>OY744606.1:58940374-59275374 GCA_963556255.1 Allolobophora icterica
TAAGTTCAGATCAAATTAGCCAACTGATCTGGTAAAATAAAGGGTTTAAACTTCTTGGCTGATGCGCTCGGTTACAACAAAACATCACAAATTCAGCGAACTTCAACGATTTAAGATTGAGGTTTTGTTTACAAAAACCGTATTGTCCCGTTTTAATAGTTAATAGTGCTCCAGTAGGCCCCCTATGCTAACACTTAATATGTTCATTAATAATTACGTATATGTCGATGCATGTTTCAAGCAAGAATAAATCAAGCAAAGGAATTAAGATTAAACCCTGTGAAGACAGATCTTGACACCAATCGAGAGATCTTACAAATAACAGAACTTCAGTGCAAACACATAGAGTCGAGATTACCTGCTGGGACGAAGTCAACGGAGGAACGAGATCCGCCCCTCATCTAGAATGCATAGCCTTCCAATCAGCCCCAAAGATTTGCTTCATGCTAATTCAGTACGATTAATTCATTACCACTGCTGAATCCAGTGCTCTCCTTATATCAGGCTTACACAGAGAGAGAGAGACCTCAGCAGACTTGTCTTAGGCGCCGGTGAATAAGCCGTTCTCCCTGATGTGGCTTTTGTGTGGAGCTGAGAAATTTCGATTTCCATTACATTTACATTACATTACACGTATTGGTCGATGGTGTTGCAATTCACTGGCTTCCTCTGTCTATCTTTAGATGCTTCTTCGCCTTTACATTTCTAGCTGCCACACTTCCTGGTGTCAATAAGCCTTTCATGAAATACATGTACTTTCCTCTTCTGGCTGTCAGTCGTCAATCTAAATACTTCATTGTCTTTCCGGCTGCCGTCTGTTCATCTATTAAAGTATATGCTTAGTTGGTGTTTGTGCATCCTCAGCCAGCGATTGATTGGTTCATATTGGCTAAATAAGCCTTTTCTTCGAACTGTAGTTTTGAATCACGCTATAATAATATATCAAATTCCTAATTCGCAGCTATAACCTTAAGGCAATTAGGAGCTGCTGATATAAGCAGCATGTTTATGCGCTGGACCGAAAACCAATCAACTTAATGATCACAAAACTAGTGAAGTAACGTTCTACAGCGGTTGATGGTTCTCACCGTATATAGCACCACATTAGCTGACTCTGCATCACAGTTCCTGATAGTCTGATAGTTTTCACGTCAATCGCGTTTCTCTTGGTATTGGACTATCTATCAAGGAAACCTGAAGCTATATCAACCAATTGCTGATCCGGTGGCACGATTCGCTAAAATGAGAGAATCATAGGACTAAGAAAGCCACAAGACTTTTATGGATTAAGGGTAACATGAATTGAATTCCGAATATTGAAAAATGTTTATACAACCCTGTATATTATGCGTAATGGAGTGGTATAAAAGAGGGCAGTAACCAGATTAGTCTATGATCCAGCGTGCAGCCCCGTCACGGCACATTGGACCTCGCTGTTGGAGGAACAATTGGGTGGAAAGCGAAATAGGATTTGGCGCAATATTGGCAAATGTCGAGAGAAAAATCATCGAAAGAAACGGTTCTATTGATGTCAGTTTTCGGACAGATGTTGATGAAGAATCTGATGAAATTTCGGAGATATGAAAATTCTTGTGAATATCGATAAGCCCTTCCCTCATCGTCGTCGTCGTCGGCCTCGTCCGATTGATCGACGCCACCACCACCACCACTACCACCACCACCGCTTCGGCCTCATCACTGGCCTTTTGACGGCCACTCCTTCGCCACCACCACCACCAATGCCACAACCACCACCACTACCACCACAATCACCACACTACCAGCGTCAGCAGACCATCTCATTCGAAATTGCATGAACGCTATTGATCTGCGCACTAAACCGGTGACATTGCGGCAGCATTCGATCGCTATGCCTTCGTCGACAAATAACCTTCTAGTGGCGACCGACTGAATATGTCTGTTATATCAGCGACTTCTCGAGGAGCAGCGCCTGGCCGCCACCTTCGGGGTTCGTCCCACCTCTGTCCGCCTGCCCCGCCTGTCCATCCAACTGGCCCGTCATCGGCCACCGCCCCCGGCAGATGCACTTGAACCGCTTCATCTCCTACCCACGAGATTTGTCGAAAATTGGCCATCAGTTTTGTAGGCAGTTGACCGCGCATGCAGAAAATGTCGGAATGGAATCGGGAAACTCTTATGGTTATCGTGATGTTGCTGTTATGTATCAAAGGTCGTTGGAAAACTCATCATCCAAGACCTTCTATTTATAGAAACGTCTTTTACAACTTCATCATAATATTTAAGGCCAACAAATAATATATACCAGGAGGACATCGAAGGTCTATACACGTGATATTCGTAGGTCTACACTGCAGTGGTATGAAGATATTCATTTTATACTAATCAATTATGCAGCAGCAATGCATCAGCTATGCATAAAAGGCTTCGAATGTCACCCGCTCTGCCATTTCAGCTGCAGTAAATTCGTGATATATGTATCATCAGCCATGTTGAAGACTGAAGAGAAAGTGGCTCCAGAGCCATTACACTGATGGCTATGATGAACCCTTTAACGCCCACTAGCGCTTTTTAATAATCCCTCCGCGCATCGTTATGATCATAGCCTTTCATCCTCTATCCTCGTCCTTCAACTTTACCCCGCCTCTGCACCTTTCCTTCCCATTAACGCTGATCGCTTATAGTTCACTATTGTCCTCAGTTTGACTATTCCACCCACCTGTTCACGCCTCACTCTTGTTTCTTTTGGGGGGGTTGGATTATCTAACAGATTCTGATTCCATGCACCCTTTAACAACGTTCGAAAACGGTTATATTTCGAGAAGGCTAGACCGAGATAAGATCTCTCGAAGATGTTGCCTTCTTTACGGGTTACTGAATGAATTTACTGAAAATTGCTGGTTGAAATGCTTTCAGCTGAACATTAATCGTCACTCTTCATATTTAGATCAGCCTTGATCAAGACTTGACAAGAGTCGATCAAGTGGGGGACCATCCAACCATGACCCATATATTTAGAAGGCACGTCTTTGAGTTGGCCTACGACCTGTTTCGCTAATGGTTTCCTAAAGAAAGTATTCAAGTGCAAATGTATAAAAACAATGCTGTTAAAGCAAATAAATAAAATGGGACTACAAAGTGAAGAGTAGCAAAAAATTGATAAAAGAACATTAAATCCCCCTCTCTCTCTCTGCCACTCACTCTCACACACATACACTTACACCTACAGCTACACTTACACACTTACACACACACACACACACACACACACACACACACACACACACACACACACACACACACACACACACACACACACACACACACACACACACACACACACACACACACACACACACACACACACACACACACACACACACACACACACACACACACACACACACACACACACACACACACACACACACACACACACACACACACACACACACACACTCACTCACTCACACTCACACTCACACTCACACTCACACTCACACTAGATAACCTTTACAATAAGCAGTCTATCAGCCCTTTTGGGTTGGAGTGAGTATGCAGGGACACAAACCACATCACTAACGGCAAGCCAAGCGTCAATCATATTGATAATTCGATGCCTTTGACGTATGATGGAACTGTTCTCATATGCGCCGTAGTCATGGCGCTGTGCGCCACCGACCAATGCTCCTCTTTCCTCCGACTGGCGCTGATTTATCAGATGTGTGCGCCGTTTGGACCTGCGTGTTATTTTCAGATGTTGGTATCGGCATTCGATTCGTTAATTATTCATTAGCGACAAATTAAAAAGAAATCACCTGGGGCAGATAGACACACACGCGTTCTCCGCTGAACCGATTGACTTGAACACCAGATGGCGAGACCTGCTGATCGAGTCGCAGGGAATCATTTACGCATTCCTTGTTTAAAGCAATAATTATGAAACTGCAAGGCCACTGAAAAACGCGACATGGCCTCAGTTTTGAGGCATCCAGGTTCACAAACCTGAACTAGACATCTCAATAACAAACGTTGACCTCAGGAATGTTCATAGTCAATCGTGTGCAATATATATACATATATATATATATTTATATTTATATTTATATATATAGCAGAGTTTAACAGCAAACAAACATTGACCAAAATACCCTTATAGTGTTTTTGCGTCACACCCTGTTGCTGATGATACTGACTACGATGATAACGATGATGATGGAACATGGTATGGTGCTTTGCTTTGGTTATCGATCGACCGATGTTTCTTAGGGAGTGTTCAATTCTTCGTATAGTGCTTTCCGTCTAAGGTCTCGATATAGTGCCTGGTCTTTGTAAAATTCCACAATGAAGGCATTCTGTTGTTCTCTCGATTTCGTTTCAATCGTTTTAAGTTAATTAACTTTTGTTTTAGTTCGTTATATTCTATCATCGTAACTTACAGACACAAACATGCACGGATACACGACGTTACACGTCTATAGTAAACCATGTAAGGAATATGCAAGCACAAGCCTATATATATAAGATCAGACTTTCCGATTAACTATATCTATGTCGGTGCTGGCGACCTGACTTCTCCAACGGACTATGACATTGACAACACATTCACTTGATGTGACCATCGTTTGATGCCTTGTAAATTCTGATTACGGCGCTATAGAAGTCATTAGAGTAGGTTTTAATTACACAAAGCCTGTGTAACGAAGCGTGTCATCCCTCTGTGCTCTTAGATACATTCCACTAACGTTGCTCTTCGTGCATGCGTGACGGACAGTATCACTCAAGCGCTAAATATCTTGTTTTAGGTTGAAGGATCTTCCGATCTCATCTCCAGAATCAAGCATCTCTTGACCATGGAGAGCTAAATCGGTCTGTGCCGTTAACAGAGCTTAGTGGTCGAGTGGGCAGGAGCGCGCCTTTAGACGCTGCGAGATAACAAAGTCACGGTTCCCGACTGTTGGCATTTGTTTGAAGACTAGCATAGGGAATAACAGAACCACAACAATAGCCTACTTTTTAGGCCACACACTAGGCACAGCTGTACATTTCATAGGGATTTTTTCATCAGTCTATACAATCACATGAATCCTTTTATTCGTGCAGACAGTTGGTCTTCAGATAAACTAAAAGTTGAAGTCCGTTATTGCATTGAACGCAGCTCTAGGGATATCGCTGTGCGATCTGATCAGTGATTGCAAGAGGAACATAAAATTGCACGACGTTTGATTTCTCCACCGTTGTGCTTGAGTCTACAACAGTGGCGTCACTAGGGTTGGTGTCACCCAGTGCGGGAAAATAAGTCATGGTGTCAACCTCACGGACCTCCTCCCTTAGTCCCATATTAGACCATACAGTATCCTTAGTAATGTTTTTTTTATAGTAAATTGATACTCATGCAGTACATGTACATGCAAGCTGGGCTTACGAGAAGTGTTTTTGTTGTTAATCTTTTATTGTTAATTTTCAAAATAATAAATTTCTGCTAAAACTCTGCACAACATTTTTTAGACAGTCATTTTGTCATGTTGCTGTCAACCCACTCAACCCTCTGAAGGTGTCATCCGGTGCGGTCCGCACCCTTCGCACCTCTGTAGTGATGTCACTGGTCTACAGTGTTCAGAATAGACGTTGAATTTAAATGTTTTCCAGAATGCATAACAATTGAGTCTTTTTTATCTATTCTCATCATACTGACTACGCTGATGCCGATGATGATGGAAGATGGTCTGACCTTTGCGTTATTGAACGACTGAGGTTTGGATTCTTAGAGAGTGCTCATATCTTCGTATAGTGTTTTCGGTCTAAGTTTCAATATGATGCTTGGACTTTGTAAGCATGTAAATTTGTCTTATAAGAAACTCACCTTATAAGCTGCAATGTCTTTGTCTATGCCTGCATGACTTTAAGACCGAAGCAATATTATAGAAGACAATCACTGTGGCAGAGCTCGAGTGCTGCAATTTAGACTGCCTTTGATACTGATCCTTTCATCTCGGACCTCTGATTGCCGTCCAATGATCTCGAGCCAAACCGCACACAATCTGTACCTGCCGCAATTTTCTGTGTTGACTGACTTTGAAATAAGCTTAATGTCACGAGTTCGCATTTATTAGTGGCCGAAGAAATGTGAAGAAGGCAATAATAGACTTAATGTGGTCAAAGGCCTTGAAATCTGTGTGCATGTATTTGAACATTTATATAGCGCCTTTTAAGAACTTCACAAAGATAAGGCTATGTAGGTCTAATTTCACATTTATAAGGAGCAGACTGTCCCTAGTTTTGGTGAAGTGAATCTCGGAGTATGCAAGGTGCTTCAAACGCGGCTTCGCTAAGACAGAAGCAATTCAGACCGAAAGCAGTGCATGCAATGTCTACAGTGGATTTTGTCGACCTGACGATAGACACTCAGTGTTTGGACGTCAGATCATTGCATCGGTTCTCCATCGACTGCACCCGACGCTTCGAATAAGTGCTGCCTTGCAACGTGGCTCAGAGTAGATCACGTTTAATGGTAGATCGTAAACCGGTTTTACCGCCAACGGTGGTGAACTCCGCAGCGGCGGCTATCTTGAATCGGCGGCGGCGGCCCCGCCTCAGTCATCGGCGGCGGCGGCGGCGCAGATGACGCTTGACCCTGCGGAGGAGGAGCACTGATGGTCGTGGGACAATGGCCGTGATTTTCGTGCGTCTTCCCTTCGACCGGTGGCGCCTCCTCACGTTAACGATTCTATAGGAGGCATCGTCGTGATATCTGACGTCGCATGGGGTCATGAAAGGGAAATCAGTGGCAGGGTATCTCGCACTGCGGTCGTTCCCCGTTTACAGCCTCCGACCGTATATATCCTTGTCAGGGTTTAACAAGACGTATTATGTGATGACGACCGACGAATTCAATACAAGAGTCGCCGCTAAGTGGACTTTCAGGGCGGGATTATGAACTGGGCCCTGGCATAAAATGCGCGCAGAGGAAGGTCGCTGATTTTACGCCTCAATGGTCGTCGGTGTATGTGCACAGCAGCTACGAACACGCAACATAAATCCATCCATTTATTATGCATGTGGCTGCGTGGGACCTTATCACTTGTGCAAAAGCTGCAATGAGAGATGGTCGAGTTTTCTGTCTTACAAACCGCATGCATCAATCTATGCAGTCATATATATAATATATATAATATATATATATAATGTATATATATATATATATATATATATATATATATATATATATATATATATATATATATATATATATATATATATATATATATATATATATAACGAGCCATGGCTTATAAAGTATGAACACTCTGAAAGTATCCGATTCTGCTATCTTCGTCCTAAATTTCATTTGTTTGGTATTACACCTAACCAAACGCCGCTCACTGCATCGCGCCCTTCATTCAATAAGCGGTCCTATCCTCCGAATGGAAGAAAAACCTATAGGTCAACTTCATTTCCTTATCCTACAGTTATAATGTTCACCGGTCTATGGTATGCCATTGGAACTCGGTTTTTTTTTACAACAGAAGCATTTATCGCAAATTGTAAATTCTATATTTTGTGCCTACAAATAAAAATCTTTAGCGTAACGTAACGAAACGGTCATCGGCAGACATGTTGCTCATTTGCTGGATCTTACTGCATCGGGTCATTTTGCAGTATTAGAATCGTCGTCTGGACTGAAGATATGTTTTCCTGTTCATTTTAAATTACTTTTTTGTATTCTAATAACCTATAAAATTCGACTGAATTTTGTGTTTTGATATTGGTGCACAGTTGGTTTTTGCCTGTCGATTGGCACCATTGAATATGTTTACATGAAGTTTTCCACGTGTTTACAAATACAATAATTATTGATTAAGTATGGAAGCCTATGCTTATTTCCAGTTAGACATCTTTCTCATCAGTTCAATTAAGTTACAAAATGCATCGGAGATTTTTTAGTTCAGTTAATGAGCAAGTCTAAGGCTTTTCAAAAACCTCAAATGCGATATCCTCTCTGATAAAAAGTCAACCTCACCACCTCTTCCGTCCTCCATGCTTTTCTGTGTTAAATTGTACTCCGAAATAAAGACTGCAAAAACTAAATCTGGATCAAACCAAGTTTCTGTGGGACGAGACTGGTATAAGAGTAGATATTTCGGATAATTTGTTATAAATACTTCAATGAAGTTAAAGTGCACAACGAGCATAGCGGAACATCGTTGCCTCTGTTGCAATGTTGCACCTGTGTCTTGAAAGAGGTCTGGTCACCTAAACACACGGACCTGCTCGCACAAAGTGCCATCGAGTTACAGTAACTATTTTCAGGGTTAACATCAGGATTTATTAATTAACAGTGTCCGATTTTCTTCATAATAATTAGAGGGATGAAATATTAGATTATTCAGTATCGTTCACAGGCTCACATTGAGCTGCGGCGTTAATAAACTCGGCATCAGTTTCAGTATGATTTAATGGGAATATAGACAAGATACGGTATTGACAATACGACGGCAAATCGTTATAATTTGATGTTAGAGATGAATTCATGCAGAGAATGCAGAAATTGGATCTGCATGTGGCACACTGGTAATTTTTCAATTCTTCAATGAGGAATAGATTATATCGTGTGCAAACAGAACAAAAGACAACAGCAAAATCGGCCATTTATTTAAAAACACGTTGAAGAGTGAAAGAAGTCTGACGGAATCAGACGGAGATAATGACAGGAAGTGAAACAATGGGCTATTGAACAGGCATCCGTGTGCTTATGTGAGCGTAAGTTAACTCTGATATAATAATTGATAGTTGCTTAGATTGTGGTCGATATTTAAAATTACTATCGGTGACGAATTGACGATATATGTCAATAACCTTTTTGGTAGGTCATTATTGATCGATTCGTAGGTCATCGATCGATAGGTAGGTCATCGATCGATAGGTAGGCCAACATTAAACGATCGACTCAATTTCCTTCTCGGTTATTGATCTCCTACTCTTCACGTATACTTCCCCGTTTTTGTTCAGGTCTCGGCGATACGCCTTTCCCATAACAACTTCCTTGCCTGGAAGATTTCCGATTCCTTCTTGGTGAGATGTTTGCTGACGTACAATGGATTCATCTGCCTGATGTTGGTTCGAAGCTTTCGTCTGTTATGGTCTACTTTGCAAAGCACGCAACGACTCGCACACCGTGTATTTATTGACCAGTGATTATCTTGTCTCAGACGACGAATTCTGTGAAATGCAGAGATTACTGGTTTGGTCAGTTTCCTCGCTGAAGAAAGCAACTACTCGAATATATAAAGGTTGGGGTGCTGTAATCTAGCGGGATACACATCCCTTCTGGGTTTCCCTTTTGCTGCCCTGGTTTATATGTTTTCTTTCGATGTTGCTCGATGTATCGTGTCCTTGTTATGTTTTCTGTTTTGGGTTGCAATGAAATGATTTGACTTGACGATTTGATAGGTGACGTTGTATCTTTCCTGGCTGCAGTGTGATCATGTCAGGATGCAATTTATAAGCACACGAAGCTTCTGGTTGGCCGTATATGATGTTGTTGTCTGCTCGAGAACATGTCCAGCCTTTCCAATCGCACCTTTGATGCTTTCACTTCCTGTTTATTGTACGGCTGAAATTTAGATTCTATAATTTTTCACGCCGTTCACTGCATCGCGCTCTTTATCGCTTCCGCAAAGTTACTATCATTTTGTTATTACAACACCGTCAGATTTAGCGTATGTTTATACGCATACAAACATACATAAATTACGAGTTATTGCTAACCTGCCAAATTTCTCACGTGAGCTATGTGAGAGAGACGCTGCACTGGCTTCAGGTCGATGACCGGAACACATTCAAGACCCTCCTCATGAGAAGAGTTTCGATAGTCGGTGCGGCACCAGACTACATCGTGCAGCACTGCGTTCCTGTTTCCAGCCAGCCTATAGTCGACGGTTATTGCGTTCAGCGTCCCGTGGAGACCTGCTGACCCCACGCATACATACATACATACATACATACATACATACATACCTACACGCACACCCATACGTATATTCATGCATGCATGCATACATACATAGATACACGCATGCATATAATGAAATATCCTTATAACGCTGTCTTTGGGAGTTCCATCAAGAGTTCCTGATAACGAAGTTGTGCTATAATGGAGACACCGTTATAGCAGAATCCGTGTGGTAATTAAGTGTGCACAATTGGCTACATGCTCAGGGACGCCTTAGAATCAATGTTGACCGAAAGGTTCTGTGCAATAAAATATATGGTAAAATTTGCGTAGCGCATTTTCTTCGGGAACCCTCAGCATGATTGGCAAGAAAGACGCATACTGATGACACTAGGCTTGTTAGGGCCGAGAAAGAGCAAGTAACTGCTTCTAAGCAAAATTAAATAGAAGAAAACATGTTTTAACAAATCTGCAATAATGCATAAAGTTTTTTTCATGATTCTCTTATGATGCTTTTTACGAAACTAATTTAGGTATTATCCACTGTTTGACTTACCTGCAGCGAGTTTCATTTCCATCTAAAGTTTCAAGTAGCCAATTTAAGCTACTCACATATATGCCTATGTATAATTTTTGTGAATACCTGTTATTAGTTTTATATAATTACATTTTTAAACGTGTTGTCTACTTCGAATTCGGAGGCACCAAAAGTCATTGTCTCTTTGGATGTCTGTAACCGAATGTCTCACAGTCCTATTAGGCATCGGCCTGAAAATAGACGTCAAACTGGAAACGGTATTCAATTATAAGATGAGAAAAAGACAAGAAAATTGGATTTCTTGTTCTTTGACGACGCTGCAAAAGGCAGACAGGGAACACGCGAGGTCTTCGGTTAGAAATTCTTCTGCATATTATGGATTATATGAAGCATGAATAGAATGGTTTCTTTCACAGCTGGATGCATCTTCTGTCAGTCCGCATGCATGCGTGAAAGACAGAGTCCTACATATGGAATCCATCTAAAATATAGGATTATGCTCAAACAATGATGTGAATGATGGAAAGAACGAACGAAAGAACAGCCCTTGAGAAATGTAACTATATTGATTACTGCCTGAGTGAATTCTGTGTTATAAGATGATCTGACATCACTATCGACAAGCAACATACACAAGACAATACGAGACAACATACAAAAGAAGTTGCTGGCTGCTTTTGTAAAACTTGGTTTACATGATTGAAAATTATCACTGTAATCCTCTCTAGCAGCGCTGTTACGCGCAGACTGACCATTATTGTTCTCATTAGTAGGTTACTTGGACAAATAATATATAATTTTGTAAGCTTATGTAGTTTAAGTGCTGGATACATGAGAACGTTGTATATATATATATATATATATGTATATATATATATATATATATATATATATATATTAGGCTAAGTATATGCACCGGCGTAAACTTCTCCAAAATAATGGGGGGCATTTGGTTATTCATTCTACACTTGTTGCATTGGGTGTACAGTCCATCTCAATTATTGGGGGGCACGTGCCCCGGCTGCCCACCCGAGTCTACGCTATATGTAAGTATGTCTTATACGCAGGCAAGCTCTTTTGCTTGATTCTTCGAAAGAGGAGCATTAGAGGATGTTATTTCGATGGGATAATGGTTTTGGATTAGTCGACTTTAAGAGCTGCCGGACGTAATGAGTACATGGCTTTTGATATGTTGATATACCTGGAGTTTCAAAATATAAACCAGAGAATCGATGGGTTAACGTCATGCAGTGTAAATGGCTTTTGAAAATGACAACCGTCGTCTTTTGTGACACCTGCTGTCATAACATGTTGTGTTTCGAACTGTAGATCTTCCGTACTTTACCGCCACGCCAAAACCGTTTTACCAGAGGCAACCGATGCAACTGGTCCACATGCCGTGCATCGCTCACGGCGATCCCTATCCTTCCATCACATGGCAAAAGGTGAGTGTCCGCTTACCGTCAGAGAACGGACAGACCTGCATATGGACGGCGACGAACAGACGGACAGACGGACAGACACACGGTATGATTGCCAGATAGACTGACCGGACGGAAGGAAGGAAGGAAGGATAATTGACATGAGCAACGGCTCTCACAAAGAACGACGATGGCAGTGCGTGCAAATGAAATCCAAGATGTCTTCATCGCCTTTGCAAACACGAGATGACAGATGTCATCTGTTCGACGGCTCTTTTTCCTCGTTTTGCGCTTATATTGTCAAGTGTATTATAACTACTTAAAGAAACCCCCCCCCTTGTGAAGGCCCGACACTCGTCTACGTGTGTCTCCTTACTTTTCTTTCATTTGATGTCTGCTGTGCACGCGTCAAATTTCCTGGCAAGACCAGACATGCAAGGAAAACGACAAATTCCAGATTTGGTTTATTTGATCATTCTTCCATTGGACTGCTTATAATGATGATTGTATTGTATTTAAACATTTGTAAAACGCCTCTGGTAGGCTCCCAGTGCGCAAGGAATGAAGTCAAGTTGTGATGACTACAGACAATTATTGTAGGTCATTGGAATTACTGACTGTGTTACAATTAATCAACCAGCTTTAATCAACCAGTCAGTCATTAGGCTGACATGCGCACCAAATGACCCTGGAAATGAACGCTGATCCAGATAATAGATATCTAAAACGCAGTAGAAATTGCAACTGTGGTAAAAACTATGCACTCGTTGAAAATAAACACAGGCATGCTTTGTGGGAATGATAACATGAAGGTAGGTTCACGTATTAGCTAAAAGGTTTAATGACAAAAACCTATCGCATCGTAGGTCTTTTGATCCCCTTTTCAGTGAACTGCACCGTGTGACAATGGGCTTGGACGCAGATATTACCTGTAGGCTAAAGAAGTGAGCTGCATCTTTGTCGCTGTCACCCTCTTCCTTCCCAATTATATTATCCACATCTACTATACATATAAATTCGTTAGATTGCAGCATTAGCATCGAAGGCGCTTTCCCATAAATTCTGCCTTACTTGAACTTATCGTTATTTTCAACCAGTTTGCATCATTATTTTATGGATTTTGCATTTGGTTGATATAATATTCTAAGCAAGCCTATGTATTATTAAGACGTTTGCAATTGACCCATCAGTATTCACATGCACGAAGAACGTTGAGGGGGTAATTATTATAGCTCCTGCAGGCAATGTTGGCACCATCGCCAGCCTGATCATCATCAGGAGCAGGCGAACAGGTGCCATAGTAGAGTATCTATCGAACGCGGCATAGAATTCACGCGTCGGCGGTTCCCAGTGGTTGCTAGGGAAACAGGATGCGGGATCAACCATCGTCGGTTATATGAACAAGAGGCGTTTCTGTCGGAGCGCCACCCAACCGATATATAACCGATGGTGGGAGAAACTGCCACCCCACGCGTGCGGCCTTCCCACCAACAACAGGGACGGGTTAGTGCAAAACCATAAACAGATCGCTATAGCCATCTGGGTGCAGTTAGAAGTTTCCTGCCAACTCGATTGATGTTCTGCTCAATGAGGACCGGAAACCCTGTAGCAGTGACATCGTGACCAGTGGCCAGTAACAGACGCGTCTTCTTGGTATGCATGCAGCGGCCGAGCAATCGCCACATGTTTGTCAACTATCAACTGAAAAGAATAACGGCATCTGCAAGTTTCGCCCAAACTTCCGCGGTCCTTTCGCTGGTTTATAATGCCTATTAGGCTCATCCGCCCTCTCTCCCGACCGAGGCCGATCGCACTCGAAGCGACATAAAGACGCACAAAATGCTTCATCATTCTCAGTACTACAGCTTAGGCATACAGACCATTAGGCTGCCCTACAAACCAACGTCTGCAGTTGTTCGCAGGCGACAGGATGATTGTTGTCGATGTTGTTTATGGTACACTATAACACCCACAATTGATGGCACGATAATTAAAGGCTGCTGAGCACGATCAGCTGAAGCCTGTAGAAGATGACGCCTGATCAACCTATAGGACGACACAGATTCGCTGCTAACTTGCACGGCATCTAGAGCACTTTGTCACGCGCCCTGTTGTTATTGATGAAGGCTATCGCGTCTTTCATCGTCCAGTGTCCTCTGCTGGTGAACTTCTGAGCAATAAGTTATGAAAATCGATCGACATCAGAATTTCACCACAGGCAGAGTGTATTTATACATATATGTATTCAGAGAGATCCGTGCAGCCGATTAGAATTCAGTCATAAAGACACGCTTGAAGATTCATTTGTCAATCGCATCAGCTATTGATTTACCGTCACATCTAACATCGATCCGAGTGTTCTGTTGAGGCATACTAAAGGAGGCTGCTTTCAGTAACTCAATAACAGGCTTCATTGTTTGAAATTCTATTTTTCGATTACGAATTATTTCTTTTAATTGCAGTAAACATTGTTTCTCTGTTTGACAGTGGATTTCCAAACATGATATTACGTTGCAGTTGCAGCCCTATACGATTGACAGTTATACAATGCACTTTACAATTTCTGTTGAGTAGAATCAAACGTTAGCTCTCAATCTTTCTGCAGGCTTACAATAAAATACAATACAATACAACTTATATTTATAACGCGCCTTAATAAAACACAGTCTTACTCAGAGGACGCGTTACAATGCAATGGTTAAATAAAATACTTAGAGAATAAATAAGTTTTAAGGTTAGTTTTGAAAGTGTTTATTGAAGTGGATCTTCGAACTGAATCTGGCAGAGAGTTCCACTCAGCTGGACCAGCCACTTCAAACATCTTGTTTACAACTAGGCCTAAGCGTTAGCAAAGGACTGGTTTCTTTGGATCGAGCCTGGTGTACTGTTGACTGATGCCTAATGTAGCCTACATTTCTCGACAGCGACAGTCATCTGACCCACTGCTGACCCACTGCTGGCCCATTGCTGACCTATTGCACTGTTCCACTGGTTATAAGTGTTGACCAGCTACAGGTCTTCCACTCAAAAGCACTTCTTTTTAAGAAATCTTACTCCGATTCCTCCTATTGTCCGTTACCCTCTCGCAGCTCCATCCGCCGTAGCTGTGTGACTGTCTGCGTACCTGCCTGCCTGCCTGATCTTTTGGATCTTGACCTGGAACCGATTTTGACCCTAAGTGCCTATCTATATATTTTGCTCTAAGCCCTTGATTCCCACGACTTCGCATTTTGGGTGCGGTAGAAACCTCTAGATTACGATTACGATGTGGACCTGTGATGACCAAGTGATGACCCAGTGATGACCCAGTGATGACCAAGTGATGACCAAGTGATGACCCAGTGATGACCAAGTGATGACCAAGTGATGACCAAGTGATGACCAAGTGATGACCCAGTGATGACCAAGTGATGACCTAGTGATGACCAAGTGATGACCCAGTGATGACCAAGTGATGACCAAGTGATGACCAAGTGATGACCCAGTGATGACCAAGTGATGACCTAGTGATGACCAAGTGATGACCCAGTGATGACCAAGGGATGACCAAGTGATGACCTAGTGATGACCAAGTGATGACCCGGTGACGACCCAGTGATGACCAAGTGATGACCAAGTGATGACCCAGTGATGACCCAGTGATGACCAAGTGATGACCAAGTGATGACCCAGTGATGACCAAGTGATGACCCAGTGATGACCAAGTGATGACCAAGTGATGACCAAGTGATGACCCAGTGATGACCAAGTGATGACCTAGTGATGACCAAGTGATGACCCAGTGATGACCAAGGGATGACCAAGTGATGACCTAGTGATGACCAAGTGATGACCCGGTGACGACCCAGTGATGACCAAGTGATGACCAAGTGATGACCCAGTGATGACCCAGTGATGACTAAGTGATGACCAAGTGATGACCCAGTGATGACCAAGTGATGACCAAGTGATGACTCAGTGATGACCAAGTGATGACCCAGTGATGACCCAGTGAACGAGGTCGTCCGGGTTAGATTAGACATCTATCGAAGGTTTTGATCACATTGAGCGAAGTCATCTTATATAATTGTCGCAGCTTCGTCCTAGTTACTTATCAAAGTGTCATATCCAATCGTTTTAAAGAATTTGGCTTTTTCATCCATGAATTTTACAATTGCACAATTCTACTGCGTTGCCTGAATGGACGGCGTCGTGAGTAATTTTCTACAGAAAGCAGTATTCCTTCGACAGGTTTTTCTACAAACCACAGAGGCACGTTAGGACTCTGCCTGACGCCTGTTCCCTTTATAGGAAGCGACTATGTAAATCCAACAGACTAATGGATCGCGTATTCTGTTCAACCTCATGGCCAAACCTTCTTGATATGTGTTAGCTCTTTGATATGGCAGATCAGAGACGAGGCGACTGGGAGACCGGCGACATGCGGCACATGCCCAGCATGCGGTTTGGACGACGTCTCTAGGTCAGGTCCTACATTGGTTCATCAATTCTGACCCTCGACAACATGAAGTCGGTGCACATACGACGCTCGAAGAGAGCGAGAGAGAGAGAGAGAAAGGTCACACAGTATGAAAGGATTTATAGATCTCGTACGACCCGGTCGTAGGATATTTGCTGTCACGGGTAACAAATGCACTTCGTCCTCTGCCTACTTAAGTATAAGCCTGTGAGAAGTTGCCTGGAAACAGAAGTAAAGGACGAACGGACGACGCTGGCTCGCTGATCGACTCCGCGGTTTATGTCAAACGCTGATTCCACGTCGACGAAAGACGGGTGTCTTAAAGTTACATTATGCAGCTGAGTAACGACCAGCGAGGAGTTTGCCCAATGACTGCCTTCTTGTTATTTAATGTAATGCTATTATAAAATAACGCCAACCTGATTCAGCGCCGCTGTCCAAACCGCCGCCGCCGCCACTTGCTCTGTGCGTTTTATGCCTAAATACGTCTTCGCGTAAGCTGAGATTTTATTCATGTTGAGCGGAAATAATGGATAATAACAAAACTCCATAAACAGACCATTTAACAAAGCTGTGTTCTATAGAGGCGACGATTTCAGCGTTCTGCATTATGCCTAATCAGCTTTGCTGTTAACCGCTGAAAATGCCGATAAAAGGAGATAATAGGCTGACGACGTTTGACGGGCTTGCAAAATGCGAAAACATAACCACAGCGAGTCCGAACTACGGTCATATATTTAGCGATGGACATCTATTATTTGCAACTTCGCACTTAAGCGCTAGTGTATAATAACGGATATTTCAAATGAATTGACTATAAGGCGCTACTTAGGAAACCCATTAAGGTCTGCACTAGGCCATGTTAGACTATATGACTGGTAAGATTCTTTCTAAGGTATCAAGGTCAACTGACCAATGCCGTTAAAGCCACTGTCCAAGAGAACATCTGGTCGACGCCATACTGACCATTGTTATGATCAAAAGCATCTTAAGAGAACCTAGGTTGATTGTTTTATAAATGTACAGGTGCTGCAGAATGTCGCAATTTTACATTTGTTAACATGAAGACTGTTAAAGTAGCATTAGGCCTATAATTATGCTATAATATTCCTTTGCACTGAAGCGTTGTTTGCTAGTATAGAGTAAATTATTATTTGAAAGATCTGTACTCAGTATTCATTCACATGAAGATCAACGACCCTCTCTTTTGTCGCTTCATATCATTGAGGATCCTTGATCCTTTAATGTCCAGATCAGGGATCCTTCCTTGAATCCCGTTACACGCACCAGCACACGCACACACACACACACACACACACACACACACACCCACCTACACACACACACACACACACACACACACACACACACACACACACACACACACACACACACACACCTCAGACTGATGCGTGTTACAAAGGCTTATAATTATGTTGAAGTACATTGATCACTTTGACTAGCAAAACATATGTATGTTGCAGATCGATGGAAGGTTTCCGTCAACGACTCGAACGCTACAGGACGGAGGAAACCTGACAATAGCTCGTCTAACGAAGGAAGACCAGGGTCTCTACGAGTGTATAGCTGTCAACTTAGTGGCCAGCATTGTAACCACGTCCTTACTCTTGATCGAAGGTTTGTTGTTCGGATATGTATACGTCATGTTCTCTGTAGAAAGATAGAATGGTATCACCGTTATCATTTTATGGCAAATCCACGATGATGCTGTATTATCCTCTTTGTTAGCAGAAATCATCAGATGTAATACATAAATTCCATAAGTACTTCGTTTCTAGATTTCCTTTTATTTCGCTTTATTTGTGAACGTATTTCCAGACAGAAAAAAAGGATCTGCTTGATACAGTGACCACTCCAGAATACGCTCCCTCCCCATGCAGTGGTCTTGAATAATGTGAATCTGTCATCTTAGTCTTCTCGTTCATAACTCATATAGTCCAAATTTCTTACCAACAGCCATCGCCCAAACTTCTGTTGTCTCTGACCTGTCCAAATTCGACCAAACTTCCCCAACGGATTATGCATTTTTCATTACGATTTGACTTCCTACTCAATCTCTCTCAATCTAGAGGTTAAGGAGTTCGTTTGGATGATTAAATCTGTCTAAAAGTGTCAACAAGGAAATCCAGATAATTCGTTTATGAAACAAATTAAGAAACTCCCTGCCTAAATTTTTATGGCCAATAGACGGTACCCATGTGGGCTGTATACCGGTCCCATATGAGAATACAGGTCCTACATTAGCCCCGTATAGGATGAGTACGCTGGCAGGGCCATCGGATCCATCTACCGATTACAAACCTTGCACCCGTACTATGTCTGAGAAGGGCTCCTCCTCGGGCTTTCATGATGAGCTCATTGTCTTGTCGAAGTCTATGTTCATAATGGTGATGTTTATGCCTCTACCAGATCCCATTGATTACGTTGGCTGTCAACGTTAGCCGTTTCTTCGTGCAGCACGTAATGACCCGAGTCATCGTAGTCAACGTTATTGTTGTTTTGTTTTCGATTAGCCCCGAGCTAATCATCTTCCCTGAATTTCATCATGACTTCGTTCAATCTACCCGTCTTCTTATGCGTTGTCGGTCTGTTAATAATGCGACTAATTTTTTTTGAACGGTTTCTGACAAGACGCCCACAAACTTTGCACTCGGGCACGTCGAATGATTATTACTTGACGAATACGCTGTTCGAACGCATTTCGGGTCATTGCAACCGGTATTGTATTAGGCGGTTTCACTCGAAGCAACGAGCACGCGATCATGTCGTGAACGAAAACAAATTACCTGCTTCAAGTAAACTGTACGAAACTACAACAACAGCATGGATTTCAAAAGCAGTGCACGTGTTAGATGAAGTATGCTAATTATTCTTATAATAATAAGGACATTTCTAAGATGAAATGTAGGCACTAGCTGCATCCCCGAAAATGTACATTTGATAATTGATTCACGCAATAAAGCTCGTGCAATATAATACGATGATGAATGTTTCCGTCGTCTCTCGTCGCCATGGGCGGCGATCCCGGGGGGGTAGAGGGGGATAAGACCCAGTGATGGGCAATAGTTAACTAAAAAGTTGCTTACTTTTAGTTTAACTAAAAAAGTTTAGTTAAGGATGAAGTTTAACTAAAATAAAATAGTTTAGTTAAAACCATAGTTTAACTAAAAAAATTTAGTTGCTAACTAAAAAGTTTAACTAAAAAAATCAGCAATGTGCAACTATTTTTCCACAATGAACATTGAACACTGTCAACAACAAAAACATTTTAACACTGCATGGTTTTAGCATTAACAGCCTGTGTTCTCAAATTCATACACTACTTACAGTACACATGTAACTGTATGATAGAACAGTACACATTGTATAGTTTGGTGAAATTGTCATTAACGCTTTGCATCATTACAGTTCACTTAACCTCTGTTCTTGTGAAAATGTTTGTCGTAAAAAGTTGGAAAACAGTTGGAAAAAGTTTAACTACTTTTTTTAGTTTAGTTAACTAATTTCCAAAATCAGTTGCCAACTTTAGTTAAACTAATTTTTTTAGTTGGAAAATAGTTTTAGTTTAACTAAGAAAAAATAGTTTAGTGCCCATCACTGACAAGACCCCCACCTTTAACAGTGGGGGGGGGGGACACGCCATACATCGGACCCCCCAAATTTTGAAGAAACACCAAAAACAGGTCATCAAATTTTTTTCGTACTCGAGTTAAAAAATTTTTTTCGGCCTCTTATTTGACCAGATCAGTTCAAACCTCTGTTTTCACCAGATCAGTTCCCAATTGTCCCCCCCACCTCTCAAACAAGATCACCGCCACTGCTCGTCGCATGTGCGCTTGTCACTTGTCAGATGCAAATAATGGCTACTTACTTAGTACTTACCTCTGCACATAAGGATAATTGTTAAGAATCTTGTCCATTAGCTTATGAAGAGATGAAAGTCGCATGGCACACCAGAAGATTGCTATTGCCTTTGCCCTTGGCCGTCACCTGTAGATTTGGACATTCGAATGCGCCAAATGAATTTGATTGCTTTACTTTATTCAAAAACAGTTATGTTGTCCAATGTTGGATCGCTGTTTCGTGTGTGCCCAGAAGCCGAATACGATAGCAGAATCACACCTTTGAGAATTATTGTTCAAAGCAAACGTGATTAATCGACAATTAGGCCAAATTACATTTCCTCATCTTACGTTAGATAGACCAACACATACGATAGTATCACAGCAGATACAATCTAAATGTAACTTGTGCACAGCACTGATGCAGGCAGGGGCGTCTATCCCTCCATAAGTCATTGGAGCAACTACCCTCTCCTCTCCTCTCCTCTCCTTGCCTTCCCCTCCCCTTGCCTTCCCCCTTCGTTAATGATGGCACACACACTGACAGATCTCCCCCTCCCCATTTTTTGGATGGAGCATTGGCTCCAAGGTTTCCCTGATGTAGACGCCCCTGGATGCAGGTTAATGAGTCAGCCGAAAATGGTCAAGATTCCAGCAACACAACATCTGTTGCCAAGAATATTATGGATGTAATCTAATCGGGCGCTGCACTTCAATTATGTAAACTTGTAAAGCATGTGGCATCGACTAGGCTACCAATGAACTCGCCGTTCTTCGAGCGTCAGCAGTGCCCATAGTAGCTGCTAATAGCTGATAGGCCATTTAGAAATCTACACATTGTTGATAAACCACACCTCAAAAAGAGGTGCGGAGCCTAAATCTACACTTTAAACCGATTCTTCGCACTGCTTTTAGAGAGCATCCTATGTCTAAATCTATAGTCTGAGTTTAGTCAGCGTTGTAGTATTCAATACAGGCCAGCACCCATTGTATGGTGAAGAGTGAAGACTGGGTAACAGTTCTCAATTTTCCGCTCAACGAGAACCAGAATACCTAGATTGAAGCATTTGGTCCGGGACCTTCCTTAGACCAGACGACGGTCGAAAGACCTGACCGTGGACATTTCGTAGTATGATTTAGTCTATAATAATTTTTCAAATGTGTTTTCATCAGTCAGCAATTTTAGATCCATTTGGTTTCCGTAAGCGCTTTAAACCCATTTGTTCGATTGTGATCTCGTGTAATCAGGTCGGAATCGAGCGCCTGTGATGAATGGGTGGCATACATATCTCTAAGAAGCGCTATAAATCTGTTTTTACAAGTATAATTCAGATGACGCTAATCAGAGGTATAACTTTGGTCTAGACAGAAAATAAAGGGCATTGTTTTTTCTGAGTATAAAACGTGGGGAATACGGTACCCTTCAGTCCAAAACGAAGGGGAGGGGTGAGTACGGGTACCCTCGAACCCTCAAAAATTACCTCTATGGCGCTAACAACTACTGTAATTTATATAAAAATTGTCTTCGTGCAAACATGGTTTTGTGTTTGTTTTGGTGTGGTATAAGCCGAGACTTTGTAATGGAATAAAATGTCGCATTTGACTCCACTTTCAGTTACAACGCCACACGGTCCAACGAATGTGACGGTGAAGACAACCGACCAATCAGCAACCATCTCTTGGTGCCCAGCCTTTGACGGTGGCCGCCCGATCACCAACACGATCTGGTAAGAAAACGCCATGTCCCTACCCTCTTATTGCTGCTACAGGGGCCTGGAATCTCACCCTCTGACAGAACAACTACTAGTTTACAGTAAATTAATTTTCTGTTTATTGTTTGATGAAGGTTAATATCGAAACGTGTGCCTCTGCGGCGCATTTGTTCTGCTCATCACACGAAACCACTTGATTATGGAGCGCAGCTTGAAGTTCGATTTGTCAGATTTTATTGAAAAATTCATGAGTAATTTTCAAAATGATACTACATCGATCGAGTCTCCCGTGGCAGACGTTGCAGCGCCACCCGTCGACACAACGATGCATCGTATTTGCACGTCATAATTTATTAATCGCAATGCGATTTTTGGAGCTCTCTCTCTCTCTCTCTCTCTCTCTCTCTCTCTCTCTCTCTCTCTCTCTCTCTCTCTCTCTCTCTCTCTCTCTCTCTCTCTCTCTCTCTCTCTCTCTCTCTCTCTCTCTCTCTCTCTCTCTCTCTCTCTCTCTCTCTCTCTCTGCCTCTCTCTCTGTCTCTCTCTGTGTCTGTCTTTGTCTCTCTGTCTCTCTATGTCTATCTTTCTGTCTCTTTCTGTCTCTCTGTCTCTCTTTCTGTCTCTTGCTTACTCAATCTGTCGCTTTATATGTCTCTGTGCTTTTATGCGTGTCTGTATCTCTACGTCTGGCCCATCCATGATTTTTTCGCGCAGTCTTTATTCTCTGTAGCCAATAGATTTCGGTGTATACATACGCAGACTACCGCTCTGCTTTCCGGTCGATTGTCTTTACTGTTTGCGATAGTCGTATGTCTCTGCGCATATAGGCTTAATGCACGCATGTACACTTGCCTTATCTCACTCTCTCTCACTCTCACTCTGTCTGTCTCTGTCTGTCTGTTTGTCTCCATCTCAGCTATCTCTAATCTCATTGTAATATTTGGACTTTTATCTTGATCTTTCTCTCTATTTCTCCCTCTACATTACTGTTGTCTCTCTTCGCCCTTGCACAAACGCACTGTATACCGTTTCTCTTCTTTTCTCTTAGCTTCACCATGCCATGACACTCTCCCGATCGCTTTCATCTGCTGTCTCTTCATTTCCTGACCTCTCTCGCTCTACCTCCGCAAATCACTGTCTGTCTGTATTCCATCTCTCTCTTTGCCGTCTCCTGCTCCTTTCGACTCACATCAGAGTTTCTTTTTCATCTGCTTCTATCCATTATTTTTCACCGATTCCAAAATGCACACAGAATGGCGCCGGAAATGCGCTTGCTTCCATCTAAAATGCGACGATCACTGACATTATCATCAATTTCGCTGCACTCAATTTTAAAAGAGCACACGCCTATAGAAGTGAACGAATGTTGGCTTTCCTCGTGTCTCTATCAGTTTACAGCGCTACGAAAGCTAGCCAATATAGCCAGCGACGATAATGTGTCAGAATGCAAATCCGAGGTTTCATCCTATCGATGTTATCCGAATCTTCTAATCAAAGCTTCTCGTCTGGATCTTTATTAAAGGATAATGATAGGAGCCGAAAGACGGTCGGCTGCATCATTATTATTTCAGTTGTCTTGCGCCATGGCCATAGTAGTAGTGGATCCCTACAGTCTATACTATAGGAAGTGAAGGCATTCAGACAGTTAGGCTACTTACGTTCCTGTCCCTGCTACTCCTCTTCCCTTCTACCCCACTCCCCTTTCTCCTTCTCCTCCTCTTCGTCCTCTTATTGTGCCTCTTATTTCTCTTCCGTTATTTGTCTTCTATTCATTTCTTTTCTCATCTTTTCGATAGGCTTCTACTCCATATCTACGTCGCTCTTACACCTTTTATTCAAGATCTCACTTCTTCTGTTATGCCTCCTGCTTGTCATCTTTGTTCTTCCTCTTTATCTTTCGTGTTTATCAACTTAACTTTTCTCCTCCACTTTCTTCTCCCATATATACTTCTCATATTTCTCTTCCTATTTCTCTTCCTCCACTTTCTTCTTCCATTTATACTTCTCATATTTCTCTTCCTATTTCTCCTCCTCCACTTTCTTCTTCCATTTATACTTCTCATATTTCTCTTCCTATTTCTCCTCCTCCACTCTCTTCTTCCATTTATACTTCTCATATTTATCTTCCTATTTCTCCTCCTCCACTCTCTTCTTCCATTTATACTTCTCATATTTCTCTTCCTTTTTCTCCTCCTCCACTTTCTTCTTCCATTTATACTTCTCATATTTCTCTTCCTATTTCTCCTCCTCCACTCTCTTCTTCCATTTATACTTCTCATATTTCTCTTCCTATTTCTCCTCCTCCACTCTCTTCTTCCATTTATACTTCTCATATTTCTCTTCCTATTTCTCCTCCTCCACTCTCTTCTTCCATTTATACTTCTCATATTTCTCTTCCTATTTCTCCTCCTCCACTTTCTTTCCCATTTATACTTCTCAAATTTCTCTTCCTATTTCTCCTCCTCCACTTTCTTCTTCCATTTATACTTATCATATTTCTCTTCCTATTTCTCCTCCTCCACTTTCTTCTTCCATTTATACTTCTCATATTTCTCTTCCTATTTCTCCTCCTCCACTTTCTTTCCCATTAATACTTCTCAAATTTCTCTTCCTATTTCTCCTCCTCCACTTTCTTCTCCCATTTATACTTCTTATTATTTCTCTTCCTATTTCTCCTCCTCCACTTTTTCCCCCATTATACTTCTCATATTTCTCTTCCTATTTCTCCTCCTCCACATTCTTCTTCCATTTATATTTCTCCTCGTATTTCTCTTCCTATTCATCCTCCACTTTCTTCTCCCATTTATACTTCTCATATTTCTCTCCTTTTTCTCATCCTCCACTTTCTTCTTCCACTTGTACTTCTCCTATTTCTCCTCCTCATATATTTCTCCTCCTCTTCGTCGTCGTCGTCATCCGATCAAATGTCGAATATATGCTGCTGTGCTGCATGGCTGCTGCTGCCTCATGAGCTTCGGGATTCATTCGAATATTACAGTAATTGTCGTCCGTCTATAATCATGTCGTGCATGAGATTTTCTCTGCGTCGTTCGCTATCAAAGACGCCGATCTGTCGTATCGTCTAACAGTCTGTTCTTTCCTCCTTCCTTCCCCTTATCTCCCTCCCTCCCTCTTGGTTTGCCGTCGCCTTCTAGCTTGCACGTCTAAGTCTTCTCTCTGTCTGCCTTCGTCTGTTCCACCATCCTTCTCTCCCCTCCTGCGTTCCTTCCCTCCCTTCTCAGCCGACCTCCCTCTGTATTTTATCCCTATTCTTCATCAAGGAATCACATTTCTTCGCTCGCGGTATCGATTTCCACGCAATTATCGCGCTGATAGAGTCCCGCAGCCGCCACCGCCGGAGTCGGCCGTCGATCGGCGAGGCATCAACCGCAGCGAACGACGCGGCTGCGGGGACGATGACGGAGGACGGCGCTGATCCTTGTCTCGACGATTCGCTTATTTCGTTTCTTCGAAGCCGAGAGGGTTATTTAAGGTGGCTAATAGAACTCTTTTACTCACTTACTTACTTCCTTACATCTAAATTAGTTGCAACTCACCAGTGGGTTACGCTTCGGCGTCTAGGGCTTTGTCTGTCTGCCTATATGCAGGCCTATGTCTATCTGTCTGTTTATCTTTCTGTTTCCGTTTGTCTGTATTGCCTATATAGGGCCTATATAATATAATCAAACTGTACAGCATGTCTGCCTATATATAATGTATTGTAATGTAAATAGCCGTAATGTTTCAGCGCAACGTAGAGCTATTCCACGGAGACTGGCTTATGTACCAGTGCCTAATGAAATCAAAATGAAAGGTTTCTGGGTCGACTGGGTGCCTGGTCGAAGTCCGAAGAGGTCAGAAGACAGAGAGAATGCATGATGTTGAGACTAAAAGGTACTGGCGCATACACCGCAAGGGAATAGGAGACATGTCTCCATCTAAGTATGGAAATGATAGAATAGATCCCTGTAGGACTCTCGCAATCACTAAAACCGATACATTGGTGGAAGATTTAAGCCGTAGCTAACCGTAGAATTTAGTGCTTTGTTTGGTAAGTAGAAGAATTTATTGTAAACTGAGTGCGCAAAGGACGACCATCGGTTTATCACGTGCACATGCATGATGTCATGCATACATATGAAGCCATCAAGACTTTCGGCCTTAGACATCAACACCATGTAGGCCCTATCACTGTCAGCATCTCCATGGGCATTAGCGGGGACCCATATGGGCTTTATACGGGTCCCATATATGAACGAGGATCCTATGTGGGCTCCACGTGGGTATGCTGGCAGGGATATTTTGGAGAAGGAGGAAGTAAGGAGGGAAAGAAGGAACACCAAAAATGTTTTGTTTCCTATAGAGCGATTTGACGTTGGACCTAAAATCATCAGAAATATATACCACATTAGCCAAGTATTACAGCACAGGGCGAAACTGTCAAGCAAATACAGTATTAAGTAGTTCTACGTTCGAGTCATTCTCTAATAGTCCTTCAATGCAGCAATTATACAAGAAACCCCAAATAAGGCAACGTACGCATTTGTAAAATTTTTATATGCTACAGTTCTGACTTAAGAAAACGCGGCATTAGTTTATAAATAATAGATTTAACAAGTTCATAGCAATTATAAATTTTAGAGATAACTTCCTTATTTACACTGATGACAGTAATAACTATAATATAAATTAACAGAGGATGTGTCGTCAGTTTAAAGCATGCGTATCTGTTTAGTGCGCCATAAGCCGATGAGATGAACCAGCAACAGAAGGTTTACTGTGTGATCTCAGCTCTACCACAATGCCAACCGTTGGCTGTGCGTTTGAATTTCATCAGTCTTTGCATTGCATGTAGGTGGCTTCCTAGTTGTTGACGGTCTTGAGTTAGTAAGATTTCGTAGTGTTCAAAGGCCTGGTACAGTAACGTATAGATGCATGGGCGTATATAAAGAGGCCCCTAGCTGTTAGCAGAATCCAGGTGTCTTATCCACATCAGATTTAATTACTTTGGTCGAGATTAAACCGTATTTCAATCGGGTAATGTTAGTTTTGGTGCGCTGCCTTCGAGATCCTAATGAAAATGTTTCTGTTGATCCATCAACCTATTTCCTCATGCCGCTCAACAGATATAGCGATTGCACGACCGTCTTTCAGAGAGACAGAGACAGAGAGGCTAAAGCCATGCCTCCTGAATAGGCTATATCACGGATAGTATATATATATATATATATATATATATATATATATATTTATATATATATGTATATATATACTATGCATATATATAGGACATAATGCAGCTTCGATCCTTAGAAGCCATTAGTGGTCTTAAAGGTCCGCGTGCGTGGCCACGAATATTCGACTGACTCTAATCCAGTGCTCGCTGTTCAGCTGCGTCACCGAGGGGTCTCTGCTGGGCGACGGATTGTTTTTATGTTCGTAGGACGAGATTCGAAGCCAGATCAATTAATGACACAGTCTCTCTCTCTCTCTCTCTCGTCGCCGCCGCCTCCTCCGTCGTCTCACGCTTCAATTCCTCCTTCCACGCACACGCGCAATTCCCGATCATTACGAACGGCTCACGCGGCGGCTTCGTCTGCACCTCACCCGCCAACGCCGCCGCCTTGGGATAATGATGATGAACACGACCATATAATCGCACCGGTGATAATGGTGATGATAACGACGACGACGATTACTACAATACAGACGATGAAGATGAAGACCGTGACTATGACGCAGATTGCGATGATGCTAATAGTCGTAATGATACAGATATATGTTTCTAAACATTTGTATTTAACAACCTCTCGTAGCGATGATGATGTTGCTGCTGCTGTTGCTGCTTATTTCGCTTATTATCGTAATGGTAGTTGTAATGATCGTCATAATGTTGATGATGATGGTGGTGGTGATGATGATGATGACGTCGACTGCAGCAGAGATGACGACGGTGATTTTCTGACCTACCTGAAGAGCAGCATGCTCATTGCTCATCTTTTTCGCTGCGCTCATGATCTTCATTAACCTATGATCAAAATAAGTTCACACAGGTCTACAGTAAACCAAGCTATTGCCTTTTCATCATACTGCCGTCCATCAGTCATTATAACGATAGTCATGTACGCTACCATGAAACGAGTGTTCCCTTAGAGCGCCCAGCAGCAATATAATACATATAACATATAATTATATATATATATAATATATATATATATATATGAGTTCATGTCGTCAGCCGTAAAATCTATTTATAATCGTAATTGTAAACTTCTACGGTATACAGTCGGTTTCTGTATGCTTGTCTTTTTCTCTTCTCCGTATATAATATATATATATATATATGTATGTAAAATATATGGTGAGATATACATACATATATTTTCTATAGTGTAAGTGTCTCCATAATGTATATGTATAATATTCATATTCGAAGATGCATATATATATATATCGAAAGAGAGTGAGAGAGTGAGCAAGGCAGCAAGAGAGAAGTTGCAAAGAACTGAAGGCAAAGACGCTTATGGGTAAGAAAGCGTAGGCGTTTTAAAGGCAAGAACGATAGGTCGGTATTATTACGGAAGCCGATTAAACCAGGGATACAGACTCCATAGAAGCCGATGGCGCTTATAGAATCATGCATGCTGCGTCTAACATAACATGGACGACGTCGATTGACATCGGGCCTTGATCCACCATCAGCTGACCATGCTGTCTGCCTGCCTGTATGGCTGTCTATCTCTGCGTGGCTGTCTGCATGGATGTAGGCTACGTCAATCTGGATGCAGCTGGCAACATGACGTCTAATGGAGTAAGAGAATGGTCAGTATGAGGCGGTTGTATAGACGAAGCAAGACAATCTGTCAGTCATTGGATGATGCTGTTTTTATTATGTAAATTAAGTCACGTACAGGAAAGCCGCGCGTGTACTTATACGTCGAGCGTTATACATCCGCTTATAGTTCTTTTTTTTCCGAGCAGCCATTATCACAATTGCATCATTAGATGAAACGAGGTTATAACGACCTTGGCAACGCATGCAAGAAGACCTTCGTCATGATGTGCTTCAGGCATGGACGTATTCAGGGGTATTAAGGATTCACCCCCCCGCCCAAATAACTTGCAAAGCACAAAAACACTTTACTTTTCAAAAATAACCCCGTACTCTGCGACCATGTCCAATGGAACCCACAAATTGGAAAACCCCGAAATTGTTTCTTGGCTACGCCTCATCTTGGTCACTGCCCATGAACTTACAGTCACTGCATAATACGAACATTTCGGGCTTGCATTTGTAACTGTGATTGTACTGTAATTTTAATGGTATACTGTAATAGTAATTGTAATCGTAAATGTAACTGTAATTGTAATCGTAAATGCGCTTCTATATGTGATCTTACAGGCTTCATTTGTCTATTCGGAACACGTCAGTACCTGTGTGCACTGTGCAGTCTCATCGCATCCTCAGCATTCTTATTTACACTGCACTCGTAAGAGCAACTGCTGTTGCCTTAGAGCTCCTAATTGCCTAACCTTTGTAATTAAAGGCACGCATAGACCTTTGATGGAGTAGCCAAACATGCTCATAACGAAATTTTTATCGTCTTTTTTCACGTATATTTGTCATAAATCGCTTCGTGTTCCTGTCATTATCTGGTCTTATTCTTCTTCGGGCATGTCAGTCATTGCGTCCATTAGTACCCGTTCTCGGCGCATCCCTGGACCGGCGTTGAATCGCAAATGAGGCCAACGAATATATGCGTCGTCATGCGATTCCGTCCATGGAATGTACGACGTTTCTCATTATCATATTAGATTTCAAGCTGCTCAGCAGCTGGTCTCCGCAGGGAATGTTGCATCGCATCGCCCGTCACCATATGACGAGATTAACAACCGACAGTTTCTTTGATCAGTTTGACCTTCACCTTCAGTTTTGCACAGTAGGCTTCACACTAAGACATTTTGAAACCCTGTTTCCAAGCCCGATTAAGAGCGATGGGCATCTTCCTTGCCAGCATATTTATATGGGGCCGATATGTTACTCGCATTCCCAGTGTAGAAATTGTATAAAAAAGACTGTGGGGTTGAACATTTTATCCGTATTTCGCAAACTGATGTCAACAAAATTTGAAAGCAACAGATTTCAACGCTGGCAGTTTTGCAAGTCAGACTCGAATCAAAATCAATTCCTTTGTTAAGAAAATTCAAACATGCATACATGATACACCATGAAAATGTCTTCTCTTTGTCAGAGATTCAGAGTCCCACTAGCACAACTGAGGGGGTTGGAAACGGCCCCTGGGGTGTGCAATGAAGACTTAACTGGGGTCCTAAGAAAGACTAGGTGTTGAATCCCTCAACACCCGGACAATTCCCATCCTGCGCATTCCCATATAGGACCACTTAGGATCTAAATCGATCCCAACAAATGCTTTTGGACATGCTGGTAGAGTATCCGCACAAGGACAAAATGGTATGACTGTGCCAAATTAAAAGTCTACGCCAACAGTTGGCGTTAAAACGCAAAGCAATGTGTGACGTCAAATGGGTCCCCGTGATATTGCGAGTCCCATAAGCAGGTGACTAGATTGCCTGTTGGTTAATTCTGGTCTGTCAGTTTCATCGTCTTCCTAGGGAATGCGAAGGCTGAGTTTAATATACAACACACTCACAGAAATGCAGCGAATCCCGAAAGGAACTGCAGTGTTTGGATTGCTGGACTTAGATTAAAGTAGAAATGTCTCTGGTCGGGGATGAATGATGATGAATATAAAATAGGACTGATAGGAATATCAATGAGTCTTTGTTACGCTTGCATACGTAAACACTGCAGGAAAGCCGGAAGGAAGGGATGGAAGACGAAGAAGGAGAGATAGAAGGCGAATTGAGGAAATGAACGTAGGAAAACTTATTTCCAGACATGTCTTCGGATAGTTTACTATTACAAGTTTTAGATATTGGCGGTTGTTGTTGTTGTTGTTGTGTTGGTGGTGGTGATGGTGATGGTGGTGGGGTATCAGCGATGGTTCTGCTACTCCTGTTTCTGCTGACAACGATGACGACGTAGAAGAGAATAACGACGACAATAATGATGACGTTGGTGATAATGGCGACATTCATAATAATGATGACGTTGATAATAATTATGACGTCTATAATAATTATGACGTTCAGAATAATGATGACGGTGGTAATAATGTTGACGTTGATAATAATAATGACGTTGATAATAATGATGACGTTAATAATAATGACGTTGATAATAATGATGACGTTGCTAATAATGACGACGCTGATAATAATGACGACGTTATTTATTTATTCATTTTTGAGTCAATAAAACAGCGAGAACTCAATGGATACAAAACACAAAATAAGAAGCAACAAAATAGTTAAAGTAAAGCAATACATATGCATGGTAACAGAACAATATTTCACAGTGATCGGTCAATAATTATAAGGTTAGTTCATGTGATAGAGGTAAAACTCATGAGGAGAAGCATAGACACACATAGATGGGTGAAATGTACACTAATGTCGTTATCGAACAAGATAACATCAATTCATGGGGTCAACTAAATGCGTAGGCTATATAGTGTCTAAATGAAGACAATGAAGGTCTAGTTGAGTGTAATTTAATAGACTTGAAGAGTATTAAGCAACAAGTGTAGATTTAAACGTGTACTTAAATGATGAAAGAGAAGAGACAGAGCGTATTATAGGGTCAATAGAATTCCATATCTTAGGTCCCACGATTCGAACAGAGGATGCGCGCGTTGATAATAATGACGACGTTGATAATAATGACGACGTTGATAATAATGATGACGCTGATAATGATTATGACGCTGATAATAATGACGACGTTCATAATGATGACGTTCATAATAATGTTGACGTTCATAATAACGAATAACAACGACGTTAATAATAATGATGACGTTAATAATAATGACGACGTTGATAATAATGATGACGTTCATAATGGTGACGTTCATAATAATGTTGACGTTGATAATAATGAATAGTGATGACGTTGATAATAATGATGACGTTGATAATAATGACGACTTTGATAATACTGATGACTTTGATAATAATGACGACGTTAATAATGATGACGCTTCTGGCGTGGGGCAATCGTTTAAAATTTGTAGCTGGCTCTGTTAGTTCCTTGTTCGTTGTATGGCCTCATGGCAAGCGAGATGTGACGGGTCAATCGAGTAAAGACCTATTGTACCAGTCATGAAGCGCTTGCCTCTCATTCCTCCGACCTCCCAGCCAACGAAACCCCTATACGAAAACCCTGTAAGCGCCCGGTCGCCAAGGGACGGTCCCAGTCGACCGCCGCCGCTGCCGCGCTGTCTCCCTCGCGATTAGGGTTCCTCGGAGGGAAGGAAGGCAGGCTAGAAGAGACGCCGCCGTGTCGGCTGCGAAATAGATCAGAGCCGATCGTGGTTTATCCGCAGCGTGATACGAAACGCGACCGGGGGATACAACCAACATGTCTGCAAGACTAAACACGAGGCCAGAAGAAAGATTAATGGACAGACGGAGACCTGAGAACGATACGCAAGAAGAGAGCGACGACGAGCGAAGAGAAGTAACCAGTCCCGGAAATGCGGGAGGACGGAAAAATCATTACGAAAGCATTCGATTTCCTTCCATCGCCGCCGACTGTCTTCGCTGGTTGAGGAAAATCCATTTTTTGCTTCTTTTCAAAGCAGTCACGTTTTTTAGCGGTGTGGTTCTAGCCCTCATTTCGATCGCCAAGAGCAGAGTCGTCGTCGAAGTTTCGTCTTTAATGGTCGACGATTGTGGCGAGTTGTGTATGCCTCTCACGGAAAGTATCGATGGCTTTCGGTCGTTAGGATAAACAGGGGCCTCTTTTTACAGGTTACCGTGACATATTGAAATGGCGGATGGATCTGGCTTTTAGCGCTCCCATACGTTGGTGCGAGCACGTATGGCCTTCGCTAGCTCGGTCCGTATATACGAAACAGTCTCCCCTAAATGCTAATGATTCGACTCACCGTGAATTGCACTTCGTACTCAACACGCCAGCAAGTTAGCTGGGTTCCGCGAGGGCAGTGTCTGTGGGGCAATGAAAAATTGCGAAATGCGTCAATGCATTGCATAACTTTTTACTTACTGACTGCTTATCACGGCTACGGCGTTTCTATAAATGACAGGTGAGGACCAAAACAACAGGTCGTCGGAGTTGGCTGGCATAAGCATACAAGTTAGATATTTGAGGCCATCTTTTCCCTTCCATTCTCTGCGCTGCTAGCGGTACATGCATGATTTGCTTAGGTACTATAAGAATTCGCACATCCAATGCATTTATACAGTACTGTTGATGAAACTATTCGGATTGGAAAGTTTAGCAACCACATTATCAGTGGCTTGAGCCTAATTTGTCTTGAGAAAATTATTCCGATTTCCCTAAAGAATTGGGTAAGACTGTACGCGGTCTCCAGAAAGCCACATAGTTAAGAGTGACAAAGAATGAATCGAGTTATGTCAGGCTATAGAGTTGATTAGAGCAAGGAGCAGGACCAACGGAGAAGAATGGCGTAGCGTACTAGCGTTGCGTGGTGGACACGGCTTCTGGCTTACTTCGCTGGTCCATCATCAATCATAGAAGGGCAAACAGTCAGCCTAACTGTGATCTAGGCTCAACCAATCTGCTGGGTGGTTCTCTTGGATGCGGAGATAAGTAGCTTTCTTTCGCTTACTGCTTATTTGAATTACTCGGTTAATTGAACATTTTAATCAGTTTTTAACCCACATGGCTTTTGTCCAGCGTATACGTCCAGATACATACATACATACATACAGACACATACACACATACATACATACATACATACATAGATACATACATACATTCATACATATGTACAATGTACATAGCCTATATATACGCGCATACATAATTACATAGCCTACATACATATATTTATTTTATTTATACATACATAGCCTACGTACATACATACATATACATACATATACATACACACACATACATACATACATGCATACATACATACAATGTACATAACCTATATCAATCAATCAATCAAAGATCTTTATTGTAACCAAATGACAATTAAGACAGAGTATAGTAATGTGTAACAGCAGTAAGCGGTCTTGTCACTGGTGACAAAAGGTGGCCCCTAAGGGATATTCGTCCCGCTAACTAGGGTCACCTAAAATGAAACAGTACCATAGAGTATATGACTGACAGAGGTGAAAGAAAATAGCCTGTTTTCCTTGTTCTTATGCAGTTGAGCCAATCGGCATCGAATGTTACTTACCTAGAGGCAACATGAAAACAGATAGTATGCGTACCTTAACTAACTTAACTAACTTACCTAATTAAAGATAACCAAGGTAGACCCACGTGCGATCGTGTGCAACCAGATACGTGAGAACTAGGATGAACCAGTCCTCTGTCGAAGGAAACTCAGTTGATGTTCAATATGTGCCTACGTAGTCTAGTCTTAAATAAGTAGGGATTAGCCAATTTACATATGTCAAGGGGCAGGTTATTCCAAAGCTTAGACCCATAGAATTTTATACTGAAGACCCTTACATTGGTACGGGCTCTATCCAGGCGGTAGTTGAGGGAATTCCTATAGTAAGGTATGAATGAAGTTGAGAACCTAGAACAAAGTAATTCTTAAACGAGTCCGGTAATAGTTTATTTTCAAACCGGTAGAGAAAGATTCCTATTTGAAATGTTCTAATTTGTTCCATATTTAATAATGGAGGTGGTTGAATATAGGACCAGTGTGCACATGGGTATCATAAGGGGCTCCCAAGATCAGTCTAACATGCATACATAGCCTACATACATAGCCTACATACATACATACATACATACATACATACATACATACATACATACATACATACATACATACATACATACATACATACATACATACATACATACATACATACGTACATACATACATACATACATACATACATACATACATACATACACACATACATACATACATACATACATACATGCATACATGCATACATGCATACATTACATACATGCGTACATTCACACATATGTAGTGTAGGTGGTAGGTGAGCAGGTTATGTGTCGGGTGGGGTCTGAAGGCGCAGTGGGTTGCTGTCGATCGTCTGCAGCCACGGGGAACGGCGCCCCTATCGCTGAAGACGACCAGCAGGTGAAGTCTTTAATTAAAGACTCACAGTGCATTGTACATAAGACCCTCTGGTATTATTATCTCGATACCATCACGCCCAACGGCATTTTGTATGTTTAAGATCAGCGTTTACAGTATATACAGAAGACTCTGTAGTAGGCTTCACCACTGAAGCAGTAAACAAGACCCTGCTTGGTAAAGTATTCGCTTAGGTTACTCGCTTAATTACATGACTAGGCCTACCTTTGTTCATATCTCTCTATATCTGTGTCTCTGTCTTTCTCTATGTCTCTGTCAGTGTCGATCTCTGTCTGTCTTTGTATCTCTGTCATCAGGCGACTCTGCGTCATTACTCCCTAGTCTACTAACGTTGCCAGACAACAAGCCTAGGGTGCGTGTTTTTCATCAATTATTGGCGCCACAGAAATCAACCCTGCACGCACATACATAAATACATACATAAATGCATGCAAACATACACATATATATGCATACATACATAATTATGTATACGTACATAAATACTTACATACAGAATGCATATATATAATATAGGCCTACATAGTCTACATAAGCATTTGTATTCGTGGATGCATACATACATATTAAGTACATACATACATACATACATACATGCGTACATACATACATACATACATACATCATTCAAATCAAATCAAATCAAAAATCTTTTATTGCAGCCAAAACGTTATGACACAATGAACTTGGTAACAAGAATTGTTAGTAATTCACATACATACATTGTTAGTAATTCACGTACATACATATATACATACATACATACATACATACATACATACATACATACATACATACATACATACATACATACATGCATACATACATACATACATACATACATACATACATACATACATACATACATACATACATACATACATACATACATACATACATGCATACATGCATACATATGCATGTATGCATGTATGCATGCATACATGCATACATGCATACATGCATACATGCATACATGCATACATGCATACATGCATACATGCATACATACATGCATACATGCATACATGCATACATGCATACATGCATACATGCATACATGCATACATACATACATACATACATACATACATACATACATACATGCATACATGCATGCATGCATGCATGCATGCATGCATGCATACATACATACATACATACATACATACATACATACATACATACATACATACATACATACATACATACATACATACATACATACATACATACATACATACATACATACATACATACATACATACATACATACATACATACATACATACATACATACATAGGCCTACATTCTTACATTTTCCTGTAGGCATCGAGTTTACACGGAAGACACGTCGGCGAAACTCAGGAACCGATTGAACGAGACGTCGTTCGACAGCGACGATTGGGAAACGTTTCAGGTCATTCCGAACGATACAATCACGGTGACGATACACAACCTCGTCGACGACACACCATATCAGTTCTTCGTGCTTTCAAATCTTCTCTGGTCTGGAAAGGCGATCTCAAGTCCGATCGTCATAGCACGCACAGCAAGTAAGTCTCTCCATCCACGACGTTGAAAAAACGTGAAAATAAACGCAAATTATTAAGCTTACTAGCTGTAACCCGTGAAAAATCACGGTATATAAAACAATTATTATTGCAGTGATAACAATAACGTCATATTATAGGCCTATAGCCGTCGTCAAGACAACCGTCAAGACAACCGTCGCCAAGGCGGCAGTATAGTGACGTCACAATAGCGTTTGTTTACGGGACAGACAGACAGACAGACGTACAACGGTTATTATGTAAGTTGATGTTACGAGCTGTCTATAATTGTCGAAAATTCGTCCGAAGTCAACGACGTTGGCGGTGACGGCTTGCGTAACGAAAAATTCTAGAGAAAAAAGATTGACTTGTTACCACTCTAACACTTTATTTGCTCTTAAAGAAAAGTCTGCACAAATAAAAGCACTAGATTTTTTTTATAAATTAATCGCATAAGATTAGCACAGACCTGCATTCTGTGGAGTTGTCTGGAGCTGTTATGTTAATTGAAATGCAATTCTCTCGATGTTAAGGTTGCTATTGTGAAAAGACAATCATATTGATAACTGCAGCCCATAATATACAGCCATTCTTTGCCCTTCACATTGGATTACGTACTGTGAAATGTATTTTGCATTGTGCTTCTTCTTACAGATAATTATCTGACTAATTATAGGCCTACTACATAGAACTGAATCGTATAGATCTAGCTAGCTGAGCCTTGGTAAAAATGAAATCCATACATAGACTATTTATGTTTCTCCACGAATGTCAGACGCATCGATCGAATTCACATAAGATTTATGTCGAGTTTACTTAGAAAGGCCACCGATTGATGCTATATACATAAATCTAGCGGAGCTACAGAAATGTTCAGAATATATAGCACTGCTGTTTCAGCGATCAACTGACATTATTTTGCAGAGGGTAGACAACGAAAACAGAAATAGAAAAAGCATAGAACTGGTTTTTGTGTAGTGTAGGATGGTGATATATATTGAAAAGAAAAGCAATATTCGTATGATGCGGGTCGTTAATTCAAGGCGCTCGTCTATTCTGCCATACATGAAGCATTAATTGTAGAAAAACTGCCCGAAGTCAGCGAATGGCCGACGTTGACGACGACACTTAGCAACCGAACTGATGGCGACGGCCACACGGTGCTTCCGCCTGACCAATCTTCGATCGGTGAGTTGAAGTCACAGACCTCCGGCTAAATGTTCCCCTGCACATCGGCATTCCTTCCGAGGCCTCTGTGTGGGTGGGGCCTCGTAATGCTAAAAATAAAGCATGCTTCTGATGTTTGTCTTCAGACGGCCGTGTTTATTGGGCCACGCTGTGCCGCTGGTGGTGATAACTGATGGACACAACGAATGTGGCTGCCAGGTCTAGACATTATATGTGATACCATTTGTTAGAGTTGTTGTCCGATGTCGGCCTCTGTGGTGTTGTTTGTAACACGTACGTTGTGGTTGCGGAACATTAAGCGCCAACATCGTGTCGTCTTCTGGGATCTGACTTCAGTGAGTCAACATCCCTAACGTTCAGTTAACACGCAACCATATCGTCTTGATGTAGAGATTTAAACCGCGTCGTTCCTGTTTCAGCGCATCCAAATCGTCTGCACGAAGATATTTAAATATACGCTTGCTCTGGGTTCACTGCAACTAAATTGTTTCACTGCAATTGAACACTTATAAGTGAATACCTTACCTGGCAAGGTCTTGTTTACTGCAGCAGTAGCGAAGCCTACGACCGAGTCTTCTGTAGAAACGCTGATCTTAAACATTCAATTGTCGTTTGGATATATTTTGGTATCAAGATAATACCAGAAGGTAGTCTTACGGTCTTAGTGCTTACAATCAACTGTTGCCGGTTGAATAAGAGATTTAGATCATGTCTTTGTTGTTCTGGCGTTTGTTCTGATAAAATTGTTTTGGTTCAGTTGAAAGTTTGTTCCACTATTCTCTCTCTCCTTTATATACCCTTTTTTATTCTAGTGAAACAGTGCCGGCCTTAGGGGCGTGCGAACCTTGCAGTCGCACGGGGCCCGCAACGTAGAGTTGCCCGAAAATGTCACAGAAAATTAACATGAACAAGACACCCTAATAATTATTATGGTTTCAATTAAATCCTCTCTTTTGTCAATAAACTAAAAGTCAACTTCATCTATATCCGAGAATTCTCGTGTATAGTTAAATTTGACTTGTTAACAATCCACAAAAATAAAATGATTAGCAATGAAAAACAATTTGACTTGCGTCATGGGGGGGGGCGTATATTATACTCTGCACGGGGCCCGAAATATACTAAGGCCGGCACTGAGCGAAATATTAGTACATATGCATAGTTACTTATACAGCACGCTTATTGTGCCTCGTAAAGCAATACATGCCCCTTTCTCATACAAATGAAAAACGCTGTTTTGGGACCGCTCATAAAGGAAGATAAAGCATTGCATTCTTTCCTCTGAAGACACCCAAGGGAGCGTTTAATCATACATTTTTGTAAGCAGTTTCCGAGATTGACTACGCGTTAAATGGCAGAGTTGAAGAGAGATTGGCTACGAGTGGGTCGCACAGTTCAGGACAGACTGAATTTCGTGGATCTTTTCTGCGGGCTGCAAGGGTGGAATTGTTGTCATCCAGATTCATCAAGATAATAGATCTGTTTGACGTCTTTGCGGCACTGACGCATCGATCAGAGCCCTGGCCAGCAGAATGAGCTAACTTGGTCATCCGTCGATTGTTAGCTCTGCGTCAGTGAGCACTCCAAAGTCACGGACAAGATGTTATGGAACGACATGAGCATGACAGATTTTAGCTCACTTCTGCCGAGTTGCAAGTCATTTCAGTCGAGCATATTGAACGGATGAGTATGACATGTGGGGAACGTTGTTGTCGACTTCTGAAGCTGTCAATCTGACGGGTTTCGAACTGTCGACCCGCCCCATTTGCAGCGTAGGCCCATAGCGATATCTCGAGCAGACAAACCTTTCTTGGATTTTGATTGCATAATTTTAACGAACCGTTTAATCACAACATCTAAACTCACGAATCTGTCTGCGATGTTTGTAACTGAAACTTTCAACTTAGCACATGACAGACTATCTATGGGCCTACGCCGCCTACCTATTGGCGCTCGCTATGCAATATGTTAAAGTCCGTCTCTATAGGCCCTTTCCCGCCAAGTCAACGGTCGCGGCTGACTTCAAACATTACACGCGATCCCCGACGAATCACAAACAAATCAAGCGCTAGGCAAACTAGGCAACACTACGTCACATAAATTTCGCGCCAGTAGCGTGGGAAAACCAACCAGCTAATCGAAAACAAGCGAACAACCCGATAACTCATCGATATGACGTCATACTACGTAGAAGTTTTCGATTCCAACGCGCGCTCAACAGTGGAAAATTACGTTCTGCATACGTCATCGGCGTACTAATAGACCACAGACACTAGTGTAATGGTGTTGCGGATCGGCTATATAATATAAAGGCTAAATTTGTTCGAGAAAAATCAAATAAATAAATGAATATTTAATAGGATTGTCATGTATAATTGTGCATGCGCTTCGCCCTAAGGCCTATGCTGTCTGTATGCTCAGCAAGAGAGTTCTGAATCCTCTGGAGCTTATACTATAGGCCTACTGTACTGCATTCCCACTGTCTAAATGATGTTTATGTGCATAATAAATTCGGAACATGTACCAGTGTTTGTTGATTGCAATTCTAGGTCACAGCCCTTCTCACCCGATCAACGTTAAAGTGAAGCAGTTGTCAAACGGTCTATTGCTCAGCTGGTTGCCTCCGAAAACGACGCCCGTACCTGTTGCCTACTACGCGATCGAGTACCGAACGGTGGGTCAGTGGGTGCCTCTGAGCGACCTACCTATCCTGAACCTCACGTACCTTTGGCCGACGGCCTCGCGCGGTGTCACATATCAATTCCGGGTAACAAGTTACGGACGGGAATCGCAGCCGAGCAGACCCAGCGAAATCATCACGTTTAACACTGGAAGTAAGTTAATACCCCGACACATGTAGCCATACTGGAAACGCATACAAACCTCTAACTCCTTCAGTGACCAGTGGTGCATTAAGCAGTCTGTGACAGACGACTAATGTAGCCCGTACTTAGGTGTTAGTATGTTCTTACTTCCGTACATGATGTTGGCACATCAGGGTTGGTGACATTCGAATAAATGTGCCTGAGACACCTCTCACAGAGTCGAACGAATTTAAAGTTTGTTCGTATCTCCAGGTAATCAGGATTACAACTGGTGCAGCCAGGGTATAAAACAGTGACATTAGTTTCATGCAGGACTTCTGTTATATTCTACGTGGTCGTTTTTTAAAACTGTTCACAGTTACATGCAAAGGCTGCAGCGGATCATATCTGGCCCCTTTGTGGATGGTCAGCCATAGCTGAGATCGGCAATAGACGTTAAAGATATAAATATGGATAATAAAAATATATTGAAAAATATATAAGTAACAGACTTGTTTAGTCTGCAGGAAATTCGTCGTAAACATGGTCTAGCGATCAAAGGATAATTCTGCGCAGACACGATCAAAACAATCCAACAAGGAGACAATTTAGAAATTTTCCAACTTGCTTTGGTATCATTTACCGACCAGTAAAGGACGGATGACTGGGTTGGCGTCAGATGGCGTGACAAAACTCACCGAAGCACTAAACTGGCTCAATTTTGCCTAACTGTGTCTGCCAGTGTGTCGTAACAGTAAGACGAGGAAGTCATCGTCTCTTCTTCAAGGCATCATTATATTGAGCTCATGAGAAGAACTTTTTCAGTCAGACGCAGAGTACTTTAACTTGGTTGTCGACTGTTGTATACCGCTAGGTGAAGACAACGCAACCGCGTACAACGCCACGGCCGTTGTTGCCACCGTTTCAGTTCTGGCCGTTGTCCTGTTATGCGGTGTCGCCGTCTACATTGCTCTGCGAACCGTTGCCAGACTCCGAGCTGCGCGGACTCACCGACAACCGACCACTTTACGATATGGTACGCATAAGGTGAAGGTCACTTTCGTGATTATAAATTTCGATCTCAGCAGCACAGCCATATAGGAACAAGCGTTTACGGCCAAACACAACTAGCCCCGGGGAAATTCCGATTTTTGTTTCAGAGAATTGTATCAGAAATGCTGGTAAATTTGTTATAAAATGCATTTGTGACTATAAATTTCGAGCACACCACAACAGATCTATAGGTCTAGGCATGCACAGTGAGTGTGTACAGCAATGCAGAGATTTTATATGGAAAATTCCTAATTTAGGCGATATGTATTTTAGAGACTCATATCAGAATTGTTTTTCGTTTTTTATGCAATAAATCCAGCCAAGCAGAAGTAAATAAATTCGGAACTATGCCGTCGAAATTGGCATACATCTCCAATTGCAATCGAAGGAATATTCTGGATCCCCTAAGACCTTGGCAGTCAGCAGCGCGTGGATGATATTACTGGTCATCTTTGCCCGGATGGCCATCGGATTATATATTAGCCGATTACCGTTGGCGGATCAATATGTATATGACCTGTGCGCTTAGAAGATATAGCGCGCAGATCATGTGCATCGCCGAATACGTTAAATAAAGCATGCACATTCAAATGCTGATGTTATAACGGTTAATCACTGGCTTCAATAAAACCAGGGGATTTATTTCTGACCATTTCCGATAAATTATAATATAGATGCATGTATGTGACGGGAAAAAACAAAATGTCTTAAAAGCGGATCCAGTAAATTCTCGTTCGCATAACACAAACCTAAACCTATGTGCATAATTGCATACGTATGTAATTCCTAAGCTCTCTATATACAAACTGTGTGAAACTATATCGCTGTTTAACTGTATGTATTAGCCTATGTCTATGAATTCAAAGCCATGGAAAACATGAAAACAACATCTAACGTATTACATATATCTATGACACTTTCCCGATATAATTATAACTGTTGATCACTGACGTCACCTAACTACCATATAGCAGTGGTTCTCAACCTGTGGTCCGCGGACCACTGGTGGTCCGCGGCCATCTGCCTGGTGGTCCGCCAGCAAGGTTTACAATTTAGATTTTTTACAATTAAAAGCATGCAAACAGACAAATTTTGTCAAGTTTTAAAATTTCTGTTTCATTTCAATCACTCGAATCAGCTAGGCCTAGATGGCAGCATGAAACTAATAATGCGAGGATTTATGAAAAAAAATTATTTTGTATTAATTTGCTTTTGGCACAACTTTTAGTGGTGGTCCGCGACCGAGACACAAAATTTAGAAGTGGTCCTTGAGTCTAAAAAGGTTGAGAACCGCTGCCATATAGGCCTTATGTACAAGAAACACTTCATTCAAGAGCGATCTGGAAATATTTTAACACAGCTCGTAATAATATTAACTAATGCTACCTAGCGTTGCCTAACCTTGGTTTTAAAGCGTGTCAAAAGGCTTTTCATCCGCATCATGAATACTGCAGTTAATGTGCACTGAATATTTAAGTTAGTTAACTGTAAGAAATCTGCAAGAAGGATTCATTTTTACCCATTGCATTCATTTCTGAATTGCTAAGGCCTAACCATGGGATGTAAATGTCTGTGCTTTAGAAAATGTCAAATACTGTGGCCCCAACCATCACCAGAGCAGTCCAAAAACGTATGTACTCAACAAGATGTTTGCTATCTTCATCATCGTCGTAGCTGTAATCATCTTGTTCACGTCACAATTAGCCTATCGTCGTCGTCGTCGAAATTGTTTCGCACATTCATCATTATCGTGCGTCTCATCAATTATCGCCCAAAGAGTATATATGTGATCTTTTATTACAGTTATCTGAAAACTTGGGGCTATCTTTCGATTACTGCATAATAGGTACTCCTGTTCACACCGGCACTGTATCCCACATACAATAAGAATGCAAGGGTCTGGTTAAATATTACGAGGCCTTATAACCTTGATATTTAATTATCGCTTAGTATTTGAAACGACAGTGTCATTTCGGAGTGTACTGTGTTAGACCCATTCATTCCTGGAATATTTGAATAAGATCACAGTTACTTAAAAGTACTTACTAGGCTCTATGGTCAACGCAGCTGATAGGCGCTAGTATATTCTATAGTATTCTGATATAAATGATTGCACAGTTGTGTTGCTTATTTTACATGCTTTCATCGAAACAGAATGGTCGCCAAAGGTAACATTCTTTCTATCATTTTCATTCGTCAATACTTAGTTAATTTAATAAAAGACCAAAGCATTTTCTTTTCATTTCTGCATAGCTTCATGCCTAATTTCGACGCCTAATGGAGAAATGAATCTGATCTCTTCAAAGTTACACTGAGCACAATATTAGTCCTAGAGCGCCCTCTAACGGGTTCGAGACTACTCTGAAACGTCGTTGTCTTAATGCCTCTGAAACCCAGTTCATTTGGTTTGGTTCCCCTCATCAGTTACCGAAGATTGATTTTGTCCTCCTTTCGGAAATCTTACGCTTGATAGCCCTCTCCTTCAAACATAGGCGTAATTAGTGGGGGATACGAGAGGTACCCGTACCCCCACTTTTTAAATTGGGGGTACCGTACCCCCACTTTCTGAACGATGCCAATGAATATTTTTATTCTTGTGCCTTCCCTGAGTTCGCAATCTCCGCCTTGCTTCGTGTATGTATAAAATTGGTACCCCCCACTTTTTAGACCAAAGTTACGCCCATGCCTTCAAAGATCACATCTCTAACCTCACACGTGTTTCCTACTTCCGTAAGTGGCGTCTCAAGGCTGTTCGACGATCTGTCTCGACGATCTGTCTCATCCTCTGCTTTCACAACGCTGGCCCATGCTTTCATTTGCTCCCGAATTGACTACTGCAATTCGCTTCTTATCGGTCTTCCTAAGGTCCGTTCTATGCCTCTGCAGTCAGTCCTAAATGCAGCTGCTAGATTAATAGCACGTCTACCACGCTACTCACTCATTCATCCTTCATGTTTGAGCAACTGCACTGGTTTCCCCTCTCTGCACGTATTAAGTTCAAAATCCTGATTCTGGTGTCCAAGGCCCAGCGGGGTCTCGCCCCCAAATATTTAATTGATGTAATTCACCGGCCTCTATCTGTCTCCTCGCATCGTCCACTTCGCTCCTCGACAGACTGGATTTGTTCCACATACTAGAACAGCTATGGCGCAGTCCCGATCTTTTGCCTCAATTGAACCCTCTGTCTGGAATACGCTGTCTCCTACTCACTCTCAAATTTTAATAGGTAACCCTGGTCTTCTTTTACTTTCCTCAAGATTTATTTATTTTCTAGTGCCTTGCGCACTGGGAGCGCCTCTAAACGGTTCACCCTACTAGAGGCGCTTCATTTTTTAATGTATAAATACAATACAATATGGTGTATACAATCCTTAAGCATTTGCAAAGTCTTAAGCGCACAAAGTTCCGGATTTAGGCACGACTTTAAAAAAGCAACAGCTTAGGGCCTCACAATTCGCATGGGCCTAAAAAATCAGAATTTTGTCTTCAATTTGATGTGTACAGTATAAAACCTTTTTAAACGACTTGTGCAGCAATATTCCATCTCGCCTAAGTAAATGCATTCATTTGAAAATAATTTGATTTTTCACTTTCAGTGCTTTACTATTAAATTATTACAAAGCAAATAATTATGTTTTCAAGTTTTGTGAGACCTTCTGGTGCAATTTTTCAACAAGGGCCTCCAAGTTTTATATAGCTTAGTTCCTCACAAAGTTTAAATCCTGCACTAACACACGATTGTTTATCGCCATCGATTCATGCTTGCCATTATATATTTGTGCTATAAAAATATAATTTAGTTCTTATTTCTATAACGAACGTACAGTAAAAATAGAATCTACGACTGTACAGAGTCAAATTAGTTCCGGTTCCGACAAGGGCAGATCACGCGATTGCCTCTGCTTCGCAGGCTATGCTTTGGGCCAATAGATTGCTGATAGCATTTGCTCCGTCGCGGTCAATAGCTCTCGCTGCACTGTTGGTAGTATAGGAAAAATGTAAGTAAGCAAGTACTGCGTAAACCAAAATGAGATCTGTGGTCACAAGGAAGAACTGAACACAGCGCCCTCTACTCTCCACTCGAAGGCGGTCAAAGGTCAAACCTTATCTGCAAAACCAATGCTTCTGCCTTGCACAAACCGACCTATAGACCTCTATTTTTTGTTATTATTAGGTGCACGTACAATAGTACATTTAAATATAGAAACTCGTTAAACAACGATATCATAATTATAGCCAGCGGATAATGCAAAGTGAGTAGGATTATTTATACAATTATTGAGATTAGGCCTAAAATTAATATTAGAGATGGTACAAAAGGACTCATAATGAGACTCGATCAAAATACAGCTCTCATCTCATCGATTTTCCAGTCCAGTCTTAGCGTGCAATACCACGAAATTGTTTGTAATATTGTAATAAGCCTACGCCTATAACCAGTCTTAATAGACCTATAACATGTTAACCTAATTTCGCCGCCTTTATATGCCGGTTAGTACAATTGTATATAGGCCCTACAAGTAACTTTCACCATTTGCATGTCTTCTTCAAACGGCAAAGCCACTGTTAATACGCTTGACTGTCACATTTGAACTTTGCGGTGATCCATAGATAGGCTATCACATGCACGATAGCTATGCAAATCATTCTGTCTATCATGGATGGTTAACAAAAAAATTGGTCTACAGTAATAGCTATACGAAGAAAATGGCGAAACCGCAAATGACCTCGACGTTGTACCATGGAAAATCAATCTATGCACGTGCGGTTTTATGACTAAGTAGTGACAACTGTTAATTGGAACAAATTAATTAAACGTGTCGGTCAGAATAAAACGAGACAAACTGCGCGTTATTGCAGTTCCAAAATTAGTCTAAATTGGTTAAAATGACAGTATTTGAAAAGTCATTTAGACATACCTGAGACTTGCCATAAGAGCCTGACAACACGAAAAACTATTCGATATGCCTCTTTATGTATGTATGTATGCAACAATGTATGTATGCGTGTATGTATGATTTTGATTACATTCGAGTTAGCTAATTTTACACTGTATATGGAGGCTATAGTTTTGTGATCCGGAGCAAGATCCTCGGGGCGTTTTCACCTGCTTCAATTAAATGCTTAAAGACCTTTCTTTTTACACGAGCCTATCATTTATGAGAGCGCTTCTGAATAGCTTTGCTGCGAGGAGCGCTTTTCAAATGTTTATATTACATTACACATTACATTACATTTTGGCTCGCGATTGCTTTTTCTGGAGTGCAAAGCGGCATGTCCGTAACATATCCTTAACTTATCTTAAAATATATTCTTAACATATTTTTAACATGTCTTAACATATTCTAAACATATCCTTAACATATCCTTAACATATCGTTAGAATATTCTTAGCATATTCTTAGCATATCCTTAACGTATTCTTGACACATCTTAAAGATATCCTTAACGTATTATTAGCAAATCCTTAACATATCGTTTACATATCTCGTTTCAGTTGTTGACTGATTGCTTAATAAGGCAGGTATACGCTATACGTTGAGAAGTCAACGTGCAAGGCATCCGTCATGCGTGTCGAGTTTTTTTCATCCTATAATAACACCATTGCAACTGATCCTTACGTTCGCATATCACGCATTCAGACGAAAGGGTTATAAATATTTAATGTCTGCTTTTAGGACTGCTGGACACAAGAAATTCTCTAGTTGCGTCAGTTTTGATCGACGATGTGGTCAACAATGCTCTAAATGACCACTCAAACGACTGTCTACATCTACACGCTGGTCTATGCTGTGACCACGACCATGGTCTGTAATAGCATGTTCATATAATACCGTTCCTTGCATATATTATATGAGCATATAAAACTGATATATATATATGTGTGTGTGTGTGTGTGTGTGTGTGTGTGTGTGTGTGTGTGTGTGTGTGTGTGTGTGTGTGTGTGTGTGTGTGTGTGTGTGTGTGTGTGTGTGTGTGTGTGTGTGTGTGTGTGTGTGTGTGTGTGTGTGTGTGTGTGTGTGTGTGTGTGTGTGTGTGTGTGTGTGTGTGTGTGTGTGTGTGTGTGTGTGTGTGTGTGTGTGTGTGTGTGTGTGTGTGACCGGGTGGGATAAAATGTACCAAACGCAGGGTTCTGGACTGGCCTTGGGGTTTATTGACGTAATGGGACATATTTGTCCGTTTTATCTCAATATTTCCACAAAAACCAGTCAATCAAAAAGTCCACAGCTGACCATTAAAACTGCATTTCTGAGAAAAACATATTTCAAAAATTGTTGATATTTGAAAAAACCACAGCTTCAGAATTGATGCTTATGGCTAAAATGTGTCACGTGTTATATATAATATATAGCAAGTCTTTGTAAGGATTATAAACTTTCATTGGTAGCAAGCTACAACTTCTGACACAGCAATTTGCTGCAACGTGTTGATGGTAAAAGCGCTCCTGATATAATAACAAAGAAAATAAGTTGAATTCCACCTGTAGTACCTTTTACTACCTAACACTTTTGTGATATACATAAGCTTAATTTACTCAATAATATTAAAACAGTTTTTAAATAGGCCCCTAACATTATAGATCCAGTACAAGTCAAAACCAGCGAAACCACAATATGTGAAAAATGACCTCATATTCGTTCAAACTTGATTTCCTCTGTAGAAAAAGCACTTCAGAATTGGTACCTATTCTACCAGCAGTTCACACACACACAAATACACACACACACACACACACACACACATACACAAAACCAGTGATTTTTTCTAGAAAAAGGATTCCGGAACAGAACAACTATGAAAAGGCTAAACCGAGGGTAAAGCCCGATAAAATTAAAATAAATTAGAATAACTAAATTATTCTTGTATTAAGTAACTCAATTATTTTTTAATAGTCGACAAAAGTGCCTGAACGCCGTTCCAGTGCTTTTTTCTGCCGTTACGGCAGAAAAAAGCACTGCACAAAACACATAATGTGTGTTTGTGTATGTGCTTGTGTGTGTATTTGTGAGTAGGGCCTATGTGTTTTTTTATTATGTATACCCATGGCGTTTTATGGGCCTATACATATTATGGTGCAGCAGATAATGTTTCCATTGCAAAGGCTCAAGCGAACACGAACCTCATGCAGCACTTACGAGTGTAACTGATCATCTGCGCTTTAGAGATAAATTTATTATGGGTTGATTGGAAGCTAATGCGGCGTTTCATCTCCTGCAATATTAACTGTGTTACAGATAGCAGGTGTACCTTAACAGCGACGAAAACAGTGCAGCGAAAATTTTATGCCTTTTTTAAAAAGTAGCATGAAGCAGCATTCATATAGCTACTCCGTTAATATTTTCCCATCAACTATACCCCTCCTCTGCCTACCCTATGCCAACACAATCTGTTGTATAATTCTAAATTCTACAATAGCTCCCAAATTCGACATCTGCTTCTCGTTCCCTTTCTTGCCGCTTATTTTATTTGGTAAAAAATACTTCTTTTTTCTCTATATCGTGAGCCAACATTAACGCAATAATGCCATGGAGTTATCGCCACACGTACAGAGATAAAAGAATATCCTTAAAAAGACAGAACGATACAATTTATAGCGGATCAAGACCGGCACTTTCTTTACCCTCGAGATCAGACTATTTTCTACTGAAGATACATTTCCACGTGTAGGCGTTTCGCACTTGCCCATAGAAACCCAGCACAAGCGCGGTAGTCATGTATAAATATCTTTTTGCTGGTGGGTAAATACGACCACGTCATTCAAGATGGGAAATGAAAAGAGGCGGTAATGTGTGAGCAACTTTTTCATAACATTCGAAATGCATTCATTTGAATTGAAAAGAAGTTTACCGATAAGCTCGTTCACGTCAGATAGTCCACCATGTGATGTTAGGGATTGTAGACAAATCTTGAATCCCGTACTGAAACTAAGGGAATATGGAGTATGGTCTCATGGGTGCGTATCTCAGCGTCGGTGGGACAATGCTGCCACACACAATATGAACTCCAACTCTTTCTTTTCAGCATGCAACTTGATACTTATAAAGGTAGCACACTTGTTTACAAGCATCGATAGAGATCGACTCGATTAGGACTCATAAACGGGGTCCCAGGAACGAGGGATAGAGGGAGTTGGTTGAGGCTCTACCAACAACCAAAGAAATTATAAAACAGGATGTCTTCTTAAGCGCCCTATGGCTTGTTGTTCGGTGGAAAGTCCCCAAGTAACAGTTTACTATCTAAGGCCATCATGTAAGCTAAGCAACATCGAACCAGGTTAGTACCCTGCTCCATGTTGGTTACCTGGATGCTGCTTCACTTATGCCTATAGGCCTACTTCATTTATAATGCGTCTGCTTACGACTGACTTGCAGCCCAAGCCGCCAACCAATAATATAGGGGGCCTACTATTGTTTGCATATAATTTACAGTAGGGCCTATAAGATCTGCAGTTGAATAACGCATTTAATGGTTATTATCATAATTTTTATTTCAGCAACGCTCACGAATGACTCGTCGAATCACCGTGAGATGATACAGGTCGAGGCAACAGTGTAGCGGGATTTCTGACTGGATGTGATTCTAGTCCCAGCGATTGCTGTGTGCGTACACACATGTATACACACACGCGCGCACGTCTTTGCTGGTCATTTACGTAATCCACGCAGTGCCTATTATTCATATAACCTTCTGAACGCACGTTAACTTGCTGTATATGGAATAGACGACAGATCTGTGCAGATCGATGCCTCGACGAGGATGTAGGCGACGCGATTACCTATTCTGTTCAAACTGTTCAAAGCGGCGAAAGTAGGATGAAATTGTAGAAGAGGCCTATGCTCCTTGCGCTGTTGACGTCTATAGGCTAATGCGATTAGACGCGATGAATTGTATCGTGATTAGAAAACAGTATGGTTTTAACGATTCGCCCAGTCTGGTCCAGATAGTTAGGTATAGCTGGCCAACATAAAATCAACAAAGACGATTGTAACGAACTTTTCCTCATGCCTAAACAAGCACTTGTCGAAAGGCATGCTAAGAGGTTCAGGAATGACTGAAGCCGATAGTATTAGCAAGTAAGCAGTTCTAGGCGCAAAAGGCAATTTGTTGGTATAAATGTATGGAGGAGATACAATCTTCAGTGGTCAAATCCTTATCAGTGGAATGGATAGTTTCTTCTTCCTCTATGATAGAGCCTTTCTGAGACAGAATCAGGCTCGCACCAATGCACATACAAGACCCTAACATCTTATGCCGCAAAACCCTACAAATTTTGCTATTGTGTTTGGCTTGAAAATTGTAGAGAAAATAGAATAACAAATAAATAGTAATGTATAGAACTAAGGCTCCTTATCTATGTGAGGCCCAACTGAGACCCCTTATCTAGGCCTAGGTGATGCCCATGGCAAATGGCCCTGTTGGTCCCTCTCCGATTGTCGTTGCTCCCATCGTAGGACTGCCATTGGTATAGTTCCTGAAGCTGAAGGCAGAGACAACGTTGATCCCTGTAATCTGGGGTTTAATGAAGAAATCAAATAGGCAAAATAAACTAAGTTGTCCATGTTTAGATATATCATTCCCCCAATTGAATCTTCCGCTGGCATCATGCTTCGATAATCGAAATATCACTGCTGGCCGATGTGACATTCGTAACAGTCTACATGATTGATCTGCAATTTGCATTTGTCATGATGTGGTTTTTGTAACCATTCTTAGAGGAGTATAACACGTTACATGATATTTATATCTCATAATTTCAGCACCAGCTTCCGTCCTTTTGGCGAAAGACTGATGGAAAAGACCAAACAGACAGATGTCTGACGACTTACACAAGTTCAACAGCGTCTTTGAGAGGCAAACAAGGGCGTGAAACAAAAACTCATATAAAAACTTACATAATACATATATATATATATAAACATGCATGCATACACCTACATACATACGTAGGCATGGGCGTCCGGAGGGGGACAATGGGGCATTTCCCTCAGGATTTTACAAACATTTTACAAAAATAAAATCTTTTGATTATTATGATTATTACAACAGTCCCAACACGATTTTCAATGCAAAGACACTTAATTATGTAGGTAAGTCCTTGACCAATATTTATCTTTAAAGTTGTTACGTGTTCTGTGTTCATGAATAGCAGCTATTCCATTCAAAAACGTCATTTTGCTCCCCCTATAAAAATTTTCCCCACTAGAAAAATTCCTGCGGTCACCTAGGGGCGTAGGGGCCTAATTATATAGCCCACATGTATCGTAATTGTAATCTCGAGATGTCTATTGCAACGCACAAAAATGCGGAGTCACAGGAACCAGCTTATACACAGGCGCTAGTCAAAACAATCTCGAGATTATGATTATGATGCATAAGGTGGATATATCTATAGGCATCCACGTACTGAGCATGGGATAGTGACATCGAACTGTCTTAGTAACTGTCTTAGCGCAACATACATGGGCAGCAGCGTTTCGATTTCACCTGCTGGCAAGTTTGATTGCTACAGGTGAGTAAGAAGTATAGCAGTCCGCAGTAAGATCAAAATCCATATATAACAGTAGGGCCTACACTACGAATAATGAGTTCTTTATGTCCGATTACAGTTGACTAAAGTAAAAGTATCAGTTATTATCACCTTATCTAAAATTATAGACTCTGAGGAATTCAGACACGGAACCAAATCCACACGGTACAGTAGCGTCCTGTGAAGGCCGAGGATTTCGTGAAGAAAGGCACGTTGCATACTAGAGACCCGGTTTATGATCCTGTGCAGAGTTGTTGGATGTTGTTTCCTCGCGATCACTTAGGGACATTGGTCTCAGTGGAAGATATTTGGAAGTATCTTGGTCCTGATTGCGATGAGCTACAAGAAAAGACCCTGAAAATAGCTTTTGTTGTTATTGATAGACAATGTAACAAAATAGCCTAACACAGTATGACAGTTTATTGCACTTTATGGCAGTTTATTTACAGGACTGTGTGGCAGTTTATTCATAGGATCAATAACAGGCTCAGAAAAAAATGCAGTAGAAACGAGGTAATCAAGATAAAAGCTACTGCAAGAAACGTCCCTACGATTCTGGTAGACAGGAGTTCAGAACAATATGCCAAGTTATCCGTATACCACGCTGAAACTTGAATCAGTAGCCCTAGAGACCAGAGAGAAAGGAGCTGCTAAACCGGGTGTCGCTTCAGATTCAAGTTGCAGCGTGGTATATGTAGGTCTACTTGGTTCATCACTTGCTATATCTGGACAGCCACTTTGGTACAACACAATGAATACGCTGGTGCAATGCGATTAAATTTTAGGTAAAGCTTTGCAAATTTTGAGTTCAAGATTGCGTTAACGATTGTGTAAATTTGAGTAATTGTAATATATTTCTTTGTCTATTCATTGATTTTGACAATCGCCTCCATAACACACCAAGAAGCTCTGTGTTCTTGTCTGGAGCCAGATCAACATTGCGATTTAGCACCTGTACTCGTAAAACCTCTTTTGATTTCGTTACGAGAATTCTGGGGTGTAGATTACTTTTACTTTATTGACAAAAGAGAAGATTTAATCGAAACCATAATATTATTATTAGAGTGTCTTACTCATGTTAATTTTCTGTGACATTTTCGGCCCCCCCCTAAGTTGCGGGCCCCGTGCGACCGCACGGTTCGCACGCCCCTAAGACCGGCACTGGTAATGGGCAAAATACCAATGACCAAAAACTAACCGAGGAATATCTCAAACTACTTCCTACGCTGATCTCATCCACTCCGTCGTTTTCAAGCATCTCTTTTGTCTCTTCTGTCTGTCAACCGGAATGGGATCTTCATTTGGTGTCACTGGACAACCCTTATGACATGACGCAACTCTCATGAAAATCCTGGTGCACTGCATCTATAATCGTTTCCAAGTAGCGTTTTATACATTTCAAGATTGCGATTACAATCTCGTATGAATTGCACGAATACGCATGTAACACTGCTACGATCGATACCGATACTGACATTATCGGTAAGTGATAGAAGTCGGGTCTCATTTAGACCAGAAAGGTGTAGACAATCCCCCCCCCACCGGCTCAACTTCGGGTTACATAGACGCATTTGACCTATTGAATTCGAAAGCACTCAAAGGATTACGATTTTTTTCCTGAAACGACTACAGGCTGATGGCTTGTGCGTTAAACCAAAGTATGTGAATCCTCCTACACGTCTTCTAATTCATTCAGAGTTGCTCGTCCCTCCATTTGGAACTCGATGTGGTCAACCTAATATCTAAATGGATGTCCTCCAACCTCCTCTGCCTCAACCCTTCCAAAACTGAATTTATTCTCCTTGGACTTCCAGATCAGATAAAAAATCCCTGACCCTTCCATACACTTACCCACCAGCTCGTCATCTCTCACTTTCACCTCCGACTCACCTATGCGCAATCTTGGCGTTACCTATCATCCACATCTATCTTTCTCTAATCACATCTCCAACCTCTCGCGCACCTGCTTCATGCATATTCGTGACCTCCGCCGCATTCGACCCATGCTTGACTTTAAAACTGCATCCACTATCGCTACCCCCATTGTCCACTCTACGCTTAATTACTGTAATTCCATTTTCCTTAACCTCGAATCCACCCAACTTAAGCGTCTACAACTCATCCAAAATTCTTTCGCCCGTGCCGTCACCAGGACACCTAAGCATCATCATATCACTCCCTTTCTTAAATCACTGCGCTGGCTGAAATCCCTGAGCGCATCCACTTCAAAGTCCTGTCGCTAACCTACAACACACTCCAATACTCCCAACCAAAGTACCTTCACAAACTCTCCACCATCCAGCCACCCCGGTCAACCCGTTCATCCTCCTATCTCACTCTCTCCCGTCCTCCAGTCACTACTCGTCATCAGATTTCAGGGATTTTACAAAATCCCTGTTTTTTCAGGGATTTTGTAAAGTGCCTGAATGAGTCATGGATTTTAGAAATTGCCTAAAAATTTCAGGCATTTTACAAAATCCCTGGTTTTACGAATTGCCTGTAACATATATACTCTGTTTCGATGTGGAACAAGAGCAAGCAAAAATAAACAGATGGAAGCTTAGAATGCGCAGAATTTGTCTACATAGTATAAAAATGGTGGACAGAAGTAGAAGCTAGGGCCTATATATATATATATATATATATATATATATATATATATATATATATATATATATATACGACTGTCACTTTCTTAGTAAAGACTGGAGAAAACGAAGCATATCATATTTATTATTTTTTTTTTGCCGCCCGAGGTGTGACCCTCAGGCTTTTAGAGCTTAAGAACGTGCGTGGTTAAATTGGTTTACTGTGCCTCGTCCTCCCCCATTTATTATTATTATTATTATTATTATTATTATTATTATTATTATTATTATTATTATTATTATTATTATTATTATAGGCCTAAATATGATAATATGCGGTAATGAATTCAACCATTTCCAAAAGTAGGGCTATACAGATGACCAGTCTAGCTATAAATAGATCAAATCGCGAGCGCAGTTTGCTTGTAAGCTTGCTTTTTTCATTCAACATAAGCTTTGAATCAAGTCCTATGGTTTAATTGTTCGTGTAGATCAGTGTTTCCCAATCTCCTTTTGGTACGGAACCCTTTTGACTTAAAATTTTTTTGACGGAACCCCGACCTAAACACAGCATATTCTGGTACAATTATTTTTTAACAGTGATCGAGGTATGTACAGTTTTAATCGATAAAAGTTAGATTAGAAATTGTTTTGAATTAAATTTCCCCATGGAACCCTTGTCTACACCTCGTAGTCTGATTTATAATGTAGACCACATTTACACAATACTTATCCAATTGCTTCACGGAACCCTTGTCTTCCCCTCACGGAACCCTAGGGTTCCGCGGAACCCACTTTGGGAAACACTGGTGTAGATCAATAGCTCCTTCTAGATACGTTTCGAGAAAATGCAAATAACGCTACCCGTATAGGGTACGCTAGAGTTTTTAGGTCTAAACCTGAGATCGTAGCTTATTTTAAAACTTGAAATATTTGTGCAAATGGCCTTAAGGGCGATTGTATTCGCATCGGGTCATTGACTTTCCTGCTTCTAACAACAGCCTCAGATTCCTGAGTCAGATTTATTACGAATAGTTGAGATTAGGGTTAATTTAGTATTGTATTACCGTAGCCGGTGACTGTGTATTCGATGCGAAATGTTTTCCCAGTGGCCTCAAAATCTCTGTGAAAGACTACTTGGACTGCAGGGCAACCGGGAAGCGTAAGCTGCATGCTCGTGTTGAGATAATCGCAGGTTGTGTGACTTACGGTGACACTCAGCGCAGTCTGGCTGTCGGTACAGGTGATCTAAGCAGAAATGACAATGAAGAGCAAAAGCTGAACATTACATATAGCGCTATTTTTAACAGAAAGACTGAAATGAAATGAAGCGCAGTATGAATTATGAAGTAAGGTTAATCACTTCGTTATGCTAAGCGCTTTTTAAGGATTCAGAAAGACGATATGCGTTATCAACACATTCAACGGTTTTGCGGGTTGGTATTAGTACACCATAGCAACGGTGCGAGTAATGTAATGTAAATCACAGAAATTTTTCAGCGCCACGCAAAGTCCACGTGGGAATGACCAGCTTATTCACCGGCACTATATCAAATCAAGTCCGTAATAGCAGGGTTTTCAATTTCGTTCCAGGGCCAGGTCACAATCCGGGGAGGTCAAGCCGAGGAGACCGTGGTGCTGCGGTTGAAATCGTTGATCATCGTGATCGTGTGGTGGGCGCAGGAGTAGAGCCAAGGTAGGTTAGTTCCTCGAGTTCGGTTTTAGTAGTGAGTGGAAAGGTGCAGAGGAGAGGGCAAGCGGAGAAGAGATTAACAGACGATATAGGAAGATGAGCAAACTTGCGGAGGTCTTTTGGGAGTCCGTCCCAAAGAGCTGGTTTAACATAGACTAAATGAGGTTGCAGAATTTCATAATGGAAACTGGAGGCCGAGATAGAGTAAGATATGAGGATGGGCGAGTAGAATGTAAGGGGGTTGACAGGATTTAAGGGCGTTGTAGTAAAGAGATACAATTTTATTTTGTAGCCTGACAGTTGCGCTGAGGGACGTTTAACCAGTGATGTGAGAACAGTGATTATGCGATAGTGTTTGGGACTTTTATTATAATACAAGAACGCATAAGACGATATCCGAAGACCAGAAAATACAGTCCCGTGTCACCGAATTCTAGGTGGAGGTAATGAGGAATTGGGTGTAGATTGGCAGATCATCGGTCTGCTTGTGGATTCCAAGGGCAGAAGTGACTAAGCAGACATAGTTACTAAGGAGCAAGGTGAAACAGTAAGAGAGACAGACAGAATGGACTGATAGTGATGTCGCGATAAGGGAACTGAGATTGGCATGCCGCTTCTGAGTAATTGAATTTAGGTAGTCTAGAAGATAGTTAATGAAACAGATAGGGAAGTAGGCCTAGGTACAATGTCAAGGGGTCAGGAAGATAGGCGGTCAAAAAAAGGTATGCAGTGATGTAGAGGAATATTTAGTGGTCAGCATTCGCTAGGTATGGGTTAAGGGAGATCTAAGTTTAGAACAGTGGTCAGCCAATGGGAAGGAAACGTATACGAAGGATCAGGTGTGGAGGCAGTAGCGGCTATGGCTGAGGTATGACGTAGGTAGACAGTTTAGTCAGCCAGGGAAAGAAGAATCAGGACGTAAATGGTCATCTGTAGGGAGTGTATAGCAGAGGATTAGCCACAGGCAGGAGGAATAGAGAGTATTTCTCAGAGGAAGAGAACTAAGCCTAAGACTGAGAGTAGTTTTAGCCTAGTGGTATCTTAGTGAACTGGCTGAAGACGTTTTGAGGTATAAGAATAGGAGACGACACGTTGCGGCATTCTGTGTTGCCTGACTGCTGACAAAGGGGAGAAGGCGGGGCAAGTTGGTTGGTGTTTACATTTTCTTAATTTAAACCTGATGTCATGTTAGCAGCAAAAATTTATTTTATACCAGAACGTTACTATTCCAACTGCCATTCATACTGCACAGCAAATTTATCTTACATAATTAAGAAAAGAGTAATAATCAGTGAAGAAAACAATGAACCAGAACAACCAACTTGCCCCGTGTATGGAGCAAGTTGGATACACCAATGGGGCAAGTTGGCTATACCCATGGAGCAAGTTGGCATGCTGCTGAGGTAAGTTGGTTTATTATGATACATATTAATTATAATCGTCAGATATTAAAGTAACGATGATGCTAATTATAAACACCTAGATTTTTGCCCGTCCTAAGACGGTTAAAACAATTTGAAAATGTATTTTCCAGTGCGGGTGAAATTTACTCTGACCTTCATAGTTTATTCAGATGTCGATCGCGACGAAATCCCATGTTGCTTATGGGCTGTGAAACACCTAACCTCAAAGCGGCCTAAGTAAATTGGCCCGTTTAAACCCGTTGAGCTCGTTCGCTTCAGCCTGTTCGCCACGTAAATAAACTAATTTAAGCCCGTTTGAAGCCGTTACTTTACAACAGCAGCCCTTTGCGGCATATTAAGATTTACATAGAATTAAGTGTGAAACGAACGTCTCTTGGAATGTCACCATTTTAGAAAGTGACGTCATTGGCCATCAATAATATTCATGAAACACCTAACCTCAAAGAGGCCTAAGTAAATTGGCCCGTTTAAACCCGTTAAGCTCGTTCGTTGCAGCCTGTTCGCCACGAAAGTAAATTGGCTTAAGCCCGTTTGAAGCCGTTATTTTGAAAGAGCAGCCATTTAGCCTACAATTATTAAAATTTACGTAGAATTAAGTGTGAAACGAACATCCCTTAGAATGTCGCCATTTGTAAAAAAAGTGACTTCATTATTCATTAATATTCATTAGTTGAAAGAGGAGCGTAACAAAAAGTTGACTTCATGGCAATTCTCTTCTATATTATATATACTTATTGAGACAATTTAGGTTTTTTATTTTGCTAAGTAGCTTTCTTTCCTTGTCAACGTCATTTGCAATAAGTTCATTTTTAAAGAGTGAGGCAGTTATAATTTGTGCCGACCGTCGGAACGTAGGGACTTGGCGACCAGGAGTGAGAAGCGCTAAATTTAAAATACTTGTTTAAATTAATTCTATAATTTTTGATAATAGGTAGGCCCTACGAGATTACTCATAGGCCTAATGATAACATAACGTAAAATACAAAAAAACAGTTAATTTTAGATAATAGGTAGGCCCTATGAGATTACTCTTATAGGCCTAATGATAACATGACATAAAATAAGTAAAAATAACAGTAAGGGGCAAGTTGGTTGCCTTAAGGGGCAAGTTGGTTGAAGCAGCCAACCTACCCCAACCGTCTTGCCCCAGTAGATAATCTTTGATAAAACCACAACGTGAATAACGTCAATCATGGCCGACGTACCGTTCAGAGCCATGATAACGGCACTAAACACTGTGCAAGCTTCAAATTTTGTAGTCCATATAGTTTGTGATAGGCCTATATAGTGAACTGAACATTTTAGGAAATACGTTTGCTTAAGATATAAAATTACCTTTTATCCGGCAAAATATTCACAAAACTTTCACCGAAAAAACATAGACGAACAAATGTCAACACAGATGGCTTAGACCGTGAGTAGTACTCTATTCTTTTCACTACCTCCCTGTAAGCTCACTGGACCGCACAACCAACTTGCCCCACCAACCAACTTGCCCCGCCTTCCCCTACACAGAAGCAATGGCGTTGTGCTGCAGAGAACAGATTAGTCTTTTCATTGTTCTTGTTTGAGGTATGTAGGCCTACTTTTTATAATATAATCTGTCACCAAGCGCAGTGTCTCTTTTCTCTGCTGTGGCTAGCTTCTCTCGGTCTGATAAATGTAAGGAATTTCAAAAGAATTTTTATCTTGCCTGTAATGGTTAACATTTTTGAAATCTTAGACTTAGACGGTCTCTCGTTAATTATGACATCACTGTGACATCATTTGTGAAGAAACTTTCGTGACACCGTGAACTGCAGGCGAGCGAAACTTTTTTATACCTCCTGCCTTTTTGTCTCCAAACAGTCCAGCCCTAAATCTTGCAGACTACGAGATCTCGGCAGTAATGCATGAAAAGTTTACAGAAAAAAATTCGGAATGTCAGTGAACTGTCAACCATGAGGCTGGTGTGGGTTGAACTGGATCAACGCATAATTTACGCTGCAATAAGTTAGTGGTGGGCGCACCTAACTGCCTGAATTGAAACCGAGGGTAGGCAATTGAGTATGAATTATACTTATAGCTTAATGTCTCAAAAATATGTGATAGTTCAATTTGTTAGTTTCTAACTTTGTTTAAAATCTTAATTGTTACTTATTTTGAATCCCAGTTATCATGAAATTTCATTAGAGGTCGCTTTTTCCACTCATCTGGTAGATTATCATATTTTAGTTGCGCTTTCATCTCGATTTTGTTTTAGCTTCGAATTGCTCTTACTGAAAGGTCACGAAAAATGGCTGTGCTATGGCATGTGCGAGCTAATTCAGGCACTACTCACCGACAGCCAGTCACCTTGGCAGTTTCCTCCAACAGAACCTTGAAGGCTGATCGACCAAATCGTGAGCGATATTGAACTGGGTTCCGTGGCGTTAATGACATAGTTGCAATCGAGGCCGCCGTCATGATCTGCGTAATTCCACGGGAGACTAATCAATCCGGATGGACGACCATAAGCAGGAACGCCGCAGAAGGTATCTACAATTAGATATGAGTCTAGTGACTCTAGTCGTATCCGCGATGTGACGCCACACTTCCCTGTGCGGTTGCTGTCTCCATGCATGTCACATCCGAAGATCAGATTGTCATGGTCCAAGTGTGTGCCAATCATGGTAGCCGGTGGGTTCCCCAATGGTGTTCTTTAGGTGCAGGCCTTGGGCGAAGAACCGCAGTCTTGCATGCATTACAATTCGAAAATAGCAGTTGTAGGCCTATGCTCATCGGATGGCTCATCAACGGCAAGCCGTTGGCCTAATTGATTATCGTTATAAACGTAAATAATTCCAAATATTTTGTTTAAGTCATTCCACAACATACGGCTATAAGTCAAAAACAGTGGCGATCCTACCCACGCAAAAAAGATGACAATGTAAATTTATACGCCACATCAAAGCAGCAAGAATTAGCCTACTGTATCTCTGTCCGTCTGACTCTATTTTCTTAACTCAATATATTTCAGAGTTACGAACAAAACAGAAGAGCAGTATCCATGGGACGCCGTCTGACATATGGATGTCTGGAAATGCATTTCGTGACTTTCCACTTACTTACCTGCTTCGTTAACCGTATAACGGACTTTGAATCCTCCTTCGTTCATGGCCGAATCACTTCGAAAGTTCAGCGCCACAACTGCGCAACTGGGAAATGTAAATCTCAGGGGCGTCGTTTTCATTCCACAGTATTTTCTGCTCGAAATATTCGTCACAACAGATTCGTCCGAAAAACAGCTTACCTGTGCAGAAATGAAAACCTTAACAAATCGATTTTTTACGCGCTTCGAACTAACGTACGAATGCTGAATGACTGACTGACTGGCTGACTGTATGTGAGAATGCTAGAATGCAAGCATAATCGAATGCTTGAATGAATGAATGCTTGCTTAATTGATTGTTTGATTGATCCGTTCATCCATTCATCGATTGATTCATTGATCGATCGATTAACTGATTGATTTTTGAAGGCACTAAACTTCCAGCAGTTGTGCCAATAGCCATGTCTCTATTTACCTATTACATACCATTACCACATTATGTGACGTTTCTGAATGCATAGCTTTAAACTACTTACAGTCAACCAGTCACTATTGCAATCGTCCATCAAAGGTGTGTTGGATGATCCTTCGAGGAGGAATGAGAGGAAAGAGAGTGAAATGACATTCCTCTGTCCGCCAGTGATGGAATACAAGCAGTTTAGACTGTGCGGATAGGCCAGAGGGAACCGTGGTGAGGTAATGAATCCATTTGAACCACTGTAGGATGTATTACCACATTCCGGATCTGACTCGGCAAAAACAGACATCGATAAGTGCATGATATTTCTCAGTAAACTGCTTTCTATGAAAATCAAATGGCGTTATCTGCATACCAAGAAATATTCTTGTCATTTGCGAAAGGCATAATTATGGGTTTCTTATCCTAAGTAGGGTGTCGAAGGCCATATATTGACCTGACTGACTTTTGGAACTGATTAAGACTTGGATTTGGTAAGTCATCGGTCGATGCCTTGTAATTTGATTAGATTAGGCCCAAACAATTAAACACAAGTGGTGAGAATTCGTAAATAGTAATTGTAATTAGTGTCGTTCCGGTGTATAATGCACTAGGCGCCAACGGATGGAACATCAAAATTGAGCCGTAAATCATGTCAAATGCTCTGTGCATTTTTAAACACTGGTAATACAGAGGTTGCTAAAGTTAATAGACCCTAGCTCTTACTAAAATATAAGTCATCACTGGTTCTCAACAATGGTATGTATAATCTGATCTGATCAAATCACATATAATCTAATCTAATATAATCTAATCTATTGACTTTTATACAATACAATACCACTGTAATTTGATAATGCCCTCCTTACAAAGTCCAGAAGTGCACATTGAAGCCGGGCAACCATTAAGAGCCATAAGTGGATTGGAGGAGTTAAGTTTTCAGTTTAGAGCGAAAGACAGTCTCGCTAAGAGAGTTGCGAACATGAGGAGGCAGAGAGTTCCAGATGGAGGGACTGGCAACTGTGAATGAAGGCCAGCCAAAGACAAGACGTGTACCAGGAACAACATACTTTCCAGCGGTTTACGTTTAAAACCGCGCGCACAAAACTGCGCCGTTTAAAACCGCGCGCGGTCATAAATTCATAATACCGCGCGGTCATAACCGCGCGGTATTTATTTTTTTCATACGGTAAAGTAAATTTTGCATAATGTTGATGATGTTCTACAGCGAAGAATGAAAGGTTAAGGAAACGAATATGTTAATCCAATACAGTGAATCATGCACAATGTTCATAATGTTCTTGCTTAATGTTTATAATAGTAATGCATACTGTTCATAATGTTCTACAACGAAGACTGAAAAGGTTCAGAACTATACTTGTAGAAGTAAGTTATGTGAGATGCCGAGGTTTCAGTGAGCTTCTTGGTGCTAGTCATCCAACAATCTGGAAGTTAGTAGAGGGCCTACAGAAAGAACAGAGCATGAACAAGTTGAAAATTGAACAGTATATCGCTGGTCAACAACCTCTTCGGGCCAACGAATCTATAGAGACACAGCCGACCGTATCAAAGCCATCGTAGCCGATTACACGGATCGTCCTTTGTTGGATTAATTATCTTCGTGGCATCGCACATAACTTACATCTACAAGTGTAGTTCTGAACCTTTTCAGTCTTCGTTGTAGAACATTAGGAACATTATGCATTACTATTAGCATTAAGCAGACATTAAACAAGAACATTATGAACATTATGCATGATTAACTGTATGGGATTAACATGTTCGTTCTCTTAACCTTTCATTCTTTGCTCTCTTTCAGTATTATTGACATTTGACATTTTGCGAAAACTTTGTTATGACCGCGCTCTATTATGAACGCGCGCGGTTTTAAACGGCGCTGTTTTGTGCGCGCGGTTTTGAACGTATACCCTTTCCAGCAATCGTAATCGTAATCGTAATCTCCAGTTTTCTAAAGCGCCACTGTAAAGCCAAGCGCAGAGCACCAGCTTATTCACGAGCGCTGATCGAAGAGAGACGCGGCCTTTAACGGAATTGCAAGGAGTGGCAATGGACGATAAGTAGGATGGCAGATGGTCTGTGCGTGCTCTGTACATGAGGAGTGCCAGCTTGAAACGGACACGCTCACAGACAGAAAGCCAGTGTATAGAGAACGAACAGCAGGTGTGATGTGGTCGCGGCAGGAGAGCCCAAGACACAATCTTGCAGCCTGATGCAGTATTCTGGTTAGAGAGAGAAAGAGAGCAGTGTGTATTCAGGGAGACCATAGAGCATAGAGTTGCAGTAGTCAAGTGGCGTCAGGATAAGGAAGTGTAACTGTCAACCCAATCCTTCCGTTGACAATCCTTCTGATTAAATCCTTGTTCTCTTCGTACTTAACGCCTATTTAACGTTCACCTTTTGAACACTAATTCTACGTATAAGTATAACCTGAATTAATCAGCAACACAGTTTAATATCTTTTCAGTTTAATAAGAAACAAACAGACAGAACTCAATTCGATTACAACTCAACTAGTCAGCCACACTACTACAGCGAACACACTCGAATTCAAACTTCTCTAGTCAGCATAATTCTTCGCGCCTCTTGACACACCTGTCTTCTGTGCGCCTAGGCGAACTCTAATAATATACATATAGCGCGCCGCTGCCGAGATTGGCCGGCCGCGCGTGTCACTAAGACTAAACGTTATACATCTATCATATATACATATACACGTGAAACTAAAGTAAGCGCACTAAATATATACGCTAATATCTCGCACTGCAAGACTGTACACAAAACTCAGTTCACATTACCTCCTTCCTTTTTCTGGAATTGAGCAAATTAAATTTCAAAATTTGCGAAATTACCAAAATACATGAAACATATATATATATATATCTAACTAATTAATGAACAGTCTTACGATTACTTATAACCTTGACAAACAATCAGCAATAATATTCAATCTGCCCTTCTTGTACTTCACCTCAACATCAAAAGTTTGTAAGGCTAACGCCCAACGCACAAGTTTAGCAGACTTAGACATTGACTCAGTCAAGTATGTAAGAGGATTGTGATCAGTAAAAATGAAAATTTTCGATCCAATTATAATTTCTTTTAACTTGTTTAAAGCCCAAACAATAGCATAGGCTTCCTTTTCCACAGTAGCCCATCTCTTCTGGGTATCAGTTAATTTCTGACTGATAAATGACACAGGGCGTTCTATTCCCTTGTCGTCCATCTGTGTTAAAACAGCACCGACTGCAAAGTCACTACTATCGCAGTACAAATTGAATGGTTTTCCCACTTCAAAAACATATAACACTACTTTGGATCGCACAGCCTCTTTAAGTAAATCAAATGCTTGCTGATGTTCAACAGTCCAATCAATCTTATCAGAAACACGTTTACTAGTTAAATCAGATAAAGGTTTCGCAATCTGTGCAAAGTCCTTAATAAACTGTCTGTAATAATTAAAAAATCCAAGCAGTTGCTTAACTTGCTTCTTAGTTTCTGGGATCTTCAAATTAGTCAAACTTTCAATTCTGTCTGGATTCATCTTTATCCAGGGTCCGATTTGTCAAAAAAGAAGCAGGGGGGTCGGAAATCTATATAAAAAATTACTAAGCTGAAAACACTGGCGACGATCTTGTTTGACATGTGTGGGGGGGGGCACGGGAAACTTTTGAACTGATCTGGTAAAAAAAGAGGTATTTTCAGCAGGAGTTTTAGCTTTTTTTTCTCTACTAATAACAACAGAGCCGGTTTTAGGGTGGTGGGCCTATGGGCGCCCAATATGGTGGAGCTCTTTCTGCAGCGGATTTGTTGCCTTTGTTGATGCGCAGTCTTCAACAGGGACAACCCGCATACCAACAGTTATAACACGTTATACTGACTCATACAGGCAAAGGTGCTAAAGGCAATGTTTAAAATTTTTGATTTATTGTTATTTTTTAATTGTATATAAATGAAAATAAATTAGGAAGATCATTTTCCTTATAAATAAAGTGTCTTCTATTAGGCCTATATTCACAGGTGTGCAATAATTTCTCAAATACAAAACAAAAGGATAAGCTTTAAGATTCTTAGCCAGTTTTTAATAGAAGTTTTTGATACAAACAAACAAAGAAATGTAAACTAGTGGTAAGCAGGTCCTCCAAACTAAAAGCAGATAGCTCTGAGTCAGTTAATTAGGTCAGTTAGGTCTAAATTTGAATAGGCCCAATAGAGACTCTGCACGCTTTTCTATTGGCAAAGTCATCAATAAACAGATTAAAGTCCAATTGAATGTCACTCTATATATGCTCAACACTGCAAGATGGTTAAGTCACTCATGTGTCATACTTGTGGGAAGCCTGTTCCTATGCCTAATTATCTTCATCTTAGACAATGGGCGTTCAGCACTACAGTTGTGACCATGATCACCAAGTAGGCCTACACTCTTACCATAATTTCCACATTTGGAAATGCACTGTTAACACCTTTGTCGAGAATTGGTACATGAACTGCTCCTGACTTATGTTGAGGCCTGTGCTACCTGTCTTGTGTTTACACATTTTGACAAAATAAGAAAACTGCATGAGCTCATTGCCAAGGTTTTCATCGAGGTCATCGCACTATATTGCTACAAGAGTTGTGTATTTCTTCATCACTACATGATTCAATCCTAGATAGAAAAGCAAACCTTGAGCAGAGTAGTTCGTGTGATGCTAGTCTTCTTGTCAACTCGGTTGTGAATTGATCAACGATGGGCAGAAAGGTGTCAATCTGAAACTTCTCTGAAGCAGAGTGCGCAGATTCTGGCGCTCGACCATAATCCAATGCTAGGAGACGTGCGCTTTGATGGTGTTCTAGTTGAACATATTCTGCTATTCCACAACAGAGTGAGACCCGACTAAGCGGGAACGTTGCTGAACTGGCGATTGTTCGACAACTGCAGCATCACCAGTGACACCAGGCTCAAATGAGCCTGCATTTTAACCACGTGAGAGCAGATGTACTTATATCTGTTGCTTAAGGAAAGCAGTAATAGGAGGCGTCTTTGCAAGTACTCTCTCGATCATTTTGATATGTGCTTTTTCTTTACTTAACTTGCGTTTTTGAGAGCCACTAGGCCGATTAGTGCCATTATGTCGATCTAAAATTCGATTCATATCTGTCGGCTGAAATTACTGAGGCTCTTCAAATTATATCATGTAATACTAATTTGCAAATTCAAACTGTATGATATAAAGGTCGAATCCTACAGTACTGCGTGCCTCGAAGCCACTACCAGCACACAAATGACAGCCTACAGCTGTGGACTGCCATAGATGTGAACTGTATAGGTCATTCGAGGTCAAAAGCGACAGCGAGTGCTGAATCTCAGACAGAATACCACGGAAGACATTTACCCCACAACTGGATGCTAGTGGCTATGGAGCTGATATGCCTGAGGGTGCTGGCTTGAGCACGGAGCCTCTGTCCATTCGTTGTCTGCTGTCTGTGAACCGAGCCCTTAAGGTCATGCCCTGTGAAATATGTATACAATGCTTCTGCCTACATCAGTAGACGACCTCAGTCTGAGTTAAAAGTAAGATAATCTGTCAACAGCTGTAGACACCAAGTTGTTGTATTGTCTCAGAGCCTGTCAAAGGATAACTTAATCCTTGAAAATTATATCACAGTATCAACCTACACCAGGGCACCGACTGGATAATAAATAATTACTGAAAGGTGACAAGGCAGTATTGGAGTCTTTCGGTTTAGGACTGTGGCTAACGAATTTGAGGGGGTCAGGCCGACCCCCAAGGGGGTCGGCCAAAGACTAGAAGCAGAGGGGTCAAAAAAAGAAGCAGGGGGTTCAACCCCCCTGACCCCCCGGCAAATCGGACACTGTCTTTATCTTACCAGACCCAACCACATGACCGATAAACCTTACTTCAGACTTACCAAATATGCATTTTTTCAAATTTAAGGTAACGTTATGCAATCTCATTTGCATCAGAAATGCATCTAACTGCTGTAAATGAATTTTCCAATTGTCAGAATGCACAGCAATGTCATCAACATACGGTTCTGCAAAGTCACTTATAGGCTGTAAAACTAAATTTATCGCCTTAACAAAAGTTCGGCCTGAATTTATCATTCCAAAAGGAACACGAGTAAATTCATACAGTCCATTATGTGTTACAAAAGCTGTCTTCCATTGATCAGATTGTTTTACAGGACAAGTCCAATAAGCACTTCGACAGTCCAAAATAGAAATCACATTAGACTTTCCAACTTTGTTCAAAACGTCTCTGACAATCGGCATAGGATATTTACAATCCACTGTGAATGAGTTAATGTATCTGTAGTCACAGGCAAGTCTTAAAGATCCGTCTTTCTTTTTAACAATAACCAAAGGACTTGCCATTCTGCTCGATGATGGTTTAATAATGTTTGTTTTTAACATTTCTTTGATCTGACGTTCCACTTCTGCTCGATAAATCAAAGGAATTCGGTATGCTGCAAATTCCTTTTCACGAAATCCTGGCTTTAGTTCAATTTCATGTTCAACCAATGTACATAATCCGGGTTTTTCTGAAAATCTGTCACAGTATTTGTTCAAAACGTTCAACAACTGTTCTTGCTGAGTTACTGTCAAATGGCTAATTTGTTCAGGATCGAGGTTAAGTGAATTCTTGTCATCTTGAACCTCATTCCTCATTGGTAATTCAACCACTGAACCAAAATCTTCATCTTCTTCAACGATTAGACCACAACTTAATGCTCGAGTAACATATTTTCTGATCTTGTTGGCGTGAATTATTTTTCGACCATTTTCACCCATATCGACTAAATAAGAGTACTTTGATCTTCGATGTATGATCGTACATGGACCATGCCATCGAGAAATAAATTTGTTTGTTGACGTTGGATACAAAACTATGACTTTCTCACCAGCTTCAAATTCTTTGTGCTTTGCTCTCTTGTTATACTGATTCGTGTATTGTAATTGCTTTTCTCGAAAGTAGGATTCTGCAAACAATAATGCTTTCTCCATATTTTCTTTGAGTTCTTTCAAATACTTTTCTGGTTTAACTCCAACATGAGGTGGTAAGTTTATTTCTCTAGTCCAACTCTCTTTTAATATTGCCAATGGTCCTCTCGGAATTTTCCCATAGACAAGCATATATGGTGATACTCCAGTAGTTGCATTCGGCACTTCTCGTAATGCCCACACTGTGAAAGGAATTATCTTGTGCCATTTCCTCGGGTTGTCTATTATCACATGATGGATCATCTTTTTAAATGTCTGATTCCATCTTTCTACTAATCCAGCAGCCTCTGGGTGTCCTGGTGTGTCGAATCTTGGACTACAGCCCATTAAATTGAGAAATTCTCTTGTCAAACTGGCTGTGAAGTTCGTTCCTTGGTCACTTGTAATCACTGACGGTACACCAACGTTCATGAACAGTTCCGTCAACGCTTCACACACAGCCTTCGCTGTCAGCGATTTCAATAAGAAGATTGTAGGCCATCTGGTGCACGAGTCCACAATGCATAAACAATACTTGTGACCTGCAGCAGATACTGGATCGATCGGGCCAACGAGGTCCATCGTCATTCTCCTGAAGGCGACCTCTTCTCTTGAGACCGGAGTGATAGGTACTCTATCCATCACCAGACTCCTTGCCTTTAGTTGACACTTCTCGCAAGACTTACAAAATTTCACAATGTCTCTTCTCATCTTTGGCCATACAAAAGATAATTTTATTCGTTCTCTTGTTTTCTCTTCTCCTAGATGTCCTCCAAATACCGATTCATGCGCCAATTCCATCACTTTAATTCGTCTCTCTTTTGGTAACACTAGTTGATATATCGTCTGGTCTAATATCTGATATTTCTTATGTAATAAACCGTTGATCACACAGAATTCAGATTCTTTCTCTTGTGCTAACTTCCACCACGGCTTCAACGATTCATCCTTTCTCTGTTGCTCTTCAAACTTCTTCGAATCGGCAATCTGCACCTTTTGTTCTTCGTCCATTTCTTCATCTCTATACAAGTCTCCTATCCCCACATCACATTCATTGTCTTCTTCAGTTTCATTTAATGTGCCATTCTCGCATGCAACCATCTCTTGCTCGTTCACCTCTGATGTTACACCATCTCGCGATAAGCTTCGTTGCTCATTACTTTCGTTTTCCTCATCACTTGAACTTTCAGTTTCACTCTTCTTATCAACATCTACCATTTCCTGTTTCCGACTCTGCGCTCTCGTCATTACATTTGCTTTTACACTCACATCTCCTTGTATCGTTTTAATTTTCATCTGTGGTACGGCTTTTAATTCGGCAATTATCTCTGGATGCAACAAGAATCTTTCTGTACTGCCCATCTTTGCAATACTAGCACACATCAAGGTGACATAAGGTGTAAGTGAACACTGGATTTTACGCGGAAATCCCTCTTCTTTCACGTCACTACCACACAGTCTAACATCGACTTTCACTAACCTCGCAGGAATGGCATCTCCTGCCACACATTGCAAATTCACTTTTCCAATTTGTTCCACCTTCATGCCTTCCAGTAATTCTTCACTAATCACCGGAATTTCTGCACCCGAGTCGCTCAGTGCTTTGACTTTCACTGGCTCTTTACCGTCTACTGCACGAATTTCAACCTCGACATATTGCAAGAACGATTTCTTCAATATTCGACTGTCATCTTTTCCTATGACTTCTCTCTGAATTTCAGCATCCAATAGAATTTCTTTTTGAATACCACATTTCATTACTGACTTTACTTCAGTTTCTTGGTTTTCTTGACCCGTGGTTTGATTATCTGTATCACTAACCACTTGAATCAAATTCACCCTTGTGTGTTCTTGATTTCTGCTAGAACTAGCTGCTGCCACTGGAACTGGACAAAATTTAACCAAATGTTTGTCTGAACCACAGTTGTGACAACGCTTCACAACTGTATGGTATGGTTGTGAAATACCTCGTTGTTCATTTCCTTCATATCTCTTATACTGCGTAAACGATGTGTTGCCTTCCCTCTTGGCAAACGGCGCTGACGATTTGTTAAATCCCTGACGACCAAACGTCACTTCTCTGGTCTCATTGGGTACAGGGACATTAGCCTTGACTTCTTTACCTTTGAACTGATTCCCTGTTTCTGGATTACTTTTCCACTTTCCACTCTGGCTTTGGTTTACGGAACGTTGAGAAGGATAACTGTTTATATTTGGGATCGCAAACCCAATTCGATTGTTTACATGAATGTCTGCTAAGTCTGCCACTGCACTAGCTTGAAGACAGTCAGTTCCTTCCTTCGACAATACAAACTGTAGTGGACCTGGCGGTAAACATTCTTTCAGCTTATCCGCTACCAGCAAATCAAAGAGCGTATCATACTCTCTGTTCACGTTTCGACTTCTCACGTAATAGTTTAGCAAGTTCTTCAGTCTTGCCGTAAACATCGTATAAGTCTCTTCTGTTGTCTTCTTAGCATCCACAAATCTGGCTCTGTATTCTCTCGAAGTCAACTTAAATTCTTTTAATAAGTGCTGCTTGACTCTATCATAATTGTCTAGATCATCGTATGACAATCTATTCAGAACGGTTCGAGCTTTCGGCGTCATCAATGGTAGTAATAATTTCACCCAAAACGGCTTTTCCACAGCAAAACTACGAAATGCGTTCTCGACTGTTTCAAAATATAATGGCACCTCCATCATATCAGTTGGCATTTGAGGCAATACATGCTTCATTGCATCACCTATTTTCTTAATTTTTGACACCAAAGTTTCACTTTCTTGCTGTTTCCTTCTTTCTGCTTCCCGTTCTTCTCTCATTTGCGTTTCTTTCAATGTCAATTTTGATTTCTCCAGTTTCAGACGTTCTTGTCTTTCTGTCTCTGCCTTTTCCAAACTTTCTTTCTGAAATTTGAGTTCTTCTTGTCTTATCTGTTCTGCGCGTTCTAACTCTAACGTTCGCGCTTTTTCTTTTTCTTCTTCACGCATTCTCTTTGCTTCAATCTGTTGCTGACGAACCTCTTCATCACTTTTTCTAGCTTTTTCAAATTCAATCATCTGCTCCAATCTTCTTCTTTCAGCATCTTCCCTATCTCTTTTCAACTGTTCTAACTGAATCTCAAACTGATTCTTTTGCAATTCAAGTTCTGCCTTACGCACTTGTTCTGCTTTATCTTCTCTCTCTCTTTGCAGACGCAATTCCTCTTGCCTTGCAAGTTCCGCTTTCTCTTCTTTCTCTCTCTGCAAGCGCAATTCTTCTTGCCTTGCAAGTTCCGCTTTCTCTTCTTTCTCTCTCTGCAAGCGCAATTCTTCTTGCCTTGCAAGTTCCGCTTTCTCTTCTTTCTCTCTCTGCAAGCGCAATTCTTTCTCTTCTTTCTCTCTCTGAAGACGTAATTCTTCTTGTCTTAGCTCTTTCTCTTCTTGTCTTCGTCTATCCTCTCTTTCTTTCTCTTCTTGTCTTCGTCTCTCCTCTTTTTCTTTCTCTTATTGTCTCCGTTTCTCCTCCCTATCTTCTTTCATCATCATCCACTGCATCAACATCTCCATAGACATAGGCGCAGGAGGTTTTTCAATAGCCTTTTCGACGGCACCGCCAACGGCACCTTCTTCTTCGACTTCTTCTTTAACCCACACATCGGCGAGTTCCTGCATCATGTCACCACGTGACATACCTTCTAATTGTTCTTCTTTAAAACCGGCTTTCAACAAACGCTGTTTTAGCCTCTCCGTAGACATCTTCTTAATATCTGCTTGTCTTTCAGCACTTAGTTTCTCCATCTTACTTGTTTACTTTGGTGATTTCTCTTTTCAAAGAAGTCACGGTTTTTTCTTGTTGTGTGAATCGATAAACAAACGGGATTTCTTTTATATTTGTTCGTGGAAAACAACGAAATTTTTATACCGTTTCTCGTGTTCCACCGTCGTTGATATCGTAGACACGTCACACAGCAACAACGCGTAGATTCTTCTAACACCGTCGTAGATTCTTCTAACACCGTTGTAAATTCTTTTATCACCGTCGTAGATTCTTCTATCCGCCGAAGGAGGTGATAACGTGAATTTTAATCCACCGTGAGTTTATATCCACCGTGAGTATTTATCCACCGTGAGTTATTTATCCACCGTGAGTTCTTATCCACCGTGAGTTCTTATCCACACCGTAGCTATTCCACCGTGAGTTTTTATCCACCGTGAGTTCTTATCCACACCGACGCTGCCACCAATAATGTCAACCCAATCCTTCCGTTGACAATCCTTCTGATTAAATCCTTGTTCTCTTCGTACTTAACGCCTATTTAACGTTCACCTTTTGAACACTAATTCTACGTATAAGTATAACCTGAATTAATCAGCAACACAGTTTAATATCTTTTCAGTTTAATAAGAAACAAACAGACAGAACTCAATTCGATTACAACTCAACTAGTCAGCCACACTACTACAGCGAACACACTCGAATTCAAACTTCTCTAGTCAGCATAATTCTTCGCGCCTCTTGACACACCTGTCTTCTGTGCCCCTAGGCGAACTCTAATAATATACATATAGCGCGCCGCTGCCGAGATTGGCCGGCCGCGCGTGTCACTAAGACTAAACGTTATACATCTATCATATATACATATACACGTGAAACTAAAGTAAGCGCACTAAATATATACGCTAATATCTCGCACTGCAAGATTGTACACAAAACTCAGTTCACAGTAACAGTGTTTTCATTCATGCTGAAGCCGGAGTAGAGCGAAGCTACTGGATTCTTCTGAGGTGAAACAAGGAACCCCGAGAAATCGCGGCAATTGATTTTGAGGTTTTAGGGAGAGCGTTGAGTCAAGGATGACTTGAAGATCCCGAACATTAGATGATGGTGAGAGTAAAGAAGAGGAAGTAGAGAGAGTTCAGCGCACTGTAGCAGCTCAGAGGAACGGTCAAATCAGATGAGCTCGGATTTGGCAGGGTTACGTTTGAGGCGCATAGACAGACTCCACAGCCTGATGTAATCGATGCAGGCACATTATTGCCGTTATTGGACATCCAGCATCAATCGATGGTCATGTCAGATGAAGTGGTAGTCTAAGTCAGTCCATAAGAGAAATCAGGTCAAAATCTGATTGTATTTTCTAAATGCAATTTTGCATTGAATCGGCAATCGCTTCATTCCTCGTTCTTTTGATGACGACTCTATCGAAGGTTACGAATGTTTATGTTGTTTATAATAGTATACTGCTTGTAAGTAATTGTTACATGTATAGTTAAGGGGTGTTTTTTTTATAAGCCCTACTGATATTTACAGTCAAGAGATTTTGTTACATAGTTAGAATTATGTTAAGAGGTAATTTTTTTTAGAGAATAGTAATTATAGCTAAGTGGCATTTTAATTACATAAAATTGATTATAGTTAAGAAGTAATCGTTAGATAAAAAATAATTATAGTTAAGAGGTCACTGTTAGATGATTTTAATAAGGCACTCAAAAAACACCGTCGCTTACCGTAATCCCCCATCGTGTAGCGTATGGTAAATCCTATATTGTAGATACCATAGTAGCCGCTGGAGAAATTAAGTGAGACACTGCGACAAGCAGAGAACCTTGCTACAGTTGGGTAATGGTTATGTCCGCAGAGATTTCTGTCTGCAAAGGAATGAGCCATCGATGTTCCGTTGACCAAGCAAGTTATCTGTTCAAGCGACAATTAATTATCTTAGATAGGGTGATTAATTAGGAACAGTAAGATAGTTAAGTGGACGATCAGCTACATAACTAGTCTCCGTCGCGAACTACTTCTAGGGCACTTTTCAATTTAAGTTTAAATCGTAAGTCTGATAGATACATAAAAGACAGAATTTTTCAATTATCGTTTTTAAGTGTGAACGCTTTCTGAAGTGATACCATAAGGCTATTCGCGGGGCAGCGACTCAAAAGGTTCTCTTGATGTAAACAGGTTAACTTGGATCTACATAAATTTATGAAAGTCGCAGTGCCTTACGATCTAAATAGTGAGGTTCGACTATGAAGCTCTAACGCAGTACGTCGCGCTCGATGCAGCTCTGCTTGATTTTATTCCAAGTGCGCAAGATCTCATCGTAGTCACGATCGTAAGCTCCAAATTTCTAAAGCGCCACAGCCAGCCCCAATCTTGCAGTCTTCAACCAATTAGTTCTGCTTTCGTGTTTATCAAACTAAAGTTCCTGACCAGGTCATTTAATTCTGACTGTGTTATCAGGTGATAATCGCAGGCAGAGTGGTTCAAAATCTAGATCAATATCGGTTTCATCTCTAGCTAGTTTATTATGTCATCTTCGTCAGCCTCATCTAGACTCCCTGTCTCTGGTGACATCGGTACTGGCAAACTGTCGTCATGCGACACTGGTCTCAGAGTTGAACACAAATTGGAGTGTTCAACAGATTTCCTATTTTTAGCAGCGATACCAGAGACATTGGTCAGAGTGAAGTAACAGTCGGCCACTTGATCCTTCTTTTTTCATCATATCATCGGGACTGCGAACGGCATTGATTTCCATGTACCTCTGAGCCAAGCGCCTCTTGCTCAGCCAATGTGAGGAGTCCAAGGTCTCTCTTGATTACTAATTATACAACAGAAGAGCTCTTACGCTTTGTTAATAAGTGCAGTCATGCTGCGACTTTGGGGCTTAAGCGCAGACCCGCCACGAAACGTTCGCAGATAAAAGGTTCTATTGCTAAGTACTCACACGATGTGCCATCTATGCCTGTAGAGCATGTGCATCAGCATACGTGCAAACTGAAATCAACGCAATGCATGGAATCACTATATCGCGCTGCTTTTATGGCCTGCTCTGCGAACATCCATCCTGAAAAAATATGCCCAGATAAGCCCAAGCAAGCCTATGCTTTTACATTTCCATTGCGTTTTGTGCAGACTTCCCTTAGTTCATTCCAGGAATGCATGGATCAAAGAAAACAGGTTAATTGGTAATCAACATATTAGTCCACTGAAATGTCAGAGAAAATCCCACAAATTGGCGATTCCAAAAAGGGTACATGGTCACAATATTTCAATGTGATTTTCATGATCAGTAGCACAAAATTCGTGATACACATCTTTGTCGTTCAGTTCTACAAAAACCGGATTAGTAAATGACATGCGTGTTAGATAACTAACCGTCAACCAATCGCTATTACAGGATCCAAGGTATAGACGGTCTAAGCTAAGAATCACAGAATTGACATGGCCACTCTCGATGGTGTAGAGACAGTTGATACGTCTGGGATAGCGATAACGTGATTGCGGAGAGGAGACGATTCCAGTTGGTGCTGAGAAAGACGTATTTCCGCATTCATCATTTGCTAGAATAACAAGATTTTTTCTTACTACCCTAAAAGCGTTGTCTCTTACTCGCCATTGTCATCGTCTTCATTAAAAGAGACGTACCATCACAGTCAACACTAAGCAGTGTCACCAATACCACCACTGCAACCACAGCAGTATCACCAATACCACCACTGCAACCACAGCAGTATCACCAATACCACCACTGCAACCACAGCAGTATCACCAATACCACCACTGCAACCACAGCAGTATCACCGATACCACAACTGCAACCACAGCAGTATCACCAATACCACCACTGTACCACCACAATCACAACACACACGCCGCCATCACCTCAACAGCCAGCATCACAATCAACACCACAGCAACAACCACGGTAACAGCAGCAACAGCAACACCAGCACAATCGCTGCTACCGCAACTACCACCACCATTATTGTTAAAAATTTGATTGAATACGAAACATGCACCTTGAGACTTACTTGATCCGATAACGGAAAATGGAAAAATGAACGTCTCTCGAAAATCATAAGTGTTTGAACGGATGGATAACTTCAGCGTACGACAGTCAGCAAACACCAACTGATTTTCGTGAAAATGAGATGTCCCACGGCGACAGAATACTTTGGTTGTGCTAGGATTCAGTTGTTCTGTTTCTCCTTCTGAGACGCAGCCGATCTGCAGTGAAAGAAAGAAGCAAACCTACTGCACTGTTCCATTATGTTTGTCACGTGCAACACATCTTTACACACAGTTCATCCTGGTGTTCACGACTGCATGAGAATGGAGGGTCATCCAGGTCGGCGGTCGAGACGCCGTTCTACGGACGTGTCGTTCGCACCAGGGTAATTTGTCTTGGCCTAGGAGGAGCGACACAGGTCACATCAGTCATGGTTGTCTCTTCTACCTACCGACCAGTAGGCGACGAATGCCATTACTGCGCAGACCCGACGGATCGAGTAATTCTCTGGACGCTGCGTCATCTACGATCAACGAGGTTACTATGAGCGGTGTCATTATCGTGTATTGTGGAGGTTTGCGCTCAACGTGATTACCTGAAACCACCATTGGTGACTCTTCCATTGCTCTGTGCATTGTTGTGCTTTCTGGTGTGCAGTCTGTTCTTAATTACAATTATCAATTAAGCTTGTGTAGGCAATGCCTTTGTGAGGTACTTAAAAAGGCGACATAAATTTCTAGGTAAAGAACTAGCTAACTTGTCGAATCTTAAATTGGTCTTAAAATCCAAGAAAGAATGCAAGCAGCCTACGGTGACATTTTCTCTGTCGCAGTCTTGGAATGACTTTAACAATGTCATCGATGAATAGAGAAAGACGTTGAACGTAATATGACTCAAGCGGTTTGTCGATATGGTGTAAGTGCATTTGACTGTTGCAGGATAGTTCGTGGGATTTCTTGGCAGGCTGATGGCTCCAGATGAATTGGTGAACATAGTAGCACCACAATCGAGCTCTACAATGACAACAACATATTTCCATTTTTACCATTTGAGGAATACTTCTCATGGCTAAATTCTCTCTGACTGCATTGGTCGATACCCAGTTATGGACACAATCACTTTGGCAGAGGCTGTATCAAAGTTTAATTCTGAATTGAGCCGCAGCTAGGGAGCTACCTGTACTGTTTCCGCTTTCACTGAGTTGGGTCTTTCTCAGCTCCAGCCAGAGTCATAATAAGAGCTAATGCAGCAATTGAGACGTCTGTGGCCCGTTGCACTGAATTGTGTTTAGAGTGATCTGACCACGATGTGCTATTGCTGTGACATGAGTGAGATATATTTTTGGTAGCACGACACTTAATACCATGACACTTAATACCGTGACACTTAATACCGGACTATTCGTACCGACGACACTTAGTCCCATAGACAATTAATACCGACGACACTTAGTCCCATAGACAATTAATACCGACGACACTTAGTCCCATAGACAATTAATACCGACGACACTTAGTGACTTAGACAATTAATCCATTGACAATTAATAGGCTACCTATTGAAGTGATGTGTTGGAAGCATTCGAACTTCTTGCCGAAAGTATGGTACAACACGAACAAATTAACGAACTGGTTAGCTTCTTTGAGCACACGTACCTAAGAGTATATACAATGAACCAGTACGCCGCATCTATAGAAGGTATCGCTCGAACGACTAACGCTGTTGAGGGATGGCAACATGGGCTCCAATCGCTCTTTCACTGTCATCACCCGACGAAAAAATGTATTCAATGCTGCAAAAGCGAGTGGAAGGAGCGGTTGCGGCATACGGTAAAACTGAAATCCTTGTTTACCTTCGGGCTATGTCTCACCTTTCTCACTCGTGACGTTCACTAGGACCTCGATATGGAACATGGAATATTGCTGTGTTATTGCTTTTACTGATTTTTACTTAACTGTTTCTTATCTAGTTCTGATACAGTTTAGTTCGTACCTTGGATCAAATGTCATAGGGATTAACTGTCATAGGGACTAAGTGTCATAGGGACTAAGTGTCATAGGTATTATGTGACCGGTATTAACTGTCGTGGTATTAAGTGTCACGGTATTAAATGTCACCAAACCATATTTTTGCATCCGGAGAGTTCTAGTTCGCGACTCACTTAAAATGGTCACTTTCTACCCTCACTCACACTTGATCAGCGTCATCGGCTCATTCTTGATCATTTGATAGTTTTTAGTGATTCTTAAAAGTGCCTAGTAAGATAGTCGCATTAGTAGTATTAATAGTATAAGCAGTATCAGTGAAAAGTTGTAACACCAGTGGTAGTAATACTAGTGGTAGTACTACTAATAATTGTAGTGGTTTCAGTAAAAATAATAATAATAAAATAAGAATAATCATAATAAGAAGAGGAAGAAGAAGAAACAGGTACATAGAAATGTAATACGACAAAGTCAGACGACAGCAGTTTGTAACGGCGCACGCTAAATGAAGATTCAACACCCGCCATTCGGATTGAATGGTCATCTAATCTTATCTAGTGACTTATATTGAGCCATTATTATATAGCGCAAGGCTTCAAATCGATGATTCCTTCGAGTGGAACTTTAGTGGAAGTCACAGTCCATCAAGGAAACCCGGTCGATATGGGATTTTGATTTGTGATCGCGATTCTGCCATGAAAGCGACCATCGCTAGATCCATGAGAACGTTTCTATGATGACTGTTGCTAAATTAAACCTTTCATACATCGAACGGGAAAATCAGATTAGATGGTAATGTCTGATGAACTGCAGGTAGGAGATAATTTTTCGGTGATAATTATCAGTTAAGAGGCGCTGATTAACACTACGGCTTACCATAATCTCCCATCCTGTAGCGCACGCTAAATCCGTGATCGGGCGAAAGAGAGTCGCTGAAGATATTTAAGAAGACGCTGCGACAAGCGGGGAATCTTGCTGTGGTTGGATTCTCCCAACCGCATAGTCTTCTGTCTGCAAAGGGATGAGACATCGATGTTCCGTTGACCATGCAAGTTACCTGTCACAGTGAGAATCAGTTTGCATTAAGTGGTGAGACATTAGGAAAGAAAAGATAGAAAGTGACTTGTCTGCAAAAGGCAACTGAACGCTTAGATACTTAATTAAGATTATTAATTAAGATTATTAATTAAGATTAGCCAATTTAGGTGTTTTTTAATCGAGTGTTTCGGCTTTGGTTAAGATGTTCCGCCAAACAGTCACGCGTTTGATGCGTGCTTTTGTTAACTCCACCTAATTAGAATAGACTGGACATTGGAATAACCACAATTTTTAAAGCGACATCCACAGCGAGCTACTTCTAGGGTTTCTTTACAACTAAGGTTTACAGCGAAGTACAAATAGTTATATAAAAGGTAGAATTTCAATTGTTTTAACACGTGAAAATTTTCGGTCCTCCCAACAGATGCCGAAAGGTTAGTCCATGCATACGGGCCAGCGACCCAAAAGGTCCTTTAGCCCAGAGTTTTTCAAACTGTGGTCCGCGGACCCCTGGGGGTCCGCGAAGGATTTGGCGGGGGTCCGCGAGAGCGTTCTGAAAATAATGTGATGCTTAACATTGCATGGTTTTAGCATTAACAGCCTGTGTTTTCAAATTCATACGCTACTTATAGCGTGCCTGTAACTGTATGATCCACAAGGATCCAATTGGGTATTCGATCACACCAGTTTTGTGATGCTGCTGATAGTTATTCTTTGCGTACTAGGGCCTACAGTGACGTAAATAAGATGTAGGCTTATGGTCACGTTACATTTCTAGCCTAATAACACGTGTGTTTTTGTAAAATTTAATATAGGGCCTATAATTTCTGCTAATCGACTGCCAATCATTTCTGCACCCAATGTAAGCGCGATGTATTTGAAGCCTTCATCAGAAGTAGGCCTACAATTAGATTCCATTTAAAAAAGTTTAAGATATTCACAAAACAAACTTTGAAAGTCTAAAAGTGTTTCATTTAGAAAATCAACACTGAATATGAGCCTGATTGTTTTTTCCATGGAAGAAACACCGAAGCTCTAGCAAGGACTCTAGGCTAGTTGTTTTTACATAAACGATATGTTTTCTTCTAATTGTAACTCTGGACTGACTTGGGTTTTCTGAAAAAACACACTTGCTCTATAGTCTATAGCATTAAGTATTACAAGACATAGTTAGCTTTTTAAAAATGTCAAAAATGGACTCTGGTGGTTCCTCCAGTGAAGGCTTCATTTGCAATATGCTGGTCTATTTCCAGATTGTGTACTCTTGACTTCTAGAATTAGAAACTTGTGGAATTCGCCTGGGTTTAGCCTTTAGATGAACGATAATACAGAGATTTGCAAAGCATATCCCTAGTTCGTTCACGTTCGCTGTTATATGCTAACTATATAATTTTGCTGTTTGTATTATGGATAACTTTCTGAAACGTAAGAAAACAGTGCTTAGGCCTATCCAAACTAGCACCAATTACGGACAGTTTTTGCAAAGCAAAGCAAGCACATCCCTCTCGCTGACATTACTGGCTTTTGGCGAAACCGATGTTATTCATTTCTTTTAAAAATGACTGTGTTCCATAGTTATTGCAGGGAGTTAATAACAATTTATTTAGTGTTACTTTTTATATTATAATAGTCCTCAGCGTCATAAATAAGCAAGCGTGTATTGTGGAAATAGTCTATCTGCCTGTTATTTTTTAAATTAAATTTTAAGAATAGGGGCCTAAATTTTGCTTTGTAAATACTGGGGGTCCGCGAGCTATGCCTAGAAAAAATAGGGGTCCCTGGTCCAAAAAGTTTGAAAACCTCTGCTTTAGCCGATCACATGTAAAGATAGATCTAAGAAGTCTCAATGTCTCAAGTCTCAACTTTCTACCTTCACTCACATGATCAGCGTCGTCGGGTCATTCTTGTTGATGATGCTAATAAATACCTAGTAAGATAGCCGCATTAGTAGAATTAATAGTATAGGTAGTATTGAAAGTTGTAATACTAGTAGTAGTATTAATAATAATTGTAGTGGTATATCAGTAAATATCAGTCTCAATGTCCAAGTGCCTCACGATTTAGTGAGCTACTGTGACAAGGAAGTAATGTGTAACTGTAAGCGTACAAATTTGTCTTTTGCACGAGGAGATATATATAGATCTCGTATAACAGTCTACGATCACGGTTACAACTGCAAGTTTTAACTGTCAAGCTTATCGATAAAATGTTCTAATGCAGTTTGCTCGACAAAGCATTGCATTATTTTATTCTCAATGGGTGAGATATTCCAGCATATATATATATATATAACCCTCCCCACCTGAATCTGTGGATATTTAGATTGAATATCTGAATATATTTCTTCGCGTCACACATTCGTTTGACGCCTAAATTAATGACACTCTCGTAAATGCTCCGAAGGCTCCGTCCTAGGACCTATTTTATACATTATCTATACGTCTGGACTTTCGACGCTTCTGTCTGCACATGCGGTTCTGAGTCAGCAATATGCTGACGATGTCCAAGCATACATGCATTGCCTCTCTACCAATGCCATTCCAACAGTCCGGGTTATGAGTGGGACTTTAGATGCCCTGGAAGCGTGGATGTCGTCAAATCGACGACGCTTGAACCCGTCCAAAAGTAAATTTATATGGCTAGGCACGCGACAGCAACTCGCTAAACTTGACCTCACTGCTCTTGCAATTGAATTCCCCAACTATACCTTCTCAACTCTTGTCCGTGATCTTGGTGTCTGGCTCGACCAGGAGCTAACTTTTGCTCCACAAACACCGTCTTACTAGGGACTGCTATTACCAGCTGCGCCAGTTTCGCACTGTTACTCGTACGCTAACGCCCAGTGCCACTGCTACACTGGTTCACTCCTTCGTCACAGCCCGCCTTGATTACTGCTCATCGCTTTATTTTGGTCTTCCATCTAGTCGCATAGTATGTCTAGAGCGAGTTCTGCGCTCTGCAGCCCGTCTCATTGGGCATATTCCTAAACATGGCCAAGTCTCTAGATATATGCTGGAGGTCCTTCACTGGCTTCCTGTGCGCTTACGCATAGAATATAGGATCGCTGCCATGGCATGGCGATGTTGTCAGGGCCCTGCCCCTGCTTACCTTCGGGAGCTTTGCTGCACAGTTTCAGGTGCCCAAGGCCGTCGTTCCCTCCGCTCAGCGGGAAAAGGGATACTCTTAGTTCCATTTGCTCGTTCCACGACTATGCAAAGTCGAGCTTTTTCAGTGGTGGGTCCGGTTGTCTTGAATAGACTTTCCTTATAGCTCCGCATGTGCGCTGGGGTTACCCCTGGCCTATTTCTTGCAAATCTTAAAACTGTCTTATATGAACGTGCTGGTGTCGGGAGCGCCTCTGAGTAGTTCCCTTGAAGGGGCGCTATGTAAATCTTCGAATGAATGAATGAATGAAAATGCATTATACGAAATTGCATCATGTAAACCAAGAACTCCAGTAGAACACAACACATGAACAAAAGAAGAATACGGACCAGAGAAAAGCTGCACCGATGCTGATCAGTAGTCAGGGCACTGTACAAGAATCATTCATTTCTCTCTATGTCTGAAATCTAGGCCCCTTGTCTTCTTAAAATTACGGATTTAGCACAAAATGTATGAATATGTATATATATAGTTTAAATAGGTCTTATATAGATTCAGGGCAGCGATATTCGACACAAATGGCATATATATATATATAGTTTAAAGAGGTCTTATATAGATTCAGGGCAGCGATATTCGAGAAACATGGCAAATTGGAATATGATATACCAATGTAAGGCTACTAACCGTCAACCATTCGCTTTTACAGCCAGTCCTGTCGTTAGAATTTCCGATGTTAAAAAGGTCGAAACTGAGGACTACAGAATCGACATGGCCGATATCAATGGTGTACAGGCAGTTGACAGGTTTTAGATAACGAAATGGGAATCTCGGAGAGGAGAAGTTTCCAGTTGGAGTTGAGAAAGACGTATTACCGCACATTTCATCTGGCAGAATAACAAGGTTTTCTCTTACTCGCTGAGAGGCTTTCTTCCTAATTCGCCAATGCCATCGTCTTTGTTAAGACAACCACAACCAGCACTATCATCAAAACCAACCAGAACCACAACACTGCTATTGTGTATACGTTTCCACCGCCACCATCAACACTGTCACCAACGCAACCACAGCCACCACCACCACCACCACCACCACCACCACCACCACCACCCACCACCACCACCACCACCACCACCACCACCACCACCCACCACCACCACCCACCACCACCACCACCATCGCCGAAATCGTGCTGGCAAAGAGTGTGAGTAAGTGTGTAGGACAGGCACTATGAAAGTGTTCTGAATTAATTAATTAATTAATACCAGATGAAATACGACCCTTGCTCTTCTTGCCATACCTTGTGCGGTAACAGAAAAAGGAATACGGAACGTCCCTTGATAGTCGTATCTGTTTGAGTAGATGGACAACTTCAGCGTACGACAGTCGGCAAACACCAATGAACCATCGGAAGATCTATGCTTATACGATAATGTCTCGTTGCGACAGAATAACCTGGTTGTGCTAGGATTCATTTCTGTCTCTCCTTCTGATACGCAGCCAATCTGCAGTGGAACACACAAGTCGACGTCTAGCGTGTGTTTGTCACGTGTGTATTCTTTTCGTGTTTTGTTTTATTTTAAACTAGCTGGTGAACTCGGCGTTGCCCGGGTTTCGGAGGTTTTGGGCCGGGACACCTTGGTAGCGGTCAAAAAAGGGGAACGCGAAACTGCTTAACCCGGCGTTTGGGTGTTTCAATCCCTCTAGCGAATAAGCAACAAAACACTACTTAACCCGGCGTTGCCCGGGTTTAGTTCAGTGAAAGTTTCAATCCCTCTAGCGAATCCGTACTGTAGCTGCTTAATCCGGCGGCGCCATCTGGCGAGTGAAAATAGGTTGAGTGTAAGTTTTTTTACCAGCTAAAAATGCATTGCCCGAGTAGGTTTTGGCCCGGGAGACCATGATAGCGGTGAAAACGGGGGGCGCGAAGCCTCACACTGGGTGTGTCATGCCGACCCCGACACAGTAGTTAAGGTTTCGAGTGAAAAGCTCGAAAAATGTAGAAATGCATCCCGGTCAAAGACGCTGTGACAGACAGATTCTTCTCTTTATATATATATAGATTTAATTTGACGTCTAGCGTGTGTTTGTCACGTGTGTATTCTTTTCGTGTTTTGTTTTATTTTAAATTTAATTTGACGTCTAGCATGTGTTTGTCACGTGTGTATTCTTTTCGTGTTTTGTTTTGTTTTAATTTAATTTAATGACGTTAGTGCAAGTGACTGTGTATGAAATCTTTACTTGCATATCGTCTTAGCGTCTTCACGCTGCGTGAAGAGATATGGACTTCCATCCAGGTCGATGGTCGAGGATCAATCCTACGGAATTGCGTATCTAATCTAATCTGAGAACTTCTATAGCGCCAATGTCGTAATGTTCAAGGCATCGGTCGATGGTGCTACTATGCAAAATCGTTCTCCAAGCCAAAAACTAAAGCGAGTCAAATCGAAGGCCATCAAGGGAGTCCTGAACGACACGAAGCAGCCTACGGAGGAAATAAATCCAGGAAACGGTGAGTTTTAGTTGAGATCTGAAGGTCAATACAGACTTTGCAGATCGAACTTTTGTTGGAAGAGAGATCCAGCGTCTTGCGCCTGCAATGGAAAAGGCGCGCCTACCCACAACCGTTCTTGTCTAAGGTACGTTCAGAATGAGAGAGTCAGAAGACCTGGTTGAGTAGATAGAGGTCTTTGGAGCTAGCGAGCGCTGAAGGTGAGAGGCCAGTCCAGTACAGGTTGACTGAAATGCAGACTATTGTATAGAGTTAACCCAGTCTTGAAAGTTATTCGCTTTTCATTTGGCAGCCAGTACAATGATTGAGGTATTGGTGATACGTGCTCGTATTTTGGAATTTGGGTGCTTGGTCTGGCAAAAGTATTTTGGATTCTCTGAAGCTTCGTGAAGTTAGCTTTCGAAATACCAGTAAAATATGAGTCCCTGTAGTCGAGACGGTTAGATACCAGGAGGTTAGCCAAAGAAATCAGGGTTTGAGATGAAATGGGGCTCAGCTCATATCACGGATGTATTAGTGGGCAGATCTGCATATAGATTTAATGTGTTAATTAAAAGACAGGTTAGAGTCAAACTCAAAAAGTGCCAAGGAAATAGAATCCAAAGAATTAAATTTATTGAGTTGTTGCTCAGTTCCAAAGAGATGATCATAGTTTTGATCTATTTAAGGGTAATCTACTTTTCTGCCATTCAAGATTGAATAAATACACCGTGTCTCAAAATAAACTGTGCAAAATTGTTTCTGTCAGAATTTCGTCAAATGTCCACCAATTTTAATAATTTTTGGTAGGTAGATGGCAAAATGGCTGAAATTTTATGCTATACATAAATTTTCCACCTCACCTGACTCACGTCATCGCACTACCTTGTTAAACACAGATGTGCCAATTTCTTATATAACGCTTAAATCTTATTACATGCAACAAACTATCTGACGACTTAATTAGCACGCAGTAAAGTAAAATATGGTTTACTTAGCAGGGTTTTTAATTGTTATGACAGATCTGCTTAAAAGTGTTAGAATTGGTGCTCGAAATGTGCCCCGCTTACACGGACACAAGCGCTTAGATGGCAACGCCACTGACTGATAGCAGCATCAACGATCGACTGGTCAAAGCGCGCCCAATCGTCGATCAGACGCATTTTGAGTTCGTCGACGTTGGCTATCCTGGAGCGGTAAACCTTTTCCTGCAGCACACTCCATATGCTATAGTCGACTGGGTTAAGATCCGGTGAATTCGGCGGCCACAGTGTTGGAGGTATGAAGTCGGGCGTTTCTTGCTCAAGGAAAGAGACAGTGTCGCGTGCTCGATGCGCCGGGGCGCCATCCTGTTGAAAGACAAATGGGATATCCGGCGTATGTCTGGCAGTAGCTTCTGGGCAAGAAGGTTGTCGCGATAGTAGGCCCCATTCACATTGACACCTGTCTCGATTAAATGGATTTCAGTGCAGCTAAGTTTCGAGACGTTAGTTGTTAAAATTTAAGCGTTATATAAGAAATTGGTACATCTGTGTTTAACAAGGTAGTGCGGTGACATGAGTCAGGTGAGGTGGAAAATTTATGTATAGCATAAAATTTCAGCCATTTTGCCATCTACCTACCAAAAATTTTTAAAATTGATGGAAATTTGACGAAGTTCTGACAGAAACAATTTTGCACAGTTTATTTTGAGACACGGTGTAGAGTGAGAGCGTTACTTGAGGAGGAATTATCGAAGGAAATGTACAACTGAGCGTCAGTGTTTCAGATCATTTGACTCAGTAAACACTAAGTGGAGTGGTGCACAAAACGAAAAGTAACGGTCGAAAACAGCCCTTGAGGGACTCCATAGGTCGGTGGTACTCGTTTCACTATTTCTTCATTGATGGAGACAGACTGCGTATGGGGAATAAGATCTGCTTGGCACCAGTTTCGAGCGGGACCAGAGACAGTAAACCAGTGTTCAAGGCTACGGAGAAAAATTGCGTAATCGACCGATGTCGAAGGTTGTAGATAAGGACAGAGAGAAGAGCAGTTTCGGTGGAGTGGAATTTTGGATTTGCTGATAGGAAAGGAAGAAGTGAAGCATTTGAAGACAGGTGTGCATCTCATCGCCTTTTAGGTACACGTTCAAGAAGTTTGTAAATAACATTTAAGTTTGAGATTGGCCGATTTTTTTACGTGGTATCAGCGTCGAAAGATGATTTATTCAGAAGATGATAGACCATCGCATTGGAGAAACATGATGGAATGGATTCCCCCATCAAACATTCACATTATTAAAGCCAAGGTGACGGTACCAGGCACATCAAAGCAGACTTTGAGAGGGTCTGTTTGAATTGCATCAGGCAGGCACTGTTTGTTAGGAGATGGGAAACTAAGCGACTGAATTTCACCTAAAGTCGCGGAAGGAAAAAAATCAAGAGGAAGTGGCCCAGTGGGGGGTAATCAGAAGATGAAAGGCCCTTTCCTGACCCTCCTATGCAACTCCTCGCTCCGAGACGGTACTCTTCCAGCTTCGAAAAGACGGTCGATCGCCGCTCCTATCCTATCGGTCTCGACTCTTCGGACCCTGCACACTTTGGGCCCATTGCGAACGTCTCGTTTATTTCTAAAAATCATCTAGAAATTAGTCGCTCAGCAATTATTTGCTTACCTTGACGCTAATAACTTACTTGAGGTCTATCAATCTGGCTTCCGCAAGAGTCACTCTACGGAAACCCTTCTCCTTCGCCTCCTCTCTGATTTCTATGACGCCATTGATCGCTCCCAGGTCTCCCTGCTTGCCCTCTTCGATGTCAGCGCTGCCTTTGACTCCGTCGACCGTGCCATCCCCCTCTATAGTTTATCAATGTCCTTCGGTCTATTGAAAAGCCCCTTGAGTGTTTGCTTCCTACCTTTGTTGCCGCTTCTCTTTGTCGTTTAATGTTCTACCAGGTCTCTCAGGACCCCAGTCCGTTTTGGTTTTCCACAAGGATCCGACTTTGGCCCCCTCCTCTATATAATCTTCACCTCCGATCTCAGCCGTCTTCTTGCCATTTGCTCTCTGTCCAACCAGTTGCATACGCTGACGACATACAGGCTTACCCCCACTGCTTTCCCTCCAACGCCGCTGCTGTAGTCCGCCTCTTGTGCCACTCCACTGACTCCTTGACTGCCTGGATGTCTTCCAACAGTCTTCGCTTGAATCCCTCTAAGACTCAATACATGTGGCTGGGCACCCCAGGCAGATCGCTAAGATTGATCATGCAAGTCTTACCGCCGAGTTCCTCCAAATGATCTTTTCCATCTCCGTCAGAGATCTTGGTGTCATCTTGGATTCAGAACTCACCCTCTCTTCGCATATCTCGCAGCGGAGCCGCGCTTGCTACTTTCAGCTGCGATAGCTTCGCGTTGTTTCCGGCTCTCTTTCTCCCAGTCTGCTTCTATTGTCCATGCGTTCATTACCTGTCGGCTTGCTGCTGCTGTTCCCTCTATATTGGGCTTACCCTCACTCGACTAATTGTCTCGAACGCGTGCTGCCTTCCTCTGCTTGCTTGGTCGGGCGCATTCCTAAATTTGGCCATGTCTCTGAATACATACGAGATGTCCTCCACTGGTTACCACTCTCGCAATGCATTGTCTACCGGGTTGCCTCCATTGTCTGGCAATGTCAGCTTGGTCATGCTTCCTCCTATCTGCGCGAGCTTTGTTCTCGTGCCTCTACTCCATCTGGTCACTGCTCTCTTCGCTCGGCCACCCGTGGTGACCTCTCTGTTCCTTTCGCACGCACCGCTACTATGCAGCAGCGCGCTTTCTCCGTGGTTGGACCCACAATTTGGAATGGGCTTCCTCCTGATTTGCTATCTCTTCCTCGAGACTCGTCCACCGCTTTCTTCTCTGCTCTAAAGACTCTTCTCTTTCGCCGAGGTTGAGCTGGGAGGGCCTCTGAATAGTTTCCTTGAAGGGGCGCTATATACGTCTTATTGATTGATTTATTGATTGATTTGATAGTAGAATACAAGAGAATTTCAGTCCTATGTTAGATATCTTGTCACTAAAGAAGTCAGTGAAAGCATCAGCCAAAGCGTATTTCCAAGAGGTATTGGATAGTGCGGATGGTGTTTACCGACAGAGTAGCTTATAGAGGGCCTTACAAAAAAGACATTGAACAAGATAAGTTTTCAGAAGCTAGGTTAGTGAGGTAGGAAGATTTGGCCTTGGAAATAAGGTTACGAACAACTATGCACTGTTCTTTGAAACGCAAGTGATAGAAAGGAAGTCATCGTGAGCGGCGTCAACCGCGTTCAAGTTGGCTGCGATGACGTCCAGCTTCGGGAAATTCAGAGTTAAACCAAGGCTTTGGGTCACAAACGCCAACCTTCTTAGAACTGAGAGGAATGTACTTAACAAGCAGTTCAGTTAGAACCGGCTGGAGAAAAAAGCAGATAGGCTTGCATCAAACGAAGAAAGTGAGCAGCAGAAGTCATTTGATAGTAGAATACCGGAGAAAGCGAGCATCAGAGGTAATTTTCTAACGTCTAGACATCTAGGCTAGTCTATACCAGGATAGGAAAGTGATGACTGTGTAAGGTTTGGTCGGAAATTAAATGGAGCAATTATTAGAAGCAAGGTGATCAGAAAGATAAGTTTCCTTAATCAAGATATCATTAATTATACTGCAGACAAATCAAGCGTGTAGCCTTTAACGTGTGTTGGCAAGGTGATGTGCTGGTATAGGTCAGAAGAAGTCAAAAGTTCATGAAAGGTAGTGAAAATAGGTTCGCTTGTATCAGTACGAATATTATAGTCACCAATATGATTAGGTCAGTTGGAGATAAAATTAAAACCTCCATTAGAGCTTAAAATTCAGTAAAGAAAACCTTTAAGAAAAGAGTCGGAGGTCGATATATTTAGGAATGTAATGTTTGTTGCCAGAATTCAGAGTAGCGATCATGGCTTCAAAAGACGAAGGTGGAAGTGTAGGGAGAACAAATTTAGACAAAGGCAGTAGGATTTGCAAAGTAGGGCTACTCCGCCACCATTTCCGTTGGGCCGATGTTCTTGCAACAGTGCATGTGAAAGAGTTATCTATCTGAAAGTAAGGACTGAGCGTCATCAAGACGTAGCCAGGTTTCATTAAGTGCCATAAAGTAAATTTGCTGTTCAACGAGGTAATTTGTAAGAGCAGAAGCTTTCAAACGAATAGAGGCAAAGTATAGATGCAATGGTTAAAGGTTTCAGGCCAGGATTTAACTGGATATCGCCAGCGAGAGGTATGAGGATATGCATACTGGTGTGGGCCTAATCTCGAGTTTGTTAAGATGACATCTGTGACTTTCTGCCGTGCCAGATACGTAAGCCACTCGGAAGACAATCAGCTTATCAGTCAACAATAATCGACAATAGGAAACGCGACAGAAGGAAACTAACAAGAGGTACTAAATTGGTACATAAATGGCAGACAAGAATAGTCACAAAATGAGGTACAGAACGGCTATCGGTGAGGTAATCAATAGGGCCATACATGATTAGAACCATTTATAAACACTAACAACCGCAACACGTTAAAACACCACAGTGAGTTTTGAAAAAGACGGGATCTTCATCCGGTGGACGGCTCACCAGTTCTAGAGAATCTAAGGGGAAGGCCTGCTGCATTAGTTGGTGCAAAAAATGTCAATAGCGACCCTAGAGAGTGGAGGGACACTCACTGGTCGAATCCGCTTATAGGTAAGAGCAGGGTAACAGTCAAACATAAATCATGCACAATTCTCAGCATAAGCGAGTAACAAAAAACATATCTGCAGAGAACCAAACTATGAAATAAGCAGACATCGAAGATTATAGAGTAAATTCGATTATATATTCATTTAAAAAATTGATTGATTGATTGATTTATTATTGAAATAGACAAATTACGTAGGTCGTATGCACCCGGGTAAATTTTGTCTTGACGTAACAGAAGCGACAATTTTCTGGACGCTGCGTAATCTACGATCAATGGGACACCGCTGGGCCTTGTCATTAAGTCGTTATCATGTATCTTGGACGCTTCCGTCTGTCTTTGCTCTATCCCTTCGACGAAATATGGTCCAGGAACTCTGAACTCCCTCTGTTGGTTGGGCTCCATGTGTGTCCCTGAACCCACCATCGGCGACTCTTCCATTTGTCTGTGCACTGTTTTGCTTTCCGATGATCTTTCTGTTCTTAATTACAATGCATCGTTTAGGCTTGTGTAGACAACGAGTTTGTGAGTTACTTAAAGGCGCGACATTAGGCCTACATTTCTCGGAATGTAACTAGCTAACTTGTCTATCTTGAAATTGGTTTTAAAATTCACGAAAGAACGCACTCATCCTACCGTCATGTTCTCTCTGTGGCAATCTTGGAATGACTGAAACACGTGGTCATGTGAATTGAGATGTGTGTTGAGCCCAATATGACTCAAGCGATTTGTCGAAATGGTGTAACTGCAGTTGACTGTTGCAGGATAGTTCGTGGGATCGCTTGGAAAGCTGATGACTCCAGAGGAATTCGTGAACAGGGTAGTGCCACAGTCAAGCTCTACAATGACAACAACATAATTTTATTTCTATGCCTTAGCATTCGGGGAACACTTCTCATCGCTCAGTAAGTCTCTGACTGAATCTTTGGGTGTCCAGCAATAGACACCTTTGCTAAAACAGGCTGGTTGAGCTTTTAATGCGAGTTGAGACCCAGAGAGCGCATATGGCTGGTTGAACGGGGTTGGGTGTACAGTGATCTGATTGCGAAGAGCCCCAGCTGAGGATTGAGTCAGTCACATTATTGGATTGCTCAGCTTCTAACACGGATAGTACGGGTTCGACCCTCTCTTACAACAATTTCTGTTTATGGGCCTTGAGCAATACCTTAACTCACACTCGATCTCCGACATCGTCGGATGCTTGGCCATTTAAAAGTTAAGAGTTACTTTTTAGATAGTAATATACCACAGTTGACAGCTAAGTTTCAGATAATGACAATAAGACAAAAACAAACACTTCGGCTTACCATAATCTCCCATCCTGTAGCGTACTCTAAATTGGTTTTCAGTGGAAATATAATCGTTGGAGAGATTGAAGAAGACGCTGCGACAAGCGGGGAATCTTGCTTTGAAAACAGAATCCATTGAATACCTCGTTTGGCAGAGTTTTTTCTCTGTAAGAGGATAAGCGACCGATGTTCCGTTGACCAAGCAAGTTATCTGTTCAAGCGACAATCAGTAGTCTTTGACACGGTGACTAATTAGGAACTGTTATATAGGCTAGACAATGAACATTTCCATACTTAACTATGACTATTTTGGTGCTTATTTATCGAGTTATTGTCCTGCAATCTCATTAATTGAGTTTCCCACGAGAGTAAAATGCCACATGAAATGAACGCCAAACAGCACCTGATGCAGGAACTCATCAGCAACACACCTAATTGTTGCAATTACACAGGCGTTTTTGAAAACAGATATAGTTCATTGTGAGATACTTCGTTATTGATTAATTCGCTGTGCAATAGTACCGAGAAGTGGGAGCATTGGACATGGGGTCCCACAGGGCTCTAATCTAGAACCTCTTCTATTCCTCATATATATCAACGACCTGACTAATGTCTCTTCTACTATACACTGCATTTTGTTCGCAGACGACACGAATATCTTTTATTCGAATAAATCTTGGAGTGCCCTTACTGAAATTGTTAACCTTGAACTAGAAAATGTCAGTAAATGGTTTGCAGACAATAAACTCACACTTAATATTGATAAGACGAATTTTATAACGTTCAAATCCCATAGGAAAATTAATACCGTTGATATAGAACTAAAAATTGATGGTCTACCTATCAACCAAGTTGATCCTACAAAATTTCTGGGTGTTCACGTGGATCAACACTTAACTTGGAAAACCCATATTAATTATATCTCCAATAAAATCGCAAAGAAAATAGGCATTAGCCTATATCTAGAATAGCATACCTACTGCCAAAAGATATTAGATTAAAGCTATACTATTCTCTGGTATATCCTTACTTAACTTACTGTAATTTAATCTGGGCATCAAACTATGACTCCAGGTTAAATAAACTAATAGTAGGCTATTGCAAAAGATGGCAGTAAGGATAGTAGAGAGAACCCGCCAATATGCACACTCTGGCTCAATATTCAAAAACCTGAAAATTAAGCAGATAAGAACCCTACAAATAGGGGATTTCCTCTATCGCTATAAATACGGATTCCTTCCAGCTTCATTTATGGGATACTTCACCATGGGTCGCAGATTCACATACATAATACGAGGAGTGCTACTACGTATCGCCATGCTAGAGCTCGTACAGACACAAGGGAGTTCAGTATTAAAGCATCGGGACCACAAATTTGGAATACCATACCTTTAGAAATTCGCTCCTCATCGAATCGCTATGAATTTAAAATAAGACTAAAATCATGGTTGATGAATGATGAATGAATGGTTGACCTTTTAACCGAAAAACAGGCCTCCCTTCAGGCGCCTGGATGGCCGGACGGGCTGTGCACACCAGGGCTCGGGGACAGAGTCCCTTAGTTAAAAATATTAGTTAAGAAAGTTACTAAAGAAGAACTAAGCAACCTTCCAGAAAGATTAATAGCATTACTGATTATGCGCTATGGATCTAGGGCAGGGCTGTAGTGGTAAAATTTGAGGTCAGTATACGCTACCGGTGACCAGTGGCGTCAGTAGGGCTGGTGTGACCCTAAAAAAATTAGAAGACCTCCAAAACGGAATAGTTCCAGATGCCCTCAAGGAATTCGTCTAAGAAAAATTTCAGACTTTTCAGAAATTCTTCCCTAAAAATTTTCTGACTTTTACGGTTTCGCCTCTGAAAAAGTTGATGACCTTTTTTTTAGTCATTCGCCTTAAAAACCTGTCAAAACCTATCTTTTTCCTCAAAATTTGTCTCTACAGAAGTAAGTGTATACGCTGTATACCCATTACCCGCGTATACCCTCGTCTAGAGCCTGCAGAGTATACGCTCTCAAATTTCTCTAGAGGTGAGTATACGCTGTATACCCGCGTATACCCTCGACTACAGCCCTGATCTAGGGAGAAAATTATGTAACCAGTCATATTACTATAAATGTGTTATTTGCTGATGGGGTGACCCCATTAGCGGAATTGTATCCCTTTGGGGCCACCCTTTGCAGCCAATACTCAGCATTACCCTTGAATGTAATCTTTAAACTAATTCGTTATTATTCTGTTGTTGGTTGCAAAACAGATTTGTTTGATTTGATTTGATTTGATTTGATGTATAACGCTTGAATGTTATTACTTAGCCGAGAGGCCATAGGCCGTCATCTGCTGTGCAGATGTACCGGTAATTAAGTGTTTGCTCAAGTGTTAGGAGGCTCACATGCGATTTGCTGACAGAGTTTGTTTAAAGTTCACGTAGGGTGCTGACTGTACATTATATTGTGATAAAATCGTGTGTGAATTGAAAAGAAAATATTGCGAAACTGTTTGGACTGTGTTTTCGTGAAGTGAAGACTACGTTATATTTTTAAATGAGCTATACCTACACGTAGATTTATAGAAATCAGTGAACAGCTACAGTGTAAGTAGGCGAAGTAGAGAAAGACTACAGTGACAGTGTCGACAGAAGAAAGTGTTGACAATAACAATGATTCTGTGATCACAGTTACAAATGCAATTTTTAACTATCGGGTTTATAGATTATGTTCTAATGTTGTGTGCTAAACAAAGCACTGCATGGCTTTATTCCAATACGTGACAAATCCCAGCATCTATGATCCTTACAATCTGAATATGTGGATATTCAGATTGAATATCTGAATATATTCGCATCACAGATTCGTTTGACGCCTAATGAGACCCTCGTAAATCCAATATTCGAAATGTAAACCTTAGAACTGCAGTAGAGCACAACTCATGAACAAAAGAAGAATACAAACCAGAAAGAAGCAGCACCGACGCTGATTTGTGGTCAGACCGTCAGACGACTGTTCACAAGTTATACAATTCTCTCTCTACGTCTCTAATCTACTCCCCATATTTTACTACGGTACTTACTGTCAACCAACCGCTATTACAGGGTCGATGCCGGGATGGCCCGAATGACCTGTATCCAAAGATTAGACGATCTATGCTGAAAACAAAAGAATCTACATGGCCGATATCGATGGTGTACAGACAGTTGACAACTGTTGGATACTCAAAACGTAATCGCAGCGACGAGACGACTCCAGTTGTAGTTGAGAATGACGTATTGCCGCATACTTCATCTGGTATAATAACAAGGATTTCTCTTTGTCTCTTACTCAGTTTTGCAATCGTCTTCGTTAAAATGTCCACCACCCAAACCAACATACACAACACTGCCGCCACGTATAGCCTACGCTAGCACCGCAACAAATAAACACTGCCACTGACGTTGCTACAGCCACCACCTCGTAAACTATCACTATATTACCATACTTTTTAACAGTTCGATTCTATTCGGCGGTACCAGTTGAGATAGTGCCCTTGAATACGTACGTGAGCACTGCTGCCTTATGGCAGGTTTGATTCACCGTGAAAATCTCCGTTCTGCATCTCGATGGTAACTTATTGTTCTCTGTGCAACGTCGTGCCTTTTCAATAGTTTTGTCGCACACCTGGAGTAACCTTCCTTAAGATTTTCAAATTGTTTTGACCTAGGTCTCCACCTAGACCTTTTGCAAGAAGTTCAAAATCGTTCTCTTTCGACCGGGGTTGTTCTCTTAGAACCTTTGAATAGGTGCGTAGGTGATGCGCCAGATAAGTGTTCTGTGTGAATGAATGAATGAATGAATGAATGAATGAATGAATGAATGAATAAATGAACGAATGACTGAACGAATGAATACCATATTTGATACGAAACAGGCACGTTAGACCTTACTTGGTCCGACAGCAGAAAAAGGAATACGGAACGTCTCTCGATAGTCGTATGTGTCTGAGTAGATGGACAACTTCAGCTTACGACAGTCGGCAAATACCAATGAACTCCAGGGAAGATAATACGTTGATGCCCCGCGGCGACAGAATACCCTGGTTGTGTTAGGGTTGATTTCTGTCTCTCCTTCTGATACGCAGCCGATCTGCAGTGGAACACACAAGTCGACGTCTGCGTGCCTTAGTGGTTCCAGTAACTTCTTCCACAGAGTGGAATGCTTGGTATGAAGTTAGTAAACTGATGTTAGGTGATATTATCATCACTATGTATTCATGTAGGAGCTTATGTATGCATGTAAGTTACCCTTATATATTATATAACCTCATATACCCTCACTGGCGTAAACTTCCCAAAATTGGGGGGGGGCATGGGTCTAGACCAGAGGTGCAGAAAAGCAAGTTTTTTCAAGATGAAAAGTTGTTTTTTGTTGTTGTCTTTTTGGTTTTATTTTTGTTGTTGTTTTGGTTGTTTTTACGATTTTCGGTTCATAAAAATCATGAAAAATGGCATGAACAAGAGCTCGAACTCAGTTTAATTCAGTTGCGATTTCCTAAAATTAAAAATCATTGAATCAGTGTTATTAAAATAACTTGTACAAAAATAAGAAATTTGTTTTAAAAAACAACAAAAAACAAATTTTCTTGTATTCTTTTTTGTGTGTTTAAAACCAAAATCCTAGGAAACTTTATTTACCTCTTGTCTTGACTTCCGGTATTACGTTAATGTGTATGAAATGGGGCGTTTTGTCTACATGTAAATTTGTTTCACATTGAAGATACCGAAGATAAAAAAAGTTTGTTTTCATTATGAATTTCTGATTGTAATTCATTTCTGTGTCTCTGTTTATCTGTTTCTGAAGAAATTTTTCTATGTTGAAACATAATATTTTAATATTTGAAGCAATTGTCCTCTTGATATTTTGGGGGGCATTACCCCGGCTCCTCAATTATTGGGGGCACGTGCTCCGGCTGCCCCCCAGAGTCTACGCCTATGTATACCCTTAGCTTACATACTGCATTTTAGTATGGGCCTCAACATATAAATCCAGTCTTAAAAGCCTTGTCACTCTGCAAAAACGTGCAGTACGATATATATAGCGAATATCCCTTATGGAGCCCACACAGAACTTAAATTTCAAATGTTCAAGAGTATAAGCTATTAAGAATCGACCAGATCACGCGGAGTTCATGTACCGCTACGAGCATGGCCAATCACCCTTGTCTTTCAGTAAATTTTTTCCCCCGCGTAGCAGACCTCCACTCGCACCAAACAAGAAATTTGCGTCCATTTTACCAGCCATACTCTCATACAAATACCAGGTTATTCTCCATACGACACATTGGGGCCTGCATATGGAATAAAATACCACCATTAATTCAGCAACTACCCAGCCTACGATCGTTCAAGCAAGAGTTACGGTCTTCCATGTTCGAGGAACACTAATTAACAACCCGCAGTTTATCAACTAAAATTCAATTAGCGTGCACAGGTACAGCCTCATGATGCACTCTCTAGTCCTTAGTTAAATATAATGTTACTATTACATACCTAATTATATGCTATCGAGTCTTTAGTTAAGTAGGCCCATGTTGTTATCAGTTCATATCTATTGATGACCTATCAAGTCTTTAGTTATGTATAATGTTACAATTGCATATTTTAATGATGATCTATCAAGTCGTTTAGTTAAGTACAATGTTACAATTGCATATCTAATGATGAACTATCGAGTCTTTAGTTAAGTATAATGTTACAATTGCATATCTAATGATGAACTATCGAGTCTTTAGTTAAGTATAATGTTACAATTGCATATCTAATGATGGACTATCGAATCTTTAGTTAAGTAGGCCTATAATATTGCCACTGCATATCGATTGATGTTATATCGACTGCTTTCATCAAATTGTATTACTACCCAGGTGGCCCTGGTAGCGGGGTCTACGACCCCGTTTGGGTCTCCTGTGTAGCCAGATTATGTTAACTGATTATGAGCATTATATGTTTTTTAACCTTGCAATGTATGATTACCGAAATAAAATACAATATAATACAAGAATCTGGTAATTTTAAGCGCTAATATCTAATGACTTTGAATAAATTGATGGTGGTGAGTTACTTGTTTGAGGTCTCTACACAGTTACCACCTCTGGGGAGCTAAAACTTGCGCGTAAGAAGGCGAGCGTTCTAAACAATCGGTTGCCGTATCCCACAGGGTATACCTGATTGGTGTTGCTCTAGTTTAAAATTCAACAGTAGAATGCAAGTAGCAAACCATCAGACTTTCTCTGTCGCAGTCTTGGAATGACTGCAATAATGTCGTCGCTGGATGGAGATGGGTGTTGAGCCAAAAAACACTCGTATGATTTGCTGAGATGGTGTAAGTGCAGTTGACTGTCGCCAAAGTGTTCGTTGGATTCGTTGGGAAGGTGATGTTTCCCGAAGAATCGGTGAACAGCGTAGCACCACAGTCGAGCTCTAGAATGAAATCAAAATGTTTCAGAGTGTAACCATTCTGAATTAAGGCTAAATTCTCTCTGACTGCACAGGTTGTAAAGTTCTAAACAAAATCGCTAAGGTAAAGACTGTGATGCAGCTAGGGAGCACCTATGCCCAGTTGCACTGGGCTGAGTTTATAATGATCTGATCGCGTTTGCGCTCTAGCTGAGGTAGAAGTCACAGACTGGGCGTCTGTACTTGTAAAAGCGCATGAAACTCTAGGTTCAAAGTTACCTATCGTTGCAAATGGGCTGAAAGACTCGTTCTTCAAAAGGCACTGTGCGTACCAAAACCTCAAGCATAGATTTTCTTTACGTTTTATCACTCATTAATATTTCTTGAGGATTTGGTCATATAAGCAACTGTAGGCCTAATTAGTACAGTTTAGTTCGGCAATACTTCTGTTTACATTCAGCTCAAATTTCAATTTTTTATACATAATACAGGCTATACAGCCTTAGTAGTTTCCTGATGAAGCAAGTGAACATTTCGAAAAACAAAATGAACTCATACCAGAGTTATCATCCGTAGAGTTTGAATTCTCTATAAAGAAACCACACAGAGGTAAGGCAACGTCAGACAGCTGAAACGTGTTACTAATTGCATTCACATATTCATTCATTCATTCATTCATTCATTCATTCATTCATACAGAGGATTTGTGTAGTGCCCATTCAGGATACCTACTCACAGGCGCTCTCACCCCAACTCCTGCGATAAAGAACAGTTTTCAGATGCTTGTAAATGCTTGTAAACTGTCGCGAATTTTCAACATTTTTCTAAAATGAACATTCCTAAAATAAATTATGGTCCGAAATATTGTGCAAATTATAGGGTTATTAGTGGCTCTACTAGTGACGTCAGAAGTGGACATGATCTCCGATTCTTTACATTTTCCCTACAAGAGATCGCCTATAAAGAAATAAACAGTTCAGGCAATTTTTTTAAGTTTGTTCTAAACGGAAAATGTCATGAGTTTTAATAAAACTAAAATTATTATAGTGCTAAACGGTCGCCTATAAATTTACATTAAATATTCTCTGTAAAAAATGTAATAAAGCTAATCATATTCATATATGTTTTAAATAGTGCACCTATTGTATTATTACCCAGGTGGCCCTGGTAGCGGGGTCTACGACCCCTTTTGGGTCTCCTGTGTAGCCAGATTATGTTAACAGATTATAAGCATTATATGTTTTTTTAACACAGTTACCACCTCAGGGTAAGTGTAAATAATTCTAATATTCTATCACAGTATAAATAATTACACAGTACGTCGACTCCCGGCCGATGCAGCAGTCAGAATGTGTGACCGACCGCCATTTTGAAAGTGGGGCGCTTACACGTCGATACACCGGAATCCATCACATCAAATATTCTTAAACGTTACAACAACATTGAGGACTACACGCCGATACACCGGAATCCATCACATAAAATATTTTTTAAAGTTACAATAACATCGAGGACTTCATTAGAATTAACAATATTATTTTTAACGTTTATGGAATCCATCACATCAAATATTTTTAAACGTGACAACAACATTGAGGACTACACGCCGATACACCGGAATCCATCACATAAAATATTTTTTGAACGTTACAATAACATCGAGGACTTCATTAAAATTAACAATATTATTTTTAACGTTTATGTCACCTTAAATCTATAATTCAAAATCCCACTTTCAAAATGGCGAAACCAGAAAAACTTGTCAACAGGCAGCAATGGAAGTCGACGTACTGTGTAATTATTTATACTGTGCCTATACCAATAATGTGAAGAAATAGGCCATTTGTTTCATTAAAACATCGCCAATATCTATTGTTAAAGAGCGTGTCTTAAAGTTAGCTGAACAAATTTGTTTAGCCACAGTGACTGTCGGCAGCAAGTGTGGTATTTCGCAAAACTTGTATAATAAATGCATGAAATATTATAAGAAATAACAATTACCAACTAACCAGCCACGGTGTATTCTATCATAAATCCTGCGTTGCTGATGGACGCGCCTCTAAAGAACTCTAGCACAAGAGAGCTACAGTCGACAAACCGCAATGAAGAAGTCCACCGTATAGTGCCACAGTATTTCTTGTTATTGTTCCGATTCGCTTTCGTTGTTTCATTACAAGTGATCTATATATTATATTAACAGATGAAAAGCAAATTAATACCCAACCTAGTTACACATGCAGAATTTATAAGTTTGTGCAACAGTTTAGTGATTAGCGTGCTGCTCTGCAAATATGCTAACGTTTCAAATCTCTGTCAGAAATGCTAATGATTTATTATTATTATTATTATTATTATTATTATTATTATTATTATTATTATTATTATTATTATTATTATTAGGTGTCGCCCTAATGTGGCTGAAAGCCTAGGAAGAGGAGATATTCGTTATGAAAGTAATAGTCGTTATTAATCGCGAAACTCGTGAGGACCTTAAATTCTAAAGTCCTCAGATGAAATAGTTATATTTGCTGTTAAATAATATTTTAAAGAGAAAATCAGGATATCTATAGATTAGTTCAGAACAAGGAATGGAAAAATCAAATAAAAAATATTTAATGCGTATATTAAGAAAAAATGGCGTTTTAGTAAAATTCAGTGTAATGAGTCGCCAATCGTGATGTTAAGTCGAGAGCACTTTCTCTGGTGGCCCTGCTAATTATTATTATTATTATTATTATTATTATTATTATTACTATTATTATTATTATTTAATTGAAACAGCAAAAGCGAACCGCATATTGGTGAACAAGCTGAGTGAAAATATAAACATAGAAGTAATTAGAAGATAATAAAATTGGGGAAAAATAGAGTAAAAAAGTTAAAAGAGTTGAAAAATAGAATTAATTATGCTACATCAAAAGCATCATAGGAAGAGATAAGAAACTGGACAATCAATAGTCTATAGCTAAATGAAAGTCTAAGGTACATAAAAGAAGACCAGTCATTTTTGTTAAAGGCGAACGAAATTCAAAGAGATGACGATAGTGATAATGATGCTAATTAATTTTAATAAACTACCGCGGAACATAGGCCCTACTATAATGGCTTTCAATGTTACCCTCGGTTAAAACCTTTCCTTATTCAAGTGCTCGACTCCCAGTAATTTTCATTTCTCTATCCATGAATTTGACTTTAGTATTATATACAAATTCTATAATTATATTAGATCGTTTCACACAGAACTAAAAATTTGCAGAATAATTTCCGCACTTGCATCACACACACACACACACACACACACGCACGCACGCACGCACGCACGCACACACACACCTTCCAAAATATATGAACTTTTGAAGCACAAACGTGCTCTGCAATGGCTGTGCCAATAATATTACTGTTAAAGAGTTTAGCTGGTAGTGAATTAATATATTAAAGAAGATGATTGACATTTTTATCACTGACCATTAACCAATCGTATACGCAGTAACCCTCTGAATTTGGCGTTGCCAACTCAAAGTGTTTAAATTTGAGCAGAACAGAACTGTTGCCACCAACATCGATGGAATATGTACATCTCGTGTTGTGTGGATACGGAAGAGGGAAGTTCGGGGATGTAACGACGCCCTCAGGCCCAGAGAACGAAGTGTTTCCACAGCCCGACTGGCCTGAACAGTTGTAATCATATATAGCAGAATTAATCAAATAAGCATAGGCGTAATTTTGGGGGGTGCGAGGGGTACCCGTATCCCACTTTTTGGACTGGGGTACCGTACCCCCACTTTTTGAACAATGCCAATCAATATTTTATTATTGTGTCTTCCCAGAGATCGCAGTCTCGGCAGTGCTTCGTGTTTGTAGGAAATTGGTACCCCCACTTTTTGGGCCAAAGTTACGCCTCTGCAAATAAGATCACCACTCATACAAACCTAAGACTTTAAAAATGTCACTTTAGCTACACCTAGTAAAATTCAATTTAGGCCAAATGTGCGAGGGAATTTGAAGCGTTCACAGGATTTTCTTTAATATAGTAGATGAAATAAAAAAAGGTATGGTGCGAAATTGTTTCGCTCCAGGTGCAGCTAGTGAATGTTTCGGAATCCAATCCGAAGCAACTAATTTCTCGTTGGCCGACGGTTCCACACTGGAAATTGATGTTCGCACGTCGCTGAACGCATAAAATAAAAGGCGTCACATAAATAGCCTGCAGCCATGTGTTGAATAAGTGAAGATCAGGAACAGAAGAACCAGAATGAAAATCTAACTTCAAACATTTCTTGAATGAACTTGAAACCCACGATAATAATTGCTGAGTTAACTTTCCTTTAGCGTGTTTGTCTGTAAGTGGTGAGTTCGAAGTAGACCAAGGCAGATTCAAGACTTTAACAACAACCTAAGAAAAACTAGACACTTGCCCGCCGATGTTTTCGTGTACCAGATTTTAAACCCTCCGCTGTTGAGGGAAGAGTCACTGACGAAGTTTAGTGTAAGAGATTCACAATTGGAATAGCTCAGAATCAGCGGCGTTGTTTTTTCTCCGCAGTATTTTCTGTTCTTATGATAACGTGATGACAAAGATAAACAGCTTATCTGTGAAAACAGAACATACATTAAACAGATTGAACTCGAATGTCTGATTTAATAACTTACTGATTGGCTGTTTTAATGAACATTCTAACTGACTGGTGGCTTAACGAACAAATAATAGTTTTGCACAATCAGATGACCTGTGTTATCATTGTAAGGGTGATTGACTTAGTGAATATTGCGTTCATCAATTAATCCATGTGTTAATTATTTCTAATTAAATAAATAATTTATTTTCATATTTATTTATAAATGAAAAATTTTCTGCGTCACACAAAAGCTGCGTCATGGGAAACCAGATTCGACACAGGCGCTATGTGAAAATATAGCCAGTAAGAGTCAGGTTGTTTGGTCAGAGTTCGCGAGAGGCCAGAATCCGATCGACGTGAAGCCGGATAAACAACTTGGTGCAAGAGTAGAAGTCATTCATGCTTCTTTATTTCTTATCTTTTGATTCTGATTCGTGCGAAACTTAGCGAGTATGTAAACTGCGCTGTCTGTCCAGTTTAGAGTCTTCATCATCTTAAAAACTCGTGTCGCGACAGCATTCAGTTGTAAGAAATTGAAAAAGAGCATGGTGACACATCTGAGAACCGAGGTTATGTGTCAATATTTTAAAGTTTTTAGTGCCTGTACGGAAAAGATCGTAACCTGTTGTTTGGAAACATAATACTCCAGATGAGTCGATGCTGACCGTAGTTTATTTCCTTGCTACACCTTGATTAATCCTTCATTCACCTTGAAATTGGTTTGTCATTCTCGCCACTATTTTACCTTCGGTTGCCTATTTTTCTAATTTTAGTTTACCATACGTTACCTTACCATCATCTTTCCTCAATCTGTCTCGTTTTCCTTATTGTTGTGTATATGTTGACATACTTACTTTTATATAATTATTCTATGCACATGCACAAGTCACGTGACATTGGACGCACAGCACAGAACGTGATAGACTTTGATTAGGATGGGCCGACATTACTGGCCATGTACACAATAGAGTTTGAGCACTTTAAATGTTGAATTAAACATCGAATCCACAACACTTATCTTCTCTTACTTTACCTTGGTTTATCTTACCCTTTCCTCACCTACCTGATCCCACCTGATACCACCAACCCATACATCAAGGCTGTTTGTTATCTTACATCATAAACCGTACCTACTTTGATTTTTCTTGGCGTTCATGTGGAGTTTCTTAAAGCAACTAACCATTAGCCAATCGTAATTGCAGCTGTCCATATGCCAAATGTGCGATGTTCCTTCGATGTTGAATGAATGGAAATAGAGTCCAACCGTTTTTGTTCGATTGACATCGATAGAGTAGACGTAGTCTAAGTTGTGCGGATAGGACAGAGGGAAACGCGGTGAGGTTATGAATCCACTGGGACCAGTTAAAAACGTATTACCACGATCTTTATCTGGAACATGTGAAAATAGCATACAGCTTCTAAAGTTGCGATCATCTAGGTCCTTACCACTACCACCACAGTCTTCTCTGTCGTTCGCAAGGTAAACGAATCTTATGTAACTGTAATTCTTCTTGTAAAACAGTATGTGTACATTGTGTAGGCTATAGCTGTTGAAATAATATTATATAGGCTGTAATATTGGATCTTATGCAATAACAAATAGGTATAAATGGCATTTTTAAATTAAAGTTTCGAAGCGTTTCAAAGTAATTGAAAAACACCCCAACTATGATGCTCTTGGTTTTATCCTTCATAGGCTATAATCACTGTGCAGGTTTTGACTATTTCTGATGTTCTCAGTTGTGTATCTTCAGAACATGGCATGAAAGAGTAACAGCTTCATACCTGGCGTAGAAGGTGTTGGATCTCCTGTAACAAGAATATGATGTACTAGAGTAGCTTTAAGGAGGAGATCAATGTAAGCAAGCAACCTTTACTCGTGCACAAAGTTTCGGGTGTACATTCATTATGAAAACGATAAACAATTAAAGATACAGTGGGAAACCTTCATGATACTGAATATACACACTCAAGCATACACGCACACACGCACACATGCATGCGAACTTTGGCAGACATTCGTTTGTTAAACTGGCTTTTCGACAGATACAGTTTCTGGCTGGCTGAGCACCTAGCTGACTGACTGCCTTATAACTGACTGATTGACTGACTTGCTGACTGGCTGCCTGGCAACCATAGATGGGTGGATTGATTGATTGATTGATTGATTGATTGATGGATGGATGGATGGATGGATGGATACATGATGATGGCATGCATGGATGTATGGTGCAAGAATGCATGACTGCATGAACGCTTTGATGCATGAATGCATAGATGGATTTCGAATGGATCAATCGCATAATAGCTACTTCTGAGTGGATGAAGCAATGGATGGATGACAAAAAACAAACTTTCGGGCTTTAAGAATGGAATCTGGGCACTTGCCTGGCGACGTTATCGTGTACTGTATTTGAAATGTTCCTTTGCTGACGGAAGAGTTAGCGACGAAGTTTAATGTCAGAGAATCACAGTTGGAATAGTTTAGTAGCATTGGCTTCAACTTTTCTCCGCAGTATTTCTTTTTTGCCGAAACAGAACTGCCGTCCAATGAACAGCTCACCTGTGAAAATAAGACGGAAACCTGCACAAGTGATGAATTGATCTTACATTGTAATTAAGAGGCAGGGTGATTGTTTCGCCGTTCGATGGCTAAATTAATGAATGAGTGGATTCGTGTTTCGTTGAATCAGTGAGCAATTGCTTGATTCGGTCATTCCTAGATTTATTGTTTAACAAATAACGATTAACCAATTTATTATAACAAGGAATTATTCCAGTCTTGTTGTCAAGACCTTAAACCTCAAGACCAAGACCAAGACCAAGACCTTGAACCTCAAGACCAAGACCAAGACCAAGACCTTAAACCTCAAGACCAAGACCAAGACCAAGACCTTGAACCTCAAGACCAAGACCAAGACCAAGACTTTGAACCTCGAGACCAAGACCAAGACCAAGACCTTGAACCTCAAGACCAAGGCCAAGACCAAGACCCAAAAAATCGCAATCAGGTCAAGTCTTCTAAAAACTGTCAAGTCGGAATATTCGCTATTTTAATGAAAACACGAGTCTTTTATTTTATTCAAGCAAATTAACTTTAAATGCAAACTGCAGAGAAATCCGAATTTGTGTTCAAAAGTCCTTTATGCAAACTATTATTCCAAATGCCTTTTGTATTTTATAAAAAAAACAATTCGCTCAGAATTTTCTGACCAAGACGTGCCTGGTGGGCCTCATAAAAATTCCACAATGTGAAAAAATACGTTCTACAGGTGCTGAAGTCGCTGACACACACACACACACACACACTAACACTAACACTAACACTAACACTAACACTAACACACACACACACGCACATGCAGTAGCTTTTCAAGCACTGGATGTAAATGTACAGATAGTGAGTCCTTTTGAAATCTTCCCATGGTGTATCATACCGTCTGATACAGAATAACTGTTGCTGCTGCCTATGGGTTTTCCTGACCAACATGACTTGTATCCATCCATAGATATTGGTCGTATGATGCAAGCAGGCTTGATACAGAATTCTTGAATTCTGGTAAATGACTGTTCAAATTGACAGCCGGTCTTGGTCTTGCGAGACCAAGACCAAGACTTTGAACCTCAAGACCAAGACCAAGACCAAGACCTTGAACCTCAAGACCAAGACCAAGACCAAGACTTTTGGTCTCAAGACCAAGACCAAGACTTTTGGTCTCAAGACCAAGACCAAGACCAAGACTTTTAAAAACGAACTCGAGTGCACTCGAGACCAAGACCTTGGTCTCGAGGACAACAAGACTGAATTATTCCTAGAATTGTTTACAACCTCTTCCGTCGATGGGTATTGAGATTTATCTCTCTATTATAAATATTCAAACAATTAATTTTCTAGCAGTTAAAACCGTTATTAACTAACCGTTAACCAAGATTCACTGCAATTGTCCATCAATGGAGATTGCGATATTCCTTCGAGATTGAATGAAAGGAAATAGAGTCTGACTGTTTTCATTGGATCGACATCGAAGGAGTAGAGGCAGTCTAAGCTGTATGGATAGGAGATAGGGAATCGGGGAGAGGTTACGTTACCAGTTGAACCAGTGAAAAACGTACTACCACAATCTTCATCTGGAACATATGAAACAGCATGCTGGGTTTTAGCTTCTAAAACTACTACATCGTAGGCCCTAGTCATTGCCATTCTCTCCTCTCCAGTTCCGTAGACGCCTGAAAACCTTCATTTTTGTCTATGCTGCTGGCACTGATGCGGGTTGAGAGCGCCTTTGATCTGAGTGGTGCTATATAAATGTTCGGTTACAATTACAATTACCATGGTGCACCAACACCCAAAACAATAATAACAGCGTTTTGGAGTATTATTTCGTTTGTCAGCACACAAATCAGACACAAGAGACTTTGCTTCAGTGCGTCAGAAATTGTAACGAAACTTATGTATAATATGCTTAATTTTGTGTAGAATTTCTACTACCGTCTAGTAAACCATTATCATTTTTCAGAGAAGAGTGTCAGAACCTCAAGTTTGTCTCGATAAATAACTGAAACGGCGACAGCTTACCGAGGTTATAAGAGCCATAAAACTGAGATGCCTAGGCCTATAGCTTCATAGCATTTCCTTTTGTGGTGGGTATTTTTTGCACATTTCCAAAACCTATAATACACACAGTAATGACAAGTTCTTCGGATCATACCATATGCGCTGACTGTAAACGGTATGCCGTTAGCTTCTCTGTAGTTGTAGTCAGATGAGCGAATGGATATCTTCACCATGCTACAGTTGGAGAAAACAACACGACTTGGCTGGACAGGAATGATTTCGAATGAACGGCGACAGTAGGTGTTGTTTGTGTTCGGATTTAGTTCTGTCTCTCCGTCCGATACGCAGTCGACCTACAGCGAAAGACAAGCATGCATGTGCACTTTACATAAATTTACCATTGCAGGTATGTATGTGCAGTGTCGCGAAATAGTAAAGCGAGAGAGCGGGACCTAGAGAGGAAGAGAGGAAGAAACACAGAGAGGGAGGATTACTGGTTCCGGCTGACATAAGACAGGAACGCAGAATACTCGTGGAAGTTGATATGATTTTTGCCGTTATCTCAAATACCAGGATCATTGAATTTAATCCTTACTTCAGCATAGAGCCAGCACAATCTCTCTCTCTCTCTCTCTCTCTCTCTCTCTCTCTCTCTCTCTCTCTCTCTCTCTCTCTCTCTCTCTCTCTCTCTCTCTCTCTCTCTCTCTCTCTCTCTCTCTCTCTCTCTCTCTCTCTCACTCTCACTCTGTCTCTCTCTGTCTCTCTCTGTCTCTCTCTGTCTCTCTCTGTCTCTGTCTGTCTCTGTCTCTGTCTCTGTCTCTGTCTGTCTGTCTGTCTGTCTGTCTGTCTCTGTCTGTCTGTCTGTCTGTCTGTCTGTCTGTCTGTCTGTCTGTCTGTCTCTCTCTCTCTCTCTCTCTCTCTCTCTCTCTCTCTCTCTCTCTCTCATACCCTTAAACGTACCAAATTCGTCTCGGTGATAGAAGCTTAACCTAACGGTGTGGGTCAAATTATCACCGCCAATTACCACAACGTTAACCCTCTGTACCAATTCCTGAAAAATTACCGACCAAATACATGGGTTCGGCCCGGTGTTAATTTCAAATCGGAACCGCCCACAATACAATGCATAACTCGTTATCAATTTAGCAGAGCGCCACCGGCCGAATGCATGGCAATTTCCCCGGGAAATTTTCCCGGTGTCAATACCAGATCGGTTCCGCACTAATTGACCCCAGAAAACTGCACTGATTGACCTTCCTAAGGAAACAAAGACTAAATTTCTCCACACCTTTTTGGACTGCGTTGCAATAGTCCAAGCGTCTCAGCGTGAAAAAGTGAAACTGATATAAAAAATTCACATAACGACTTAGAACTAATGTAGCCGGTGGAAGCCTGCAGTTGAAGTCAACGAAGTTGTTCGCCGTTGTGACATAGGCCTACTCCACCAGGACACCATTTCAGGTTGCAGTCACTAAGGGCCTGGGCACATTTAACCCGCGTTTTACTTCGGCAAATGAAGTCATGTCGAACGATTACAGGTCGTTTTCTTGAAGCTGCCAGCGTATGAAAACGATCATATGAAGAAACGATTGCGGGCTGACCCGCTGGATATTTTATTTCTATTAAATTTCAAAACCAGATATTTCCATAGGACTCGATAATAATCACAGAATGAATTTACTGAATGTATTACGACGCATACCACGATACGATCTTTGTTGCAGTCTGCGAATGAATCCAACAGCTGCGTCCGTTGGAAGGATAAGATACCGAGAAGGAATGTACTCGTATAGTTTGTCGAAATCGTGTAGGTGCAGTTGACACTCGCTGAATATTCAGTCGGATTTGATGGTAAGCGAATGACTCCCGAAGAACTGGTGAATACGGTATCGCCACAGTCTAGATCTGAAGAGGAACATAAACTCAGGTTACATCAATGTGTGGAATCTTTGTGTGATCTTCTGTAACTAGAACCGTAAATGACCCATGGTAAACTCAAAACTTCTTCATTTAATAAAACGTCATAATAATTAGAAGGTAGGAAGAATAATAATATGAGATCCTTTTCACCTTGGGGCAAAATAGATAAATTAAAACGATAATTATAACTCGGGGCAAAATAGATATATAAAAATGATAATTATCATAATTATTATCATTCTAGAATAATAATTACTATTTTTTTTATTATTATTATAATTATTAATTGTATAATTATTATTAATCGTAGTACCAGTCCTAACAGTAGGTGGTAGTAGTAGTTGTTGAAGTACAGTAGTAGTAGAGGTAATGGTATTAGTTGTAGCAGTAATATTATAGCCATAGACTCTGTGGTAGCAATTACTCTGTTGCAGGACTCTCGTATAGCCTACTTCAAATCTGACGACTACCGGGTATAGTTTTTAAGAGTACACGTGTCGTTGTGTTTCTAAACCAATTGTGAATGAATTTTAGGTGAATTTTTAGATCACTCCATTGGTTAAATATCTCATAGCAATCCACTTCAAAGTATTATCACTAACCTACAATCCCTACAATATTCCCAGCCCAGCTATCTCCGTGATCTCTTCACCATCCAGGCAACGCGCTCTATTCGATCATCCTCCCATTCTTAGCCTCTCTAGAACCCCGATCATTAGTCATCTCAAGTTCTCCAACGGAGCCATTTCCAACACAGCACCACGTCTCTGGAACGTTTTCCTCTCTGAAGTTCCGCAGATTTTCGGTTCCTCCATCATACTTCCATCCCGTCCTCCATCCTCCTCCTCCTCATGCTCCTCTATCTATCACCCGAGCTTTCTACACAAACTTGAAGTCTCACCTTTTCAAGAACTCCTACCGTAACTCACCTGATCCTCCCCCTTCCAATTCTTCTCTGTTTCCTCTGTTGATCTGCCCCCATGGTAACCGGACTCGGGCTTCCTCTGGACTACTCTTTGGAAAAACCCTTTTGATTTGACGAAGCGCTCGTGATTTAGGCTGGTTCCCGGCGCTTGGCCTTTCAGTGGCGCTTTAGAAGTTTGGAGATTACGATTACGATAATTATTGATTTGTGACTGATTTGTGGTTAAAGTCGCAATCGTAATCGTTTCAAAATCATTTGTTAAGCTTGTAGCCCTGAAACGCGATGTCTTCCAATTGACAATTGAATTCGCACGCGACAGAGGTGGCAATAGCTGTTTATGACGGTATGTCCCTTATGCAAACACGAAGGGCGCCACTTCAGTACGGTGGGTAACTAAAGATGAAATCTTACCGGTTATATTATCCGCAGAGTTTGAATTCTCTGTAAACACAAATGAAACTTACACAGACAACGTGGCCGAACAAAACATTTTATTGCCCCCAATAATTGAGATGGACTATAGGCCTACACCCAATGCAACAAGTGTAGAATGAATAACCAAATACCCCCCTCCCAGTATTTTGGACAAGTTTACGCCCGTGATTCAGCGTATTAACGATGGCAGAACTTTTACACCTAACTATCCTGGGTGACTCAAAACTAAACGATTCAGCGCTGTCGAGACAAGAACTTAAGCTGAGACGTCCATTTTTTACCTCCACAGTATTTCATGTTGTGTTAAAAGCTAATACAGGTAAAATTTAAATAGTAGGCCTACACCTCTCACAGGTGTTTCTTTGACCCCTCAGACTCCAGAAAGGCAAAGGCAAGACAATTAGTTGCACATCTTAGTAAAAACTCATCAGAAGGTAATAGAGGCACAGGTAACAATCGCACTTAATTACACGACTATGTCGAAATTAGTATTATTAATTTGTAACTTCTATAGCACCTATGTATAATACATAAGGTATCAACAGATGGCACAACAAAACCAACCGTTATCAGGTGAACACTTAGAAGATCGTCCGCTGCGAAAGAGAAGCAGCTAAACCCTCACGAATCCCAGAAAAACTGAATAAGTTGAGATGGCAATCGAACTAGCAATGAAACACTTTTCCATATTTATTCACTGTGATCAAAGCATGTACTGACAGTGTATGTAATGTAACCAACAACCCAATTATTCACTTATAAGTTATAACTGAACATATGCGAGACACCGTACACTGGTTTTCTGATAATAAAGAAAGAATTTAATCGACTAACCGAACACTGTGTACTCTATTGCAAATCCTCCGCCGCTGACGGAAGAGTCTGCGAAGAATTTCAGGATTACAACGGGACAGCTGAAGAACCGCAAGGAAGTCTTCGGAATAGTCGTACCACAGTATCTCTTTCTAAAGTCCAGATTCTCATCGTCCGTTTCGTTACACGTAATCTGTGCGTGTTAAGAAATCAATATTTATTTATATTATATAAAAGGCAGATTGTTAAAGAAAGGTTTAAGTGCCAAATATTTACAAAAAACGTAGGCCTATGTCTTTCCATTTTCTCTTTACGTATTTTATGTTTATCTGTACACGACTTACATTCATTATTTGTTGATTTAAATTAATTGGTTTAAAATGTGTATTTATTTATTAAAATTAACTTCTTAAATTTACTACTTTTGTTTACAATTTACATTATACATTTAGGCCTATTGGCAAACAATTTGCATCGATAAGTTTTACATCTGTTTGTTAATTGACCATTAGCTAGGTGCCATAGTTTCTACATACCTTTAGCCAATCGCGCGTGCAATTGTCAGCATAAAGCGGCAACTCCAAATCAAAGTCAAGAAACTTGAGTAGAACAGAGTTATTGCGACCAACATCGATGGAATATGTGCAGCTCAAGTTGTGTGAATACTGAAGAGGAAAGTTCGGAGATGTAACGACGCCTTCAGGTCCAGAGAATGAAGTGTTGCCACAGTCTACATTGAACGCACAGAAATCAGCTTCGCATGAGTGAGATATAGGCCTATTTACAGCCTATTATGCCTATAATGTAACTGAATGTCGTGGTTGTTGATTTGATTAAATTTTATATTTTCAATTTGTTTGTTTGAAGCAATTGTTACGCTTTGAAAGCCATCAAATCTGAACTTCGATCACTGAGGAATGTTCTCTATATGGTCCAAGGTCCAAAGTAAAATAATGGCTGGTCTGGACAAACTGCCACCTTCATCTTAAAAAGGTCCAAAGTAAAATAATGGCTGGTCTGGACAAACTGCCACCTTCATCTTAAAAAGCTGTGTCGTTGAATTAATTCTAAGTGCCGTTAGCCAAATAGCAAATTTCTTCTGAAGAATGAAATTACATTGGTTTAAGATTATTCCCGAAATGGTGCGGTCATTGTATTTCATCTTGTCTAATTGTAGTGATCGCTCCGCATAGTAAATAGGCCTACTACTATTCTGTCGGACAATGCGTCTTTCGGATAATTGTTGCATAGATGTCTTATAAGTAAATAACTCTAACCGTTTTGTTCGGATGCGACTTGGTGCATCGCGAAAACGAAAAACATCGTAAACTGAAGCAGGGTCCACATCGTTGTCTCCGTCTTTGAAGCGACTTATTCAACTTCTACCTTCCTATTGTTGTTATTCAATAGGCCTATCAGTTAGAATAACGTTTTAAGTAACTCGCGCAAATCGCCGCCGCTGCAACGGAGAGAAAACTGCGCCTGTAAATAGTTAAACAACTAGTGTTTACTACTAGTAACAATAGGCTACTAATCAAGTTCTCTTCATTCCATCACATATGACCTCTATGTCGAGAGAAATTTGAAGATCTGTTACATTGCAGGCCAACTCTCCCATAAATAGCGCACTAGGCAGAAGAAATAAGTGGCCCAGCCTACTTGAAACTCGTGAATGCAGTACCGTACTGTTGTCGTAAGCCACGGATATCAAACTCCACACGATGGGCTTAAAGTAGGCCTAATTATCTTTTATAAATGGCCAATGGTAGTCGCTGGCCTAGCAACCGCTCGTCAGCTTAGTGGGCAGTGCAATTACTTTCTGTCGGGACAAACGAAGGAGTTAGAGTAATACTCTTCATAAAAAGACAATCGTTGTAGGCTATATCTCTGCGACCCTCACCACCTTCAAGAAAAACTTAAAGACTGAACTTTTCACACAGGTCTATCTGGACTGAGCTCCCTACTCCAAGCGCTTCTGAATCGTTGCATCGATTTCTCTTCGACTGTCTACGAATAATGGCACTTAGGCCTAAATCTCTGTTATTATTATTATTATTATTATTATTATTATTATTATTATTATTATTATTATTATTATTATTATTATTATTATTATTATTATTACTACTACTACTACTACTACTACTACTACTACTACTACTACTACTACTACTACTACTACTACTACTACTACTACTACTACTACTACTACTACTACTACTACTACTACTACTACTACTACTACTACTACTGCTACTACTACTACTACTACTACTACTACTACTACTACTACTACTACTACTATCTTCAAAGGTAGTTTAACTGCCTGATCAGTTAATAAAATGGATGTAGTTTCAGTATCTCACTCGAAAAGTATAATTATACTTGTAACGATAAATACATGGATAATAACAGACAACAGTGCATACATACATACACAAACAGACTAGTGCACAGATTGGTTGGAGCGATGGCCTTGTTACTCGAAGATTACGAGTTCGAGTCTCCTCGATGACGGTTGCTGTAAAGGACCTTGAGAAAGTGCTTCATCTACAGTTGATCAGTGTCATCAGTGGATGCTCAATCATTATATAGTAGCTCTTAACAAATGCATACAAATGTATCATGAATAAATGAATAAATAAAACGTAGTTAATAAATCGGTTTTTAAGGTTCAGTTCAGTTTCAATTGAGGCTAACCTAAGGCTAGATGTTGGACCAACCTATGAAACAATCTCCCAATGCATTTATGTGCTGTTGGTTTCGACTGTGTGTATATAGCAAAGGTTCTAAAACAGTCTTCAATTAAGTTATGTGTACATCGCTTTTGTGAGTTGTCTAAAGGGAGCTATACTAAGTGGTATGGTACATATATAAACGCGAACATACACACATACACACATGTCATACATACATACCTACATACACTCATACATCTATAGACACACATACACGCATACGTGCATGCTTAAGAGTTGGAGGGCCTTTACATATAATATGAATGTTGCGCATAATTCATGTAGGCTAGGCTATAAGTTATATGTTCATGACAATAATAAAAACAGACTCAAATGCTGAACAAGTTTGTGAATGTGATTTTGCAACAGTGTTCCCAAAAACTAATTGCTCAGTTGACGTAATGTCGAAATTTCTACAGCGCCCAAAAAGCGAAGTCGCGGGAACCAGCTTATTCACAGCTTATTCAAATCATAGTCAATAGGCGGGGAATCGGTTCCTGGTCAAGAGTGCATCTCTGGTATGTTATCCTTCGCAGATTTCTGGGTTCTCATTATTTTATATTTATTAGTATTTTTTATTTTTTTCCCGAGGTAAACATGCTCCCTCGGGCGTCAAAAAATTTGTCAGGACACAAAAGAAAACTGGTTATTCTGGAATGGTTACATTTCCTCCGGGTCCGGCTCGACTAAAGAGCCATGAAAAGCCACCGAGTTAAAACGTTGGATGGTGATTGAAAGGCGTTGCTGGAAGAAGCAAGTCTCCCTATTGTCTCCTGTAGTCAGCGTCATGTTGCGACCCAAGTCAGCCAGTGGCTTGAATATACGACAGTGCAAGGGTGTCTGCCACCGTCGCGTCCCACACCAGATGGCGGCCTGCGCGCCATAGAATCAATGTCAGGCCGTCCGGTCTTCTGCCATCTGAGCGTAGCAGTCCAGGTGGTTCTTTCATGGACGGGATCCCAGTCCGAGAGAGAAAGAGAGAGAGAGAGAGAGAGAGAGAGAGAGAGAGAGAGAGAGAGAGAGAGAGAGAGAGAGAGAGACAGACAGACAGACAGACAGACAGACAGACAGACAGACAGACAGACAGACAGACAGAGAGAGAGAGAGAGAGAGAGAGAGAGAGAGAGAGAGAGAGAGAGAGAGGGGGGGTAAATGTAGTCGTTGATTGTGCTGTGTCTGGCCGCTGTGCCAAAATCGAGAGAGCAGGACAAGCCGTGGCTGCCTCTGGCATCAATCCGAGCGCCGCACGCACATCCCAGCAAACACACCCGCACGGGTCCCTTGTGGGCTTCATCCGGTTTGACGGTACGGGATTCTCGCGGTTTTTGACCACGGTTTGCGTAAGGGACCCTTACGGTCCAGCCCGCATCGGTGGCGCCTCCTACCGGTATTCGTATTTCTACCGCCGGTCCGCCATTTTGTGTGCCTGCCGTTTCGAATGTACACATATTTGACCGATCGCGATGTGTTTCTGTGAAAAGTAAGATTACGTTATATTTATTATAGGCCTACTAATGAACCTATATCTGCGTATATTAACAGTTTATGTAAATGCTGTAGGCCTATTTAATTGTGGTCGGGATAGACGAAACGGAGATTGCAGTGGGTTAGGGTCAGGGCTGTAGTGGTAAAATTAGAGGTGAGTACACGCTACGGGTTAGTTTTCCGAAACAAATTAGAGGTGAGTCTACGCTACAGTATTTTGTGAGTATACGCTACAGTATTTTAATATAAATAAATATAACTATTTGGGAGGTGAGTAGGCCTATACGGTCTCTAGAGGTGAGTACACACTGTATAGTGTATACCCGCGTATACCCTCGACTACAGCCCTGGTTAGGGTTATGGACTGTACGGTAAACTTGCGCTATGAGGGTCCTAATGTTATGGTCTGACCCAAATTCAAGGGGCTATGTATTACTGTGTGACAAGAGGTCGCACCTTAACACTAGTTAGCGCCCAGACACCAATAAGGCTATTTAAATGAAAGCACATCGACAAATATTCAGCAGCAATGACGCTAGTTTTCAAGTTTATCCGTGTTAGATGTTGACATCTCTCAGTTAAGTCACATTAAAGTTTCATTTAAACATTTTGAACATTTATCCAATAAATGTAGCTTAAAGTTTCATAGATTATACTTGAACGTTTAGCTTAAACTTCCTATAAATTTAGCTTAAAGTTTCATTTGAACATAGTATCCTTTAAATTTAGCTTATACATTGTTGAACGTTTACAATAAACTTGAAAACTAGCGTAATTGCTGCTGAATTAAACATTGCAGCTGCCGTGACCATCAAAACTGGATAGTTGTCGAGATCAATAAGTACTGCACTCTGTGAAGATGAGAATGACGATATTGCAGGGCTTCATGCAACAAGAGTCGACAACGTTGAAGACTAGTCTGAGAAATTTTTAAGTACACAACCATTTAATTGTCTTTGTGATGTAGTTATAATATCTCTGCAATCCTTAATGAACTGATCGAAAACAAGGTGCAATTAGAATATTTTAAACGGGAGTACGTGTTGAACAAACATATTAAAAAGGCCATGATTCTGTAGAATGAAATGGTTTCTTAGTTACTTTTATATGAATGATTCACTCTTAAGCTTTGCATTCACTAGTTCTTAGTAGCTTGGTAACAGCCTGTGTGATTGACGGGTGTAATGATTACATTTTGTTTTATTATGTTACATTAGTCAACATTGTGCAGGCAGTGTCTCTAAATATTGTCATTTAATAACAGAAAGAGTTATTGGAATAATACCATTTTACAATACAAATCAGAGCACATCAAATTCTTAATTCTTGTTCTTTGTAACTTGTTATTTTTAATCTAAATGTTGCATGTTTGAAATTTCAGGTTCGGTAAAACATAATATTGCTACCAAGGACAGCACGAGGAAAATGGTTGAAGACGAGTTGACCATTTGGTTTGGTAATGCTAGGGATCATGGCACTGGAGGCCGCCAACTATTGAAATCGGCGCCATTCAAAGAGACCGAGTCAGAGTCGATCAGTGTTGATCAGGAGTTCACCAATACTGCTGATGACATTATTGTTAAATGAAATTACAGAGCAGATCGACTGCATGATTACTTTACTTTATTAAATTGACTTTATTAAATTGATGTGTCATTTTTAACGCTTTTGTTGATTATTTATTGCTTTAACTATATAGCACAGTTTACAGTACAGTTTGCATACTATACTGTAAACTGTGCCACTGGCAGAGTTCTTGTTTGACAGGTGGGGGGCGACGTTTTTGAACTGATCAGGTCAAAAAAAGAGTTTTGAACTGATCTGCTCAAAAGAGGTATAAAAAAACTGGGGTGACTTTTTTGCTGTTTCCTAAAATTTGGGGGTGGGGCAGATGTATGGTGTGTCCCCCTACTGTTCAAGGGGTCTTGTCCCTTTTGAACTGATCTGGTCAAAAAGAGTTTTGAACTGATCTGCTCAAAAAGAGATTAAGAAACTGGGTTGACTTTTTTGGTGTTTCTTCAAAATTGGGGGGGGGGCAGATGTATGGTGTGTCCTCCCCACTGTTAAAAGGGGTCTTGTACCCCTCGACCCCGGGATCTCCGCCCATTAACTGTGCTAAACTGGGTATCACTTTTTAGTCATCTGGGAATGAACTGGGAATGAACTGGGATGCCCGGCGGGATATCCCGTATGGGTCCCGTACGGAAACCGCGGACAAAAACCGGCGGGATCCCGCCGGGTATCCCGTACGGGTCCCGTATGGCAACCCGTATGGGACCCGTCTGGGTCCCGTGTGGGTGTGTTAGCTGGGATGTGTTTGGTTCGTAGTCCGTGATATGCCGGCCCTAGGGAGGTCATCGTAGCATCAGTCACATTCCAGACATTCCATTAGCGCTTACGGATGGACACACAGATCTCGAAAACTATTATGATAGATTATTATTATTCGTTTTACAGGAATCACAGACATTGTCTGTCTTGGTATCAAGCATAGGACAACAGCGCTGCGTCAAGTCAGAAAGACATTCTATTACTTAGCAACTTCTAAAGCGCCGATTTGATGCACAAGGCCTCAACCGTTGAGTTATACAGATATGCCGGTCTGCGGGATACCAGCAAGTATCCGTATCAGCATCTGTATCTGTGTGCCTATCAGTTATCTTCATCAGTATTGGTTTCATGACAATACGCTTGAGTGCATTAATGTACTTGACCTGGATGATAACTGTGTTGAGTTATTGATCGAAATTTGCTTATCTTGGCTAATTAATCCTCAAAGCGACTTGTCAAGCACACAACAGTAGCCTACTCCCATACATTTAGTCACAGATACACGCGCACCGAATGTTATGCAGAAGGCAATAATTACTGGTTATTATAATAGATTAATTATATTAATTCGTTCAGTTTTTACGCCTGTGTGACAGAATCGATAGGTCGTATGTACGTGTTCATCATAAGACTACTACATGATCATTGATCACATTAGAAATGCGCAAGTTCCCTTACCTTTCGGATTGCAAACTGGTTACACAAGGTCCTGGATTAGCCTAGATGTTTACTAGGATTGATAGCTTTTGTGATTGGTGAATGAGACAAGACCGACTCTGTTATCAGCTTAATGAAGTCAGCTAATTAGTGTGAATGACTGTAACTTAATTTCAGAACATTCTTTCCAAAAATAGTAAGTTTTACGACGTGATGGCGCCAGCAATTATAGGCCTATGGAGTCCGGTTCTAGCTGCCAATAATAATTATATTCGTGCTGACATAAGCTAGCGAGTTTGTTGCGATATTTAGCTCACATGTGTGGATATCATTACTTCAGAAGTTTTTATAAATTTATTAGAAGACTAACCCGAATCGCAATCCTTTAAACAAGCTGAGTCGGGAATCAGCTTATTTTTAATAATAAACAAACCAAGAACTTATATACAGCGCCACTGTTGAAGTGTTAAATCATTTATATTCTCTAAGCCTGTGTAAAGCTTTTTAACTAGTGAAGAGATTTGAGAAGTCTTGTTGTGAGATGCTATATTTAGGATTCTAGTGCGAGCCCTCTTGATGGATTGGAGACGGTTTTTTATGGCATATAAGTTTAACGACGACGAATTGTAAGAGCCTAATTTAGATTGAGCTATGGTGTGGTTAGTAGGAGAATGGACGCACTCTGATCACGGATATAGGCCTAACCCGTTGGAAGCCAATTGAGACTAACGCTCAGTACAACGAGGATTCAGACTGATGCCTTGTGCATAACGATTACGGGTCTATAGAAGCTGCCAGATTAGAAAAAGTCGGACTAACTTGCGTGGAGTTATTTTTTTGACGAAATACTAAATTAGCAACTGATATATTAAGGTCGAAAAGTTCAAGCTGATTCTAAGAAAAAGTAATCCACATATAGCAGGACGTGCATAAAATAAATAAACAAAATATAATGCGATCTGCTTTAAATAGGATAATTGTTCATTGTGCAAGGCACAGTGGCGTAGCTGGGGGGGGGGACAGGGGGGACATGTGTCCCCGGGCGCCAAGGGAAGGGGGCGCCAAAATGAGGGTTAAGATAAATAATTTTTCTCTTAATTTTGATGCAGTTTTAACCAATTTATCACAAATGAATGTATAAGATTTAATTTTAGCGCCCCAATTCCCAAATATATCCAATTATATCCTCATCACTTACAAATAAGTTCTTAGGTATGATTTTGGCGCCCCATTGAGCACTAAGGGGAAACATGCATGTACTGTCTGTGTTTTTCATATTTTATTTCATTAAAAAAATTAAAATTTCCATTCGATTATGTGGAAAATGTGAAATAGTAAAACGGGGGGGGGGAGGGGGCGCCAAATTCATAGTTCGTCCCCGGGCGCAAAATATCCTAGCTACGCCACTGGCAAGGCACCCTGATGTGTCTTTCAATTTAACTGGATGTTTTGTATGTTCAGCTGTCAAATTATTGTTTGCTTTAGTTAATTGCCTAATAATTCGTTCACTCCCACTCAGATCACTGTCGACACTCACGTGACATTTATAAGCTTAATATGTTTGCATAGAACATACATGAGCTTTTGCATACTGCTTGTGTCTACAATTGACGTGCTTAAACAAATGGCGTATTTGACAAATAGGCCTACTTGTGTAGTTCAGATTAAACGGCATAAAAATTTGTGATACTGTTAAGAGATAGCCCTATAACAGATGTCCGAAGTTTTTTCACTAATCTATGATGCCTATTGGTGCGATAGATATCAGTCTTGTTGTCAAGACCTTAAACCTCAAGACCAAGACCAAGACCAAGACCTTGAACCTCAAGACCAAGACCAAGACCTTGAACCTCGAGACCAAGACCAAGACTTTGAACCTCGAGACCAAGACCAAGACCAAGACCTTGAACCTCAAGACCAAGACCAAGACCAAGACCCAAAAAATCGAAATCAGGTCAAGACTTCTAAAAATTGTCAAGTCGGAATATTCGCTGTTTTAATGAAAACATGAGTCTTTTATTTTATTCAAGCAAATTAACTTTAAATGCAACTGCAGAGAAATCCGAATTTGTATTCAAAAGTTCCTTCATGCAAACTATTATTCCAAATGCCTTTTGTATTTTATAAAAACCAATTCGCTCAGAATTTTCTGACCAAGACGTGCCTGGTGGGCCTCATAAAAATTCCACCACGTGAAAAAATACGTTCTACGGGTGCTGAAGTCGCTGACACACACAGAGTAGCTTTTCAAGCGCTGGATGTAAATGTACAGATAGTGAGTCCATTTGAAATCTTCCCATGGTTTATCATACCGTCTGATACAGAATAACTGCCAATGGGTTTTCCTGACCAACATGACTTGTATCCATCCATAGATGACCATAGAAGACCAAGTCGTATGATGCAAGCAGGCTTGATACAGAATTCTTGAGTTCAGTTAAATGACTGTTCATATCGACTTGAGGTTCAAGGTCTTGCGAGACCAAGACCAAGACCTTGAACCTCAAGACCAAGACCAAGACCAAGACCTTGAACCTCAAGACCAAGACCAAGACCAAGACCTTGAACCTCAAGACCAAGACCAAGACTTTTAAAAACGAACTCGAGTGCACTCGAGACCAAGACCTTGGTCTCGAGGACAACAAGACTGATAGATATCATGGGCTAAGGTTAGTAAAAAAGTAGTAGATTAAGGGGCCATCCATATTATTACGTACGCATGGAGGGGGAAGGGGGCAACCGAAATGCATGTGCTTGCTTATGTTTGCGTATGGGGGGGGGGGTAGGGTGGAGGGTCTACTGATAATGTACGTACACATAGGAAACGGGGAGGGGCCTTCAAATTGATTGGCCTTCAAGTGAGCTAGAGTTCAGTCTTTCCAGTTATCCGGTACTACCAGAGGAAGTAGGACTGTGGGAGAGGTGTCACTTGTATGTTACCTTACCTCTGAACACTATTATCAAACCATCACATAACTCAGCAGTGAGTCCATGGATTACTCATCCTTCAATTTGGCCTAAAGTGCAGACAGTCGCTGCCTGGACCTGTGGTATTGACACATTCTGCAGCTGGTATTTAGGGGGGATGCGTCAACCGTACGCACGCAGGTGGGGGAAGGTGGGGGTGGGAAAAAAGTACGTGTGCGAACAGGGAGGGGAGGGGTCCAATTTCCCCGGATTTTTGCGTGCGCAATATATGCAGTAGACTAAGGATCGCAGGCTTCATCATCCCTGATCTTAAGGCTTGTAATTAATTAATGATCTGAAAAATAAAAACCGAAGCTGGCGCTTATATAATTCTGCAATATTGTTTTTTACCGCACCGGTGTTCCATAATATCATGCCACATGTGCATAAGGCATTATAAAGAAATTCCTACTGTAGGGCTTGACTTTCTAACGAAGTTTCGATATAAAAAAGAATCGATCAGAAGATAGACATATCACCAATCGAATTGATTGTTATAATTCTTAAAAATCGTCTTAAATTGAGTTCGTTGTACAATGCGAAAACCGAGTGACTTGAAATGCGTTTCTAATCGCAATTAAATTCGAAAGGTGAACTCGAAAATCTATAAAGCAATACATCGAAGCAATACAACAAAGCAATGCATCACAGCTAAGCGCAGCTGGCTTATTCACAACAGCTCTGTCAAGTCAGATGAGTTGTCTAGAGATAGGGCTTACAGTGTGTAAACATGATTCTGTTACCCGATCACGTCACATGCATTATGTACAAGTCGAGAAACATTTTAAGGGTTGCTAGTAAATTCTAATTACTTGCAATTTATTTTTATATCAAACAATTCACAGAGGGCTGGTTATGACCTTTAGCCTAAAACTGACTTAAATTCACTCTTAGCAATGCGTCATTACCATCCCTGAAAAGATAGGATGGTAATGACAAAGTCGCAGAATTCTGCTAAATAAGGATGGTAATGATGAAAAACAACCAGGGATGGTAATAAGAATGCAGTAATTTACAACAGCCCGTCAAACATTTCCACGTGAATTACTCTATGAGACAAATAATTTCAATAGTTTCAACAAAAGCCGCGAATAAAATAAGTTTTCAATGTTATAATCTACCTAAACCAGGAAATACAAAACTAGATGGTAATGATGTACAACTTTTTGAAATTTGCAAAAAAGATACTTTAATAAAAAATAAAAACAATACGAAATTAGCCACAAGTTAGTGTGATTTCTTTCATAGGTTGACCAGATCTTGCTCATGTTCTTTTTATTTTAGTAAGTAAGCACGTTCTCTAAAAGTTATGTTTCCAAAAATTGAGATGGCAATGATGCTTATTTCTATGGACAAGTTTGATAGGCTCGAAAAGAACAGAAATATTACGAAAATGAGTCTAAATGTTTCCTTATTGCACATACTAGCTATTAATTAAGTAAAATAATATAATATAACTTTGTTACTATAGCATATTTACGTAGAAGCTGAATTTAATGCATTATACCCGCGTGGGACAAGGGATGGTAATGATATTTTGGATACACTTAGCAATTTTTTAAATTTCCAAAATGTAACAGCTACAACAATTATGAAGTTTTAATCTGTTCAATCTTTGAAAGATAGGCTAAGCAAAACAATTTGAACAAACTAAAACCACATGGGACATCGATTCTGCACATTTTGGATAATGGCCCGTATAATGTTGGCAGGGTTAGCAAGCCTACATTGGTTAGATCTCATCTTAGGCAGCATATCATGCGCCTATGTGTTGGAGAGCAAGCGGATCAAAGTTCGCCTCCCGATGCTGGCTTATTTCAGACGTTTAAATCTCGGGCTAGCAGGGTCCGTCCGTACACGGGGACTTACATGGCGTGGAGCCCATTCAAAGGGGAAGCGGTGGTGAATTATCAGGTATTTTAACGGTTTCGAAGGATCTCACCCGATCAATTCATTTAAAAATTAGCAGGGTCGAGGCCATACAGTCGCTATAGAAAAACGTGTAAATTTACATATACGTTATGCAGATATTCTATGTAACATTGGAATCAGACCTGCGCTCTGGAGGCGATCTTGTTTAACAGGTGGGGGAGGGACACTTTGAATTGATCTGGTCAGAAAAGAGTTTTGAACTAATCTGGTCAAAAAAGAGGTAAAGACAATTTTCGCGCTCACGAGCGACAAAATTTTGCGACCATTTTTGGTGTTTCTTCGAAATTTGTAGGTGGGGGAACAGATGTATGGTGTGTCCCCCCACTTTTAAAGGTGGGAGTCTTCACCCCTCGACCCCACCTCCCAGATTGCCGCCCAAGAACCTGCACTCTTTAAATTCGCGAAGCACAACTGGAGAACGGGCGCAGGATAGGGAAGTCTGTCAAAGTAAAGCTCGGTCGCGAACGGAAATATTCCAGACGATGACGACGATGCTGATGACGGAGAATGCTGTTGGTTATGATGCTGATAACTACGACTATCACTAGTGACCATGAGACACGAACGATTCAGTCTTTCACACCAACGAACAAAAGCTTTAAAATGGAACCACCTGAATTCTGGCGATCAGTCTTTTCCAGTATAAACGACCATAGGCGTAATTTGTGGGGGGTACGAGGGGGTACCCACTCGTTGGACTGGGGGGTAACGTACCCCCACTTTTTGAACAATGCCAATCAATATTTTATTATTGTGCCTTCCCAGAGATCGCAGTCTCAGCCATGCTTCGTGTATGTAAGAAATTGGTACCCACACTTTTTAGACCAAAGTTTCACCTCTGTAAACGACCAAAACGTGTAAAGTAAGGCAGTTTAAGAGCTGAGTGGACCGCGCAATCTGTTGGACTTCAAATGCTGGGCAGGGTTCATACGCTACCTCTGCAAGATTCTTTCTGTTCCACTAACTAGCTCCCTCTGGCGAACTACGACAACAAATACACACAGCGTATCAGTGACCATAAACCAGTCTTGTTGTCAAGACCTTAAACCTCAAGACCAAGACCAAGACCTTGAACCTCAAGACCAAGACCAAGACCAAGACCTTGAACCTCGAGACCAAGACCAAGACCAAGACCTTGAACCTCAAGACCAAGACCAAGACCAAGACCTTGAACCTCAAGACCAAGACCAAGATCAAGACTTTGAAACTCAAGACCAAAACCGAGAACAATACCCAAAAATCACAACCATGTCCAGATTTCTATTCCTTACTAAAAAATCTGTCAAGTCAAACTACTCGCTATTTTAATTAAAACACGAATCTATTATTTTATTCAAACAAAACAATTTCAAATGCAGACTGCAGCGAATTCCGAATTCGTATTTACAGAAGTCCTTCGGGCGAAATCTTATTCCATATGCCTGTTGCATTTTATAAAAATCAGTTCGCTCAGAATTTTCTGACCAAGACGTGACCTGTGGGTCCTCATAAAAATTCTGCCATGTGAAAAATACGTTCTACAGTGCTGAATTCACTGGCACACAGAGCAGCTTTTCAAGTACCGGATGTAAATGTACAAATTGTGAGTCTGTTTTGAAATCATTCCACGGTAACTAACCGGAAGTCAAAATAAATGTCAAAAGCAACAGTAAAGCCTCACTCAGACCGTGTAAACACTAAAGCAATTGTATTAGTAATTATTGGATAAATTATAAAAATTCTTGCGTTTTGTTAAATGACTCTCTATATTATCAAAAGTCTTGGTCTTGGTCTTGCAAAACCAAGACCAAGACCTTGAGCCTCAAGACCAAGACCAAGACCTTGAACCTCAAGACCAAGACCAAGACCTTGAACCTCAAGACCAAGACCAAGACCAAGACTTTTAAAAACGAACTCGAGTGCACTCGAGACCAAGACCTTGGTCTCGAGGACAACAAGACTGCCATAAACCGTCGACAGGACACTCCCAGTCTTTTGTCTAGACCTTACACCGTAAGACCAAGGCCAAGACTTTGAACCTCAAGACAAAGACTTTGAACATCAAGACCAAGACTTTTAACTTCAAGACAAAGACCGAGACCCAAAAAATCACAGTCATATCCAGACTTCTATTCCTTACTAAGAAATTTCTAGTCGGACTACTCGCTATTTAATTGAACACCAGCAGAGGCGCATATACAGAAAATGGGGCCCTTAGATGAAAACATTTTGGGGGCCCTTCTAAACTTGTACAATAATATACTTTTATGTGAATGGTAAACTGTATAAAATAGAAAATAGGTTATATTTAAAATAATTCAAAATTCACAAATGTCATCTTATAATTGAAAAAAAAATATTTGCATTCGCTTGGGGGCCCTCCAAGATTTTGGGGCCCAAGACGCGCGCCTACACATTAATGCGCCTCTGATGAAAACAGGAGTCTTTCTTGTATTCAAGCAAAACAACTCTAACTGCAGACTGCAGAGCATTCCGAATTCGCATTTGCAAAAGTCCTTCATGCGAAATATTATTCCAAATGCCTGTCGAGTCTTGGTCTTAGAAGACCAAAGACTTTGAAGCTAAAGACCAAGACCAAGACTTTGAACCTTAAGACCAAGACTTTTGGTCTCAAGACCAAGACTTTTAAAAACGAACTCGAATGCACTCGGGTCTCGAGGACAAGACTGGACACTCCCAGGGCGAACAAGACAACTGGCCACATGCAGGCTACTCAAAAGTGAAGACTATGAAAATGAAGTCATTAACATATATTATGTACATAGCTGCCTCTGGGCGATTATTGATTTGCTTATAATAGATACCTTGCAGTCATTTGGTTAGGTATCAGTTCAACCACTGACCCAAAAACAAACATCTTTTTTTACATAACCAGAGAATTTAAGTTCTTGCACATTTGTATAACAATAATGCTGACTTCAGCAATATCTATGAAGTACTATGTCTGACATTTGTTTAATAGTATACCATTGCTGCCAATTAATCTGTTCATGCACTTGATTAATTTGGACACTTCTTGGTGAATTTCTGGACAACTTTTACTCTAAGCACAATTATAAACTTGCACCTTGTTAACACTTTGACGATGAGCATGTACTAAAAGCGACTGTGAAAATAATGCAGCTTGTTGTTAGTGTTAAGAACATGCAATGACTTTTATACGCTATTCTATGTGTTCTAAATAAAGTGGCGCATATATTTTCAACTGTTGTTTTTTAACTTGAGGTAGTCGAGGCAAAGAAATCATATTCCGCCATGGGGTCGTCCATAAAGGACGTCCGCAAAATATGACCTACTTACCCCTCCCTCCCCTTGTCCGCATTGGACCTTACCCTCCCTCCCCCTATACGGACGTCTGCATGCTAAGCCAATTTCTAATGTCATCATCATTCTTTTTACAATTATTCCACAGTTCCTGTGCACGTTTAAGTGACAGTTCGGGTTTCATATCGTAGGATGTGCAGTAATAAAAGCCTCTTTAAGGTTAGAGACAGTTAAGGTTATATCATGCAGGAGGTTTTAGACAATCACTTCACTGACATTTTCGTCTTTTGGGAAAGGTTGAAACTAGGTGATGTTTAAAAAACTATAAAATTTAAAAGTTTAGATGCGGACGTCCGCACTGGTCGTAGCCCCCTCCCTCCCTTGTCCGCGTTTGTCCGCATTTCAACGACTCCTCCCCTCGTTGTAGACGTCATTTATGGATGACCCCAATTCAAATCTCATATCAATTTGTGACTCAGTACAAAACACATTTGAACCTTTGGCAAACCCAGGCATACATCTGGCCCCCATTTCTGGTTGCTTGCCCCAACCATAGCCCCTCTGCAGGGAAAACCTAACGCTGCTACTGAATCAGACCACTAGAATTGAGCAATTTTTCATCCAAGTGAAGGTTCAATGATGAACTCAAAACTTGTTTTGCAGTGTTTGGATGGCACTGCATAAACCACCTGCTCAAAATCACTATTGTCTGTGTAGCAGATACCATCAACAGATCATAACCATCAACTGATCATATTACAGAGCAGCCACCGATTTATAAGACTCTGTCACATTCCACTTCGTTTTCAACGTGGCAGCAAAATGTAAACGTATTGATTCTGTGGCTTTGATGACAAGGTTGATCTTCACAAACACTGAAGCTGAGGGAACGAGATGGGCTCTGCACACACGACTGATTGCGTGAACTGCTATGCATTGAAAATAAAGCAGTCGAGTTGACGATTCTGTACAGCTCAATTACCATAATTCGTCTCCTTACTGTGTTTTTGCTCTGAAGTTTTAAACACTCTGTAATCCCCCGTTGAACTGCCTCACATATGTGCCAGCCAGTCCATATATGGAGCACAAATGGTTGACCACAGTGTTACCACATCATTATAGTCATAAGAAATTACTTTTTAAAATCCATCTCAAGCCAGCAAGCTGTAACACTTGGAGTTATGCTTACAAATTGTCTGCTTGCCAACAATGTCTACAAGCATTGTTCATGTGACATCAGAGTTCTTATAAACTGTTAAGTAATTGATGCATGTGCAGACCACGAGTTCCCTTATAATACTTAAGAGCAACATGTCATGCTACGTTTACTCCAACTCTCCATTCCAAGAACTCAGATGAACTACTCAATACAAGTTTTCCAAGTTTTCTCAAAATGAGATTTTATTGTTACATACACGAGACCAAAGTATGATGTGAAGGGTTGCGCAAAACATTCAGTAACTATCCATTGAAAACATTTAACTATTTTTTGGGGAGAAGTTGTTAACTTGTTCACATGTGACTGTAGTGATCATCCTAATAGCCAGATTTCTTTCTCTACCAGAATGGTTGGTACAGTTTTGTCAGTTTTATCCGACAATCAGGGTGTTGTCATCGGGAAATACATACTCCGGAACTTCCAGATTCAGAGGAGCCGGTCCTTTGCGAATTCGACCAGAAGCGTCGTAGTGCGATCCGTGGCAAGGGCAGTAGTAGCCACCAAACTCTCCTTGGTTTGCGATAGGTACACATCCTGCATACAAGAAAACTTAGTGGCTACACTTATCAATTCTGCATATCATTTTTATAAGCAGTGATTAAAAGTTAGAAATATGGTTTATGCATTGTCTCAATAGCTATAAAAATTGGTCATTTGTACTAAATCAGCTGTTGTGTATTAAATCAAATGAACAAAGAAATAATCAAAAGCTGCAGAATGGAAGAACAAGTAAATCTGAATGGTCATTAGCAGCACTACCATCAACAGGACTTTTACTAGACTTTAAAAAGACACTGTACATTGTTGCTCAGTATTAAGTCGATAATTTCTTGAATGAAAGAACAGTTCCAACACAGAAAATTTCATACAAATGATAGCAAATAAAAACCGATTAGGCTTACCTAAATGAGTGCAGACACCAAGGAGAACAAGCCACTCTGGGCGCTGAACTCGGTCATTATCATGCTCCTGATGACGCAAGGTTGACGGATCAACTGCCTGCTCTTTCGAGATTTCTTCTGCAGTACGATGACGAACAAAGAGGGGTTTTCCACGCCACTTGAAGGTAACGCTCTTGCCCTCCGGTATGTCGCTCAGTTTTATCTCGATTTTTGCAAGTGCAAGAACATCAGCTGATGCACTCATGCTCAACACAAACTCTTGAACTAGCACCTTCGAAGCATATGTCGCAGGGACGGCACCAGCTAAAGAAATTCAACATCAAAATTAACCATTATTTCTTGTTAACTCTATAGCAGCTATGGATGTTTTTAGTGAATCTGCCAATTATCAGTTCATATGAAAGCAAACACTTAAAATCTTGAGAAATATCGACATCTAATACATAATGATTTTTGTCTTTTACTCCACCCAGTAGCCGATAGGTTAGAATGCTCGCTCTTGTAACAGTTTGAGCCTCCCTGAGCAGTTACTGTGTAGGGACCTTGAGCAAGTCCTTCACTCACAACTGCTCAGCACCACTGATTTATGCTTGGTCATTAGATAGTGATATGTAATAAATGCATAATAATAATAACAATAATAATAATAAAACTAAAAATAATAATAAACAATATTCTCTTAAGAAAAAGCTGATTAGTTAATAAACATATAAAGTTAAAAAACACATAAAAATTTAAAAAAATCAAAAAAATTTAAATTTGAAAATCTATATAAATTTCATGACCACAAAATGTAATAAAACATAGCCAAATGCAGTGGATACAAAGCAGTAGAAATAATAAACAAGAGCAAGACAAGAAGATGATACAACCGATTTTCCTATACGGATCAGAATGCTGGAAAACGTGAAAGCAAAATGAGAAAAAGAATTCTCATAACATAAGCTTTGAATAGCATACAACTGAAAGACCGGAAGTCGAACCAAAGATTCATGCATACTAGTTATTATTAAACCCCATAGGTGAAGATTACCGATCTCAACGGCTCCTGGACGTATCAAGGATTGAGTCTCACTTACACAGGTCGTGTACCGCAAAAATTATCAGTGTAATAGTTGCCGTTCTGAAAATTATTCCTATTTCTATTCATATTTACGTTTTCTGTAGCGTATTTCATTTCTCCTTCTATTCTCGGTTCTCAATATAATTCAAAATTATCGTTCTTATTCTTGTTAACAGAAATTTATAATTTTTCTTCTAATTCTTATTTCCGTTAACGAAGATATCACTGCGCTGTTGGGGATTTGAACCCCCGACTTCTTGAATGACAGTCCAGTGCACTAACCACTAGGCAAACAGTACTATAAACGTAGCTAATTATATGCATGGAAAGTTCTTTTTCTAAATGTGGTCGCTGTTGATCACATCTGTTGCAAGACATTTGAACGTTTTGTGCTAAGCATTTTCCATTATAAGCACACATTTCTAACGTCCAGGACTTCCACAATGCAGCATAAAAGCTGAAATCTTTTTGCTTATTATTTTGTGCTAACACAAGTCAGCAGTACCATCGAGTTCCCATTGACATATTTTGTCCTGTCAGGTCAGCAGTACCACCGAGTTACAATTGGTGCTAAATAAATTGCAATTATGAATATAAAACATAATAACAATGATGAATAACATGGACCTGTATTGAGAAAATACATGCACCACTCGATAGTACTCAACTGCCAAAATTTATCGAATCTCATCAATACAATGGTGTGCATCATATATTCACTATTCCTACAGGACCATGACCATACGCTGCCTAATGAAAATATAGATATAATCAACACATGAAACATTTGGACATAGAAACAACATCCACTCTTAACAACCATACAAATGGCAACAAAATATAACTTCTGAATCACTACTTAAACAATATCATTGATCAGATAATAAACTAAAAATAACATTGTACAGTGAAAAAAATAAATAAAATAATTGTAAATTCTGAATGCTTCAACCAAAGATGAATACTCTGCAAAGATGCCATGATTTTCAAACCAACATTAAATAAATAGAACCTAAAAGCATAGTTGTCCTAAACTAGTAAACAGTTATCCTACACTAGCAATATATATATCATACCATATTCCTATCATAAAGCAATTCTGTTGCCAAACAACAAACCTGCCAACAAAAGGTAGGAGAATGCCTTCCTGTTTGCTGAAGTAGTTTCCTGGTCACCTTTCACTGGCTCACGACGATAGTCAGAAAAATCCGGAAACTGGATATCAGTATGTGCTGTACGAACCTGGGTGGTACCTTAAATAACAACATTCTCAGGTTCACTCAACTGCAATCCTATACCCAGAACTATGAAAACTAATTTTGCATTAAATAAACTCATTTCTGTCTGAAATTTGCATAGGTTACCTAAATCTACCAGGTAAGTTTTCGTTTTGTCTCCTGGATGATTTTGATGAAACAAGCAAGTACTCTTACTGGTATAGAAAGAAAGCACTGGACCTATAATACCAATATTTTTCTGAAAAAGGTATACTAAACTTACTACCATAACCAATACTGACTCACAGATTAGTAAGTAAACAAAAATTTATTACAGTATGAGGTAATCACACACACTGAGTGCCTGTGTATATAAACAATATGTTTGCCACTGACTTTGCTCCAAGAGAGCGCTGCTACCTACCAGCTACATCCCATAATGCAATTTACTTTTTTATGCAAGTAACGAACACAAACTGTAGTTTGTATTCGCGTGTATTTGGCTTTAGAAAACGTAAAACAAGGCATTTATATGCATTCTGGTGCCATTTCAGACACTTACTACTTCATTTAGTTCTGTTTCTTTAGAAGTCAATTAAAGTTCGTGTTCGTTACTTACTTACTTAGCAAATTGCACTATGGGATGTGGCTGGTAGGTAGCAGCACTCTGTTGGAACGAAGTCGGTGGCGACCATATTGCTTATATACAAAGGCACTCAGTCTGCGTGATTACCCAGTATGCATATAATTATTAGTAAATAAATACACATGACTAAATAACATAGACTTGTGCGTACGATCATTTAATCCCCATACCACAACCTTTATTGCCTAATGTTGATAGACGCAAGCAATAAAGAAGTTAGTCTACAACCTTACCATAATTATAAAATAAATTTGGAATAATCATCACCGCTATTATCATCATCACCACCACAACCAGAATCACCTCACCACTGAACAATTAACAACATCGATAACCAAAAACCACAAGTAACAATTGTTTATATGCCTCAAACAGTAAATAATACGTACTGGTAAGACCGAAGGTTGCTTTCGTATTGACCCATGCTCGTGTCTTTGGCAGAAAAACTTGCGACATGGAGTAGTTACTGTTAAGTAAAGGACGTCCTTGCGAAACAACATCAGCCACCTTCTTCGGAAATTCTACAATCACTGGCCGAGTCACAGATGGAACCGTGTGCGTCGTTGCCGAAAGATACGGCGCCAGGCTCGAAGCTCGAATAACTCCGTTCATTTTAAAAATAATGTGGTTCCCAGTTACCACAACCCACACCAGTAAACTACGAGGTCCTAGTCGTAAGGACAAGATGGCCGCACGGCAATGTCAGACCATAGACATCTATTATTACTATATAGTAAATAGAAGATGTCTATGTGTCAGACTGTATGATGTTAGAATCATGGACACCTATATGATTTCTTTAGCGGCACTAGAGAGTAAGTAAGTATATGCACTGTTTACAATTAAAATTAATTAATTAAACCTCTAAGTTAAAGGAACAATTTAGAAATTACATGTATTCTAAATCTCAGGCCTATTATATGTTCAAGAATATCTGGTACCCGATTTACGGCAATTAGGGTAATTTGACCTTATTCCACCCAGGTCCCTAATTCCAGCCACCTTTTAGTTTCGCTCTAACTTTTAGTTTTACCTTCCGAATTTTCGAACACGACCATTTTCCGATTCAGTATCAACACGGCCATCAACAGATCGCGTACTTCCTTTAGAGTTTTACCTCTGGGCGTTACAAATTGAAAGTAAATATTTACCTAAAAAATCGCAAATTCTGAGAAGATTTTTCACAATTTCAAAAAATTTCAAGGTACGCTTGGTAAATCATGAACAAAGTACCATAATATAGTATATTTTTTGTGAAAAATAGTACTAATAACTAGATATCTGAATGCACACTTTCTGTGTTACTATTGTCTACGGTCCGTAGGCCTATATTTAGTTTGTTACTGCCTGGGCGAAATGACCAAATTCCAGCCGTGCTTGAACCAAATTCCAGCCGGTGGCCGGAATTGAGACAAGAGTGGCTGGAATTGAGTCAAGCATATTGCTTACCATAATGCTTAGGCCCAATTTCTTAAATACACTGCTAGGCATATATATATAGGCCTTGCTATTAGGCCTATATTCATACATTCATTCGAATATTTATGTAGCGTATCTTCATGGGGGCTACTCAGAGGTGTTCCCGACTACAGCACGGCCAAATAAACAGTTTTCAATCTTACGTGTAGAACATATCAGTTGGAGTTCTGGGGAGCAGGAGCAGCTCCAAAGGGAGCCCGTTCCATGCCGTCGGGCCTACCACTGAAAAAGCAGTGTAATTCCGCATGGTGGCTGTGCGGGCAAAAGGCACAATGCGCACCCTCTTCCTCGAAGAGCGGAAGTGGCGACTACCCTAGAACTCCCAGCACGGGGCGGCAAAGGACCCGCAGATAAGCTGGAGCGCAGCCCAGTTGGCACCGCCAGACCAGGAAAACAACCCTGTATACTACACGGTGGCTGACAGGAAGCCAATGTAGGCCCTCCAACATATAACCAGAGACCTGACCAAATTTTTGTAATCGGCCAGTAAGGCTCGCCGCAGAGCGTTGCACTCGATCGAGGCATGCCAGACTAGAAGCTAAGGTAGGTCATAGTAAAGTGAGGAACAGTAGTCAAGTCGAGCTGTGATAAAGGAGTGTAGGCCTACTAGGCCTAACGTAGCAATGGCGCCATGGATAAGAGAGCGGGCAACTCTGCGAATCTGGCGCAGCTGATAGCAACAAGATTAGTGTGGACAAGGCAGTGGAGATGAGCAAAGTGTAAGCTCCTGATCTTGCCGGGTTTTGTACCATTGGAGTTACCGTTTGTCATAGACTTTGAGGACTTTACTGCAAGTGTAAGCCCGTGATCTGGCAGGACTCCAAAGTCGCGAACTACCGTAGAGAAAGTGTAACTAGGAAATTCATCGACCAGGGTAGCAAGGTCAAGCTAAGCAAGTTGTTGTTGGGTGCCCAACCAAATAAATTTAGTCTTTGCCGGGTTTAGGCGCAAACGGTTTATGATTACTTACTTGATATAACCGCAACCATCAGGGGCGTAACTTTGGTCTAGAAATTGGGGGGTGCCAAGTTCTACTCCACTTTTGCTTTTCGCATGGAGACCATGTTGGACATTTTACCCTGACAGCATTCTCATTAATATTTGTGTCAATAAAAATAAGCCATTTTTTAATTGCAGTAATAATAAAATATTGATTGGCATTGTATAAAAAGTGGGGGTAAAAAAGCAAGTTGTTGTTGTTGGGGGTACCCTCAGTCCAAAAAGTGGGGTTGCGGGTACGGGGTACCATAGTGCGACCGTACGATACATCCCGGAATAACGTACGCGTACTGTAGGCTACGTACGTTATCGAAAAAAATAACGTACGCGTACGGTAGCCTACGCGTACGTTAAAAATGCCACAAATTTATCTGATCATTCACAAAGAACCTCAATATAACTATAGTCTTATATCAGTTATACGGTACGCGAACCGTACGCGTACGTCAAAAATGATCAGTTTAGCTCTACAGTAGGCCTGTTAGTCTCCCAGTACGCAGGACTAGTTATTTACGAACGGTACCGAAATTTAGTATTACCAGTAAAATGACCACTGGCACTGACCATCCTATAAAGCGTCAGTGCCGGTGTCGCGTGACAGACTATCCCCCCTAAAGCGTATCCCCCCGGATGGAATAAACCGGTTTAGAGTATCCGGTGGGATGAACCATTCTATCCCCCCTCGTCATACGCATCACGATAGCCTCGACGAAATTCCAGTCAAAATCACCAAAAACAAAGTAAAATGATTTCAGGTCGACGTACAAACTAAAGATACGCAATTCAAAAATTTTATGTGTGCAATAAATCCAAACAGTACGACTGAATACACTTAGAAACCGCCAAAAATGCAAACTAAACCGAATACTCCATTTCGCTAAGGGGGATACGCATGTATGGGGGATACTCTATTTCGTGACACCGGCCTTAGGGGCGTGCGAACCGTGCGGTCGCACGGGGCCCGCAACTTAGGGGGCCCGAAAATGTCTCAAAAAATTAACATGAACAAGACACCCTAATAAATTAGTAATAATAATGTGATGGTTTCGATTGTATCTTCTCTTCTGTCAATAAAATAAAAGTCAATTTCCTCTATATCCCAGAATTCTCGTGTATAGTTGAATTTGACTTGTTGTACTTGTTAACAATCTACTAAAATAAAATGACTTGCAAAGAAAAACAATTTGACTTGTGTCATGGGGGGCCCGTACAATATACTCTGCACAGGGCCCGAAATATCCTAAGGCCGGCACTGAAAGCGTGCTTTAAAATCTTAATATTCTTCACACTTAGTCTAGGGGCCCTATATATACATTAGACAGAATATTAGCAATTTGGAATTAAAAGTTTGAATGAGTAGAGATCACTGAACAGCCACAGCTGACTTGTAGCCTAATGGTTAAAATCGTTTACGACCATCAATCACCAACTGTTATTGACTTTTCTTGTGCATAATATGTTATGTATTTTATTTTCGTCATGAGCTAATGTGAACGTACGGTAACGTACGGCATAATAACGTACGCGTACCGTACGTACGTTATAGAAAAAAATAACGTAGGGCCTACGTACCGTACGTACGGTCGCACCTTGGCGGGTACCCCTCTCACCCCCCCCCACAAATTACGCCTATGACAACCATAACCATACATTTGATTGGTGTCATCAAACAACATCAAACAAGACATTTCAAGTATGTAATTACAAGTGTATAAAATGAGGTCATCCGGGAACAATAGGAAAAGAAAACCCTAAGAGGATCTAGGTCCTGCTTAGACTGCTTAGCAGTTCTCGCTTTTGGAATTGTGCGTGTTGCTGTTTGAAAAAAAAATAAAAAATAAAAAACGATAGGCCTAATATTGTAATATTTTACCTGGACACATTGTTTTTAAAGCTGGATGCCTTAATAATATGGCTGGCTGGAATTTGGTCATATACAAAACAGGTAGGCTGGAATTAGGTTAACATGGCTGGAATTTGGTCTCACACCGGCCTTGTTTATTTTTCAATGGTGTGATTGCTGCATAGATTTTTAGTAGTGGCTGGAGTATTGTTCACTTTGTAGAATAATTTTTCTTTCATTTGATATATCATACACATTGGTCGGTTGACTTTTAATATGAAGTTTATGTAAAATAAAAAAAACCGGCTGGAATTAGGTCAAATTATCCTATAGAAATCATAAATTTTTATGTAATTGAATATATAAAATTTCATCTTAATGCACCACCGCTATTTTTGTCTTAAAGATTAGACGTAGGGGAAGCCATGCATGCCTTTTGAGATATAAGTTGAACCAACTAGCAATGACCAAAGGTCCTAACTCGTCCTCGGAATCGAGATTGGTCTTATTTTTGTACATGTAGGCCCTATATGGTAGAACTTTATAGGCTCCGAGTATAGCCTATTCATTTCTCAATTTCTAGTTATAATGATGTATCGATCTGACCTCCATGTCAGCATTAACATGGACATTAAATGGAACCTATGGGCTGTGTACAGGTCCTATGGGAGTATTTAGGTCCCCGTGGACATCCTGGCATGGCTGGAATCTGGTTTTAGCTGGATGTTTCATTTGTAATATTACATAATTATAGAAACCTGCAGACTACAAATAGCTTTAAATTAGTTTAATATCTATAGATTCTTAAAGCGCCGTTAGCTGTTATTTGCGAGGGGAATATATATATGGCCATAGGTTTCACGAATAACAAGAATAGAAACATGGAAACATCACAATATACGGCTATGGGAAACATTATCAACACGGCTGTAAGGGAGGGGGACGCGGTGGTGTCGTGGTCTATGTAGGTGCCTTGTAACCGCAGGGTCGCAGGTTCGAATCCACCTCAAGCCACTGCGTAGCGACCCAAATGCTTCTGAATCGTTGCTTCGATCTTATCAACTGTCTACAAAATACGGCACTCTAATCTCCAGTATTTATTTATTTATTTATTTATTAATAAAAGAAGATCGCAAACATTAAGGACCTGGTAATAATTACATGCTAGCGACATCTAAGGTTCGCATAGCTATAGGCTCTTGTGAATATGCTGGTTACCGCGACTTCGCTCTTTTTTGGGCGCTTTAAGAATCTATGGGGATTACGATAGCGATAGAAACATTTACTTCGCTGATTGAACAGTAACACATTGTCCAATTACACAATGTCATGGCAGAAATCGTAGTCTTAATCTCCAATCTTCTAAAGCGCCACTCGTAGGCCAAGCGCAGGGCACTAGCCTATTCACGAGCGCAGCGACCAAAACATACATGAATTACTGCTATTTTTTTTTTATTAAACTGTTGGCAACCTCGTTTATTAATTGTTTATTATACGGAAAAGTAGAAATGTTGGATTTAACTATATACCGCTAAACTGTAAAATAATAAGACTGCAATGCAAGTGGAGGATCTGAAGTGTTACATGCTGGCGACATCTAGGTTTAGCACATGCATGCGTTTTTCCGATCTTTAAAGTTTAGAGGACCAAACGCTGAATTCAAACATCAATATAAATTATATAATGTAACATATTTTAACAGTAGTGTCAGTTGCTGCGTAAGTTATATAAAACTTAATCTGTAACTAAGTAGGTCTATAAAGTTTAAAAGTTCTAAAATATAAGAGTGATCCGAGAATGGGCCGATGGCATGTATCACGTGCTACGCTACCATGGCAATGAAGTTGTAATCATTAATGGGCGCATCAGAGTGCAAGGCGCAGGTGTAGTATTATTATGCCAGGGAAGGGTAAGTGATCGTGCATGATATATGGACCTTAGCGTCCAGTTCTTCCCAGCTTCTATATACAGTGTAAAGTTTAATTTAAAATATTTCCCAATTGTTTTACTGTTTAAATTAATTGTCCTGCAGCACATCCAATATTAGGCATAATTGGATGTACTGTATTTTTACTACAGGATAAAATAATGCGGTCAGTCACCAAGCACTGATTTTAATAAACTGATAATATGCCAAAGTCTTGTACCTATAGTGGTGAAAGCATCTTTCAGGTACAGCAATTATTTATTCTAATAAGAAATACATTGCATTTAATAGCAGTACTGTACCATCCTTGGTAACAACTCAGAAACTTTTCCAGATTGATCCTCCTAATAGCCCATGGCCTCTACTAGTGAATTCATTAAGGGTAAGCTGTATAGTCGGGTTTCTCAGCTTTTCTAGGTCATACATAAGTTTTTTAATTACTGAGTTATGTTCATGTATACTTGCATGATTCTTGCTACTGAGAGAAAGGTTGTATGGCTGAAGTTTGTGATTTTACTGCTTTCATTTTGGCTCACATAATTAGTGCTGCATTCATGTAGGCAACTTGAAGGTGTGTTAATTGTAAAGAAAGAAGTTATGAAGTTAGTGATGTTGGCTTTAAGCATTTATTCATTTTCCTGAACACCTTATTCATGATTATGCTGTTAAAAAATTATCTGGCTGAGTATGTAAAAATGTTTCTGTGTATTGTAATCTATGTTTATGTTGTAGCTTTGAGATTAATATAAGCCATCAGATGTTTGAAACGTGCAATGAAGAAATCAATTGATCGCTACACTCCAGTTCCGCCAATTTCAACACCCAAGGATAACAAAGATGGTTCAGCAAAAACTGACCTTCCAGTTTCAACACCTGAGGTTTCTAAAAATATTATACCGCCCACAAAAGATGACTCAGCAAAAACTGAATGTGCAAACTCACCAGAAACAAGTTTAGTAAATAGAAGTGATATTGCACAAAGCTCAAAGAAAGAATCACCAAGTACAACAGCAATGGAGGAGAACAAGGCCTCAGTGATTAAAAAACCAGCAGTCAAGAAGGAGAACAAGTCCAACGGAACCAAAGAAATAGTAATTTCTGATGAGCAATATATGGAAAAGATCCTACCAGAACTGACTACTCGCATGAAACTTCTAAACAGTCTAGAGAAAAACTTCATCTGCAGGGAGTGCTTAGATGAGCTGATTTTCCTGGAGGCTACTTCTAAGTTTGGAACATTTACACAGAGACTCAAGGCGGGTGATGCATTGACTTCGCTTGGCGTTGCTGAACTGTTTCAGCAAATCTGGACAAAACACGTTGAAGTGGATTTTCTCAGCAAAGAGAACAAACTAATGGGTGAAATTTTGACAGGCATATTGGTTGTTATGTGGAATTTTACTGATAAGTCACGTTTGTTATGTGAAAGAGTGTATCAGATTGGTTTTCATATCCCAATACTTAGTTATCTTGGCTCTGAATATCTGGAGCCTAGCAAAACAAGCCAGCTTGACTTTAAGCGCGTGGTCAGTGGCCTCATGGGAATTCTTCATAATATGCTGCAAAAGATTTCAGAATTTAGAGAATCCCTGCGAGGAAAAAAGGCAGTTGACATTCTTCAGAGATTTCGTGACGCACCAAACGAGATGATTGCCTGCAAGGCTCTTATTCTTCAGGGGTATGTAATCACAGAAGAGGAGAATGAAATAGTAAATTCAGACGACACAGCTTTCTGCTTTATGAAGAAAATTCTTGAGAATGCCCTGAAATTTAAGGATCATTATGCAAAAGCCTATGGATTTTCAGCGATTGAAGTAATTTCAGCTCTCAACAGACTAGCAGTAAATGACAATAATCAGATGCGAATTGTGAATGCAGGACTCCTTCCATTTTACGTTAAGCTGCTTCAACCAGAATGTTCCATGGCTGAACAAGCAGCGGCAGCAGAAGGTCTCTGGACTCTGGAGTTCAAATGTAGAAAGGAAGTGGAAAATGAACCAGGATGTGTTGCAGGCAAGTCGTATCAATATATTTAAATATATGAATTTTATATATTTATATTTACTTATAAAAGTTGGTTGTCATATAGGTTTCAAATAGGTTTATTCATTCTGAAAATTCTGAAAGTTTATATAGCTCTTCTGAGAGGCCTACGCAGAGGTGAACTAATGTGTATAAGTAGGTTTCATGATGATTGTATTAGCAGCTAAAATTCTGATGATAATTGCAACGTTATTTAAAATTTCAAGTGTTTCATAAACCTCAGTGAGTCTTTTAAAACAGCTTCTAGTATAAAAATTTGCAAATGTACATTGCATGAAAATTATTAGACAGTTTTATGTATATGATTAATAGATTTGAAAGTTTAGAAAGATTAGAAAGTCTTTTGAAACAGCTTCAAGCATAAAAATTTGTCAAATGTACATTGTGTGAAAATTATTCGACAGTTTTATATATATGATTAATAGATTTGATCTGGTTCTGTATTTCTGCAAATCCATGAAAACTGTCTTTTAATGACACAATTTGTTTATACCTATAACTGTTTGAATCTGTTTCTGTAGGAATATTTGGGTAATTGCATTGTACAATTTTGCATGCATTAAATGACTTTTGGTCTCTGTTAGTATGTATACCCAGGGGCGTCTACACCGTAGAAACCTTGGAGCAAATGCTCCATCCAAGAAATAGGGGGGGGAAAGATCTGTCAGTGTGTGTGGCACCATTTTAGGGGGGGGAAGGAACGGGGAGGGGGGAAGAAGAGGGGAAAAGGGACGTTGCTCCAATGACTTAGGGGGGATAGACGCCCCTGTGTATACCCTTCTGGTTAATATCAGTTCATAACTGTGCAAGTGAACAGAGAGCCAATTCACATACCACAAGTCTGTGATATATGGTAAATGGTGTTGATGATTTTATTTAAAATTGCTTTCATTCTATGGTATTAATGGAATTGTTATTGTCTTAGCTTTGCAGAAGTTGGTCAACACAAGCCCAGATGACATTGCTGTAGTTCAGGCAAAAGGAGCTTTGTGGATGCTGCAGAAAGACAATGCAAAAGAGCAACTATCTCAACACAAACCTATGACAGGTTGTTCCTAGCTGTTCTATATTTTTCATGTCATGGGTAACAGCTTTTGTTTTTGTTAAGCCACTGGGAATGCTCCTTTGAAGATCACTGTGTATGGCAGGAGTGGCGAACCAGTTTTAAGGTGCGTGCCAAAATGCTGCTAAATAATTTTTTAAAATACCGTCGCGTGCCCCTCGGAAATTTGCACAGTAGGCCTATATAATTATGTTTCTCAGTAAGGGTTTAGTTGACAAAGCTTAAAAAAAATGAATTAAAGACGATACATCAAAGATCGTTTTGAATTATGTTAATTAAAATTTAGTCCTTCAACAAAGAAAATTTGTATTCGTACAGGGATTTTGTATTTCTAAGTTTGAAATTTTGGGGGACTCTCTGAATTCCACGTGCCCTAAAATTTTCAACGCGTGCCACTTTGGGCACGCGTGCCATAGGTTCGCCATCCATGGTGTATGGTGTATAAGTCTTACCATTGTGTACATAGTCATGGGTTTCGTCCATGGCTGCATGATAACTGATGCTCAGATTCTGTTCTTGCCAAAGAATTGATCTCTGCATATCTCATATAATCATAGTTGAGTAATTATGTGTTATTATTAATTTTGTGCTGACAGCAAAATCAGTAAATGGGTCTTTAATTGATTTAGATCATTTTACTTCATTAATAAATGTTAACAATAATGCATTTATTTATTTATCTAAGATTTACGGTATATACAATTCAACTTTTAAAACCTCTCGTAGAACTGAAACATGGCTTACAAGCTATGCTATGACCTAGATAATCTGAAGATATTTCTGACGTTGTTCCTAGTCAAAGATTTTTGGGTATTCACTGGAGCATTCTTCCAAAAGAATATTATGATGCATGAAGAGCACAAATTATTGTATGCTCATATGGAAGTGCAGGAACTTCAGGTTCGTATGAGTTCCTGAGACAGAAACACAAGCTCACTGTTATATTCTAGAGCCGAGCCGTCAGAAACCTCTTCCAAAGAGTAAGGTTGAAATTGGGTCAAATGTGAGTGTTTTTGATGAAGAGAACAGAACTAATCTTAACTTAGTCGTGGTTATGATTTCAGGCTAATCCAGGCAGCATTATGTTATCGCAGATGTTATTGGAGCTGAGCATTCTGAATTTTGGTGACTCTCTGTGGGCTGGCATGGTTGTCTTTATGCAGGAACTGGTGACTGAGTTACTAGAGTGACCTAGAATTATTGACATGTTAGCAAATGCCACAAGCAGCCTTGGTCACCACTAGTGATCACTGATCAGACTCTCTCAGTAATAGTGCTTTTATAGGAAGAGTGCTTTTTGCAGAAGCCAAATCAATTTACCATGGTGCGTGATCAACCCAGTTCATGATCAAGTATCGGCTACTTGAAGTTGTTTGAATCAGGCTAGTATATTGATCGTGGGATTGTGGGGGCATGGTGGCTCAGTAGTAAGTTCGGCGCCTTGTGACCGGAGGGTTGCAGGTTCGAATCCCACTCTAGCTGCTGCGTATGGACCTTGGGCTAGTCCTTCACTCGCGATTGCTCGTGGCGCTTCGGCGTGAAAACTCCGACACAGTATCAAATGCTGTAGTCGGGAGCACCTCTGAGTAGTAGTAGACTTGAGGAGGCGCTATAGAAATATCCGAAATAAATAAATAAATAAATAAAGTATGAGATTTCTATAGCGCTCAAGAGCAAAGGTGCTCAGTCAAACAAGAATCGATTGTAACGTACGGTCAGAATGGGCTCCAGGTCAAGATACAAGGGTCAAGCAGGTAGACAGTCATACGGCTACAGTAGATGGTGTTTAGGATTGTTGTGAACAGAAAGGTGAGAGGAAGAGGAGGAATCAGGATATGATTTGTGCAGAAGTAGTGTTTTAAGTTTTTAGTGAAAGACCTGTGCAGAGATAGCTAGATAATGAAGCCGAGATTTTAACTTGTACTATGCTAATACAAATGCTTGAGATTTGCATTTCAAAACCAGTATTAAATACAACAAGCACTTTGTGGCAATATGTTGTGCTTTATTTTAGCTGGTGGAGTATCAGCAAAAGATGAAAGACATATCTTCATTAGTTACCAGTGGGACTCCAAACCCATTATCATGAAACTGGTAAACAGCCTCAAGGCAGCAGGGTACAGAGTCTGGGTAGACTTTGACAAAATGTGTATGTAGCTAATCATATTTCTTTCATGGTAACCATTATAAAATAACAATTTCTTATACCATATTGTGTTTTAATAAAATTATACTAGCAATATCTGTACGGTAAAAACAGTTTTAAGAAAAGTGGTAGTTTTATTTCTATGGTTTATTTTTGTCAACTAACTTAGCAGATAAATTTGTTGTCAGATGAGACAGATAGTGTTTTGCATTTCTGTTTTCATTCTTAATTTTCCTTTTAAAAATGCATGTTAAAGTGAAAGATTTCTTCATTGCCACTGGATATTTGGTTTGAATTAGCTGGATCAATTCTGGAGGCAATGGCACAGGCCGTGGAGAATGCTGTCGTTGTGATTATCTGTCTGACTCAGAAATACAAAGAATCTCCCAACTGCAGAACTGGTAGATTCACAGCTTCTACTATAGCCACCTTTTCATTAAGGCATTAATGGTAGAATGACAAAATGCTAATTTACCGTAAAAGTAAACTTATTAAACCAGTATTCAGATCAAATTTGTGGAGAAAATGAAAATAGCAAAGGATAAGCAACATTTGACATAATTTAACATATTATAATAATAGTAACAATATAATAAGAAATTAGGGCTGTGGACAGTATTTGTGAAGTATGCAGTTCAAACAATTTGAGCTTTGCATACTTGTTGGGGAGGAATTGGGCAAATCAGTACTGAACAGATTGCATTAAGGAAATGGTTGTTAGATGATGTGCCACCAAATTGGGATTTCTGTGAAGCAGTTGTAGGGCCTACCTGCAATCCACACTCTTCACTGCTGTAAAGTAATGGTGCTAATTTGAATTTTATTTAGAAGGTGAATATACTTTCCGTTTGCACAAGGACATTCTTCCCATTCGTCTTCAGCCTCGTTATCAGCCAGATGGTTGGCTTGGAGCACTCGTAGGCAACAAATATGCCTTTGATTTTAGCAACATGGACAAGTATGACAGCTCTTTCAGAGGACTGAACAAGGAGTTGGGAGAAAGGGGAAGAACAGGCACAGGTGAAGACATTTCTTTTGCATTTGTCAGCATCGGTAGATTAATTTGGATTGTTAAAACGATAAAGTACTTCCATTTGAAACAATGAGATTTGAATAGATCTCAATCTAAATCTCCAAGGTTACATATGAAATAATAATATGTATAGTTTAGATTTGTGTTGAGCATCACTGCTTTATAACTGAAATATATATATGTATCAAAGACAGTGTAGTTCATGAAACTTGAATTCATGAACTTTTTATACATTATGTAAGTATATATAAACCCCTTTCCAAAGAATCAATTTTAGTGGTCTAGTTCTCTTAGATTTTTTGTGAGGTGGTCAATTTAGAATGTAACAGTATTATAATTAAACCTGGAACATAAGATGGCTCCAGATTTGGGTGCAGTTTCTGTAAATTATTTAATGCTTTTCAAAGAACCTGGACCAAGTTCTAGGCAAAAGGTGAAGGGAATGCACAAGATCCATAAGTGTGAATGGTCTCATCCATGTAAGATGTAAACATTCACCACAGCATAGAAAGTAGCCATTAACACTTTAACGATGAACTGCATTGGTTTCCCACTACTCACTGTTAGGATACGTTCATCATTAAAGTGTTAAAAAATCCAGTCATTTGTTGGTGATTTAAGGCAGTTGTTTCTGTGAACAGCACGGTTGTATTGTCAGCTGGTTATCTGGTTGCTCTAGCAGACTCTCCTGATGGACCTGTTACAGTGGCCACGAGTATTACAACTTCCACCCAACCACCAAATAGTAACTGTAACTCGGGTACCAGTTCTTGGTCTACAGAAGACGTTGTGCAGTGGTTGAAGAAGAATAGAATAGAACACCTTCAAGACTGGTAAGTATCTAATTACACCCTTAAGTTTACCAGTATAAAAGACCAAACAGTATTAATTAATATTCGATGCCACTTCAGACATGTTCAGCAAGTAAGCTAAAGTTGCCTGCCTGCAAAGCATTAATGTGTTTGCTTTACAGAAATTTGAAACTCCCATGAGAAATTGGATAATGCAGATTCTTCAAATAATGGAAACTCTGTAAAGAGAAATTGCGTGAAATGGCTGTTACAGGCTGTAGAATCGATTAAATTTATTTAATATGATGTGTATGTTAATTCATTCATTCATTTGAGCATTTATATAGCGCCCCTTCAAGGGGGCTACTCAGACATGTTCAGCAAGTAAGCTAAAGTGTATATATGTATTTCTCCCAACTCCTTACTCAGTCCTCTGAAAGAGCTGTCATACTTGTCCATGTATATCTGTGACTTATTACATCTTCCTGCCTCAGCTAGCTCCCTTCACCCTCTTCGTTCCTCTGATCAACTTGACTTATTTGTTCCCCGAGTGAGAAGAGCAATGGCCCAGTCTTGTTCCTTTGTTAGTATTGACCCTTCACTGTGTAATCAGCTTCCTGCTTCGGTCCGGGCTGTAGTACTATCTGTTGGTCCTGCCACAGCTTTTCATTGTCTTAAAACTTGCCTTTATTCCCGAGGACTTTCGCACTGGGAGAGCCTCTGATTGGTGAGCACTAGGTAGAGGCGCTTTATAAGTTTTGAAGTACAGTACAATACAATACAATATTTATATATATATATACACACAGTTTTTATATCTTTAAATATAACCATCTCTGAATGGTATAGATATATGCACTTGAACAATATATTTATTAAGGAATAAAGTTTTGCAAAACATAGAAATTAAGTAATCAAAAAGCACTTTATTCTCAGCATGCTTGCTGTGACTAGTTGTTGAATACATTCTGTTTCCTTTTCAAGTTCTGATAAAGCAGCGTTATTCATGCTCGATACATTGTTCAATAGGTTTCGTGACATTGATGGCAGTTTGCTAGTTGAGTACAGATCAATGCGTGAGAATGCACCTGAGACATTTTACGTCATGCTCAAAGAAAATGGGTTTACTCTTCAGGATATACTGAAGCTGAACAAGGCAATGAATCAGCTGTAAAATAAATCTCAGCCAGTTAACCAAAGTCTTTCAGCTGAGCTTCAATTTCATCAAGTGATTTTCATGATGATGATGATTATTATTTGTTTCAGTAGATCCAAGAAGGCCAAGTATAATATGTATTGTATTATTTAGGTGTAAGGTTTGCTTTCTTCTTCATTATTAGCTTCTCTGTAACTAGATGACATTCAAGTCACACACTGAACGTCAGGGAGGCATTGTTTTGATTTTAAGTGTAACATGAAAATGTATAGATAATAATGGGACATGCATAGGGTAACATATAAATGATAAACTGGCATAAAATTTTCTGGTAGGCCTAACCTATGTGAATAGAATTAGATGGACTGGGACTGAAGACACAGGTCCATTTCTGGTACATGAATCACAAGCCTAGCAGCTCCCTACAGCTAAAACTGGGCGGAGTCGATCAATAAGGTGACAGTAGCTGTGAATCCCAGACATGTGCAAAGAATGGATTAGAAATGACCAAAAAAAGGAAGGAAGAGATGGGAATGACTAGTGGGAAAGAGATTCCCAAATAAAGATGGAATAGGAAAAACCAGGCAGGGACTGGGCAGGAATAGGGAGGAAATAAATAGGGGCAAATCTGGAGTCAGGATTCACACTTTGAAGGCATTGGCAGGGGCATAACTTTGGTGTAGAAAGTGGGGGGTACCAAATTTCGCATTGTTTCAGCTTCGTGGCTGTTAAATAATTATAACACCATCGTTTGTATTACAAGCATAATAAAAATTATAGGTTTAATGATGATGATGATACTACTACTACTACTACTACTACTACTACTACTACTACTACTACTACTACTACTACTACTACTACTACTACTACTACTACTACTACTACTACTACTACTACTACTACTACTACTACTACTACTACTACTACTACTACTAAAAATAATAATAATAATTTTGCACTGATGAAACCATCTGTGAAGACTAACCATTCCAGAACAATGCCCCCTAATTTTTAACTACCGAGGGATCATATGTACCTCATGGAAAAATAATAATAATAATAATAGCGACAATAATTAATTCACCATTAATTCAGCAACTACCCAACCTACAATCATTTAAGCAAAAGCTACGGTTTTCCGTGTTCGAGGGACACTAATTAATTAACACCCCCACAGTTTAATCAACTGAAATACAGTGAGCTTACACAGTTAGACTATAGCCTTAAGATGTGCTATCCAGTCTTTAGTTAAGTATAGGCTGCTGTTACCATTACATATCTAATGATGTTAGAGCGACTGCTTTTCATCAAATCGTAAGCCCTATTACTACCCAGGTGGCCCTGGTAGCAGGGTCTATGACCCCTTTTGGGTCTCCTGTGTAGCCAACTTATGTTAATTGATTATAATTTGTAGGCATTATATGTTTTGTTTATCCTGGCAATGTTTGGTTACCGAACTAAAAATACAATACAACTGCTACTAGTAGGAATAAGTAATTGCATTGTGGTTTCACAGAGGATATTGCTATCGCTAGAATAAGTAATTACATTGTGACTTCACAGAGGATATTGCTTGCTACCGCAATATCCTTTGTGAATTGTTGTATTTCTTCATTGCATTGTAATTTCATAGAGGATATATTGCCTTAGTAACCTCTTCTAACCTCTCAGAATAATTGCATTGTGATTTCACAGAGGATGTGTTGCATTTTGATTTCACACAGTATTATGTTTCCGTAGCAACCTCTTGTAATAATTGCATTGTGATTTCATAGAGAACATGTTACCGTAGCAACAATTGTCTAACCTGTGGGAATAATTGCATTGTGATTTCATAGAGGATATATTGCCTTAGCAGCCTCTTGTAATAATTGCATTATGATTTCATACAAGCTATATTTCCGTAGCAACGTCTTGTAATAATTGCATTGTGATTTCATAGAGAGCACGTTGCCATAGTAACCTCTTTTAACTTCTGGGAATAATTGCATTGTGATTACATTTTAGCAGAGGATATATTGCAGTAGCAGCCTCTTGTAATAATTGCATTGTGATTTCATACAGGATATATTGTCATAGCAATTTCTTGTAATAATCGCATTGTGATTTCATACAGGGTATATTTCTGTAGCAACATCTTGTAACATCTTGTAATAATTACATTGTGATTTCACATTTAATAATTATATTGTCAGCTCTTTTAGAAAGAAATAATAACAATGAGAGTGATGATGATGGTGATCATACTGATGATAATGCTCGGCAATTGTTTTGAATCTCGAGGGCATCCTAAGCTAAAATAGTAATGAGCAAAACTATGGGTATGAAAAGTGAGGGGTACGGTACCCTCCAGTCCAAAAAGTGGGGGTATGGGCGTCGGGATCAAGTTAAGGGACGTCATCAATGATGGCAGAGAATCTGCTCTCGAGAAAAGGACCGGAATGTCACCTGACCAAGACAGCTGAGAGATACAATACAATTGTAGGTCTAGAAGCTAGGTCGATAGTAACGGAGGCAGGAATTGATGGCAGGATCAAGAGAGAGGCCAAAGAGACCACGCACATCAACGAATCAGCTGCGCTTGAGGAAACATGAGCCTAAGCTTTTTTACCTATTTTTGTTTGTTTTTACAGGTAAATGATCTTCTGTTTTTCATTTTTATTTTCAGGCTTCTTTTGCTGCTCAGATCAGTTTTAATTGTTTATTTCTTCGTTGCATATATTTTCATGTGATTGCGCATGTACAATGTCTGATGGATGCTTTCCATGTTTAATGATCTTATCTTATCTTATCTTACATGGTTAATTAGTTATTTATAAAGTGCCACTCACAGTATAGACTATTCAGAGCGTGACAGCCCTGAGGGAAAAGGAAGGTCTTCAGGCAGCAGAGAGAAGAGGGTGAGATCCCAAACAATATCTTGCTACGGAGTGAGGAGGCAGGTCATTCCATAAGGAAGGGCCCAGGATGGCAAAAGCACGATGCTGAGCCATCAAAGTCCTAGTGCGAGCAGGGCTGTAGTCGAGCGTATACGCGGGTATACAGTGTATACTTACCTCTAGAGAAATTTGAGAGCGTATACTCATGGCTGTAGACGAGGGTATACGCGGGTATACAGCGTATACTTACCTCTGGGAACGAAAATTAAAAAAAAGAAAGGTTTTTAGGGCGAATGACTAAAAAAAAAAAAAAAAAAAAAAAAAAGGTCATCAACTTTTTCAGAGACAAAATCGTAAAAAGTCTGAAAATTTGCTGAGAATTGGTGAAAAGTCTGAAATTTTTCCTAAAAAAAGGTCTTCAAATTTTTTTTACGCCGCTGGTCACCGGTAGCGTATACTCACCTCAAATTTTACCACTACAGCCCTGAGTGCGAGGGACAAGGAGATCAAGGCGGTCCACAGACCGAAGGGGCGGGAAGAGAGAGTAGAGAGACGTTTACGCATTAGGTCACAGAGTTACTTGGGAACTTTCGATGCAGAGTCCTAGGGACAAGGAGGATGACCTTGTATTGGATGCAGGATACAACATGAGCCAGTGAAGTATATCAATCATTAAGGTAGTTATGTGGGAGAAGTGAGGGAAACGGGCAATGAGCCTGGCAGCTGCATTCAGAACAAACTGTAGAGATGATAGGCACGCTTTAGGGAGCCCAGCAAACAATGAATTGCAGTAGTCAATGCGGCAGCAAATGACGGCGTGGACCATAGTAGTAAACACAGAAGAGGAAACTGATCTTCTGACGGCCCTCAAATACCTCAGACATCTGGATAACACAGCAAGATTCCAGCCACAATGAGTGCTGCCCCAACACATTGTCCCTTTGAATCTCTACCTTACTCAGTGTTCTTCGTAATAAGTGAGCCAAGATATGAAAATATGTCAGATCACTCAAACCGGTTGCCTTGTACCCTGATGTCACAACAGAAGATAATATTTAACAGCATTGATAAGAAGTTTTTGTTCTTGGCAGCACAGATCGAATTTTATGAGTTTGTCCCACTCATTTCCTCTTATATTTATTGCTCTCCAATAGATTGTAATTTCTGTATAGTTGTTCTAACTTTGAATCTCTTAGAACTATAATTCATTTCTGCTGAAGGGATATTTGCTTACATAATTAACGCTTCCAGCTGGAATATAACACAAAAAAGGTTGCACAATTTGTATACTGAACTGTCATTTTTTAGTTTTGTGATGCTATTACATTAAGAAGTAGTTTGTTAGAGCTATGTTTGTTATGAAATCTTGGATCTTTTCTTCTTATTACCACATATTTATTGCATTTGATATCAGGCCTATTATTGGACATTGTTTATTTCTGTTGCTTTTTTTATAGTCATTCTTTGGAATACTTATTGTGGTTTTCACATAATGCGTGTTAAAGAATTTCTTTACAATATTTTAGTTCACTTTGTATGGAAAGGACTTTTGAATGTTACGTAAACGCATTTGTTCTATGTTGTTGTGTGGAACTGCAGATGTGACCCATGCAATTTTGCTCAGATGGCTTTTTTATTTACATATTAACGAGTTATTCTATGCAGGGAAGTTTGTTTAGGTATTAAGTACTAAAGCCTTTGAGCTTTGCTGTTTTGAGTATTTACCACTGTTAATTAGGAACATTCCAGGATTTCTTTGTGCATGCCTAATTCTTTGTGCTTACTTATATTAATTTGCTTGATATTACTACACTTTCATGTGTGAGAAGTAGGGATTGACCGGAAAGAGATTTTCCACCGGAAACCGGAACCGAGTATTTGGATGAACTATTTGCCGGAAACGAACCGGAAACGAACCGGTACCACTTGGTCCATATGCGAAGAAATTATCAACATAAATTTGTGTACTTGTACTAAGTGACTAATACAATTTGAATTGTAGTCATTTCTGTGCAGTTGTGAAGTTTTCTGTGTAATTGTTTTAAGGTTCAACATTTATAATTTGATATACGTAAGTTTATTGAATAAGTTTGTAAAGAGAAAAAAAAATTTTTTAAGAAAATTTTTTGCAACTATTTGCGTCTACAATATTTGCCGAGGCGAATACTTCCGGAAACGGGATTTCCGGCCGAACCGAGTATCCGAAACGGTTTCCGGTCAATCCCTAGTGAGAAGTAATGCATATGTCATTAGTTTTGTTCCAAATATTATATGACAATGGGCAGTGGCACATGCGTGTAATGCAAAACAGCTCTGCCTGCATGGTGAGGACTCCTGTGGTTACAGTAACCTCTTTTAGGAGTTAGGAGACATATACTGTGTTACTTGGGGAACACACAGTCAGCCGATCAGCAACCATGTCTTATTAATTCTAGTTTAATTTCTGTCAAATAATTACCAAAGTACTAATGTTGAATATGACCAGTAACTATCTGGCGAATAAGTATATAAATTACGTAGTAAATTAATTTTAATGATGCATAATTATGAACAGTTGTTTTTGAGCATCTTGTTGAATTAGTTTAATCTTTGCTTAAAGTTCATCTTCCACTAACTTGAAAAATCAGTAAGAAGCATGTAAACTTATTTTGTAACATTTTGACTATTTCATTGTGACCAACCAGTCAAGAAATTCATTCGTCCATGGGAAACTTGATTTGTTTCATTTGGGTTCATTTTAATTGAATTACCCAACAGTTCTGTGTAAAAGCTCAGTTCTTTGTGCAGTTCTTAGTTTAGCAATTCTATGTTTTGTGATTTGCTTGTTGCTTATAATAGCAGTTTGCTAATGGAAGTTAAACTAGTAGGCCTACATAGCAGTTATCATTGCCATCTCAATTTTTGGGAAGTCTATAACTTTTCGAAAAACGTGCTTACTGACTAAAATAAAAAAACACAGGAACAAGATCTTGTCAAATATTAATGGAATCATGCAGATTTGTGTTTAAATTCATAGTGTTTTAGTTTTAATTTTAGTCTGTGTGTTCCAAATTAGAAGAAAAGTAAATTTCTGTTTCATTACCATCTAGTGTTGTATTTCCTGGTTTAGATAGATTAAAACATTGATAATTTATTTTATTTACCGCTTTTGTTGAACCAATTGAAATTACTTATCTGATAGAGTAATTCATGTGAAAATGTTTGACGGCTGTTATAAATTTCATCATTATGTCATTACCATCTGTGGTTGTTTTTCATTATTACCTTCCCTATACATCAGAATTCTGCGATTTTCTCATGACAGTCCCATCTACATGTAGATCACGGATAATAATGACGTAATGCTAAGAGTGAATTCATTTATGAGCCATTTTCCGGCATTTGGCTAAATTAAAAATACGGCTGTCCCCGGTCATTTCTCAGAAAACAACGCCTAGTCTGATCATGCTAAGTGATAAGATTACAATGTTATGGATCAGTCAACAACTAAGACCTTTGAAAGTAATTCAAGCAATAAAATAATTTATTAAAATTTATTTTGAATTAAAAATGTTCCACTCCGTTACCGTCCCTAGGCTATAGTATTTATTGCTTTCATCTACAATTTCAAAATGATTTGCATTAAGCCAATAAAATTGTGTGTTTCTTTTATATTAAATATAATTGTATGTTTCTAAATACAACTTGGTGAACCGGATCTTCAGTATAATTTAAAAAAATATATTTGAACTTGTCCTTGGAAAAATTATGTCTGCTCCGTTAACATGTAAAAATTATCTCGTATCTCACAACCCTTTTATTTCTTTGGTCGCGCAACTTAACACGTCTCTTCTGTGAAGATCTATGTCAGTAAGTATATCTTAATACAGGATCTGAATGCTAAGACAAATTTCTTACTAATTTTCATTTGTCTCGTACATAATGTGGTTTTTAAAAATTATATTTCCGCTCTGTTGCTGCATTTTTGCAATGATTATGAATAAATTTAATTGCAGTAATATTTGTAATATAACACGATTGATATGGACGCTTGAGAGACAATATGGTATTTACCATGCTGATATGCAATCTGTCTACTGCTTAATATCTGTCCACTCCGTTATTATATAAGTTACTCTTGAGGTATTAAAAATTTTGCCACTGTTAGGATAAGTCGTCTACTTAAAATATCATTTATACTGCAATTTATTAAACGATGACATTCTTTATTAGTTTTTTGCTTCGGCAAACTGTTTTTAATAAAGTCCACTTTTCACATTCTGTGCTCAATTCTCGAAAGATAGTAACGGAGCGGACTTATTGTGTGGTAATTGTGATGTAGTTTTCATGTTGTTTGCAGATTTTTGGGACAACACCACAAATATTTTAATGTTTTCTGTTTATTTGATCACAGGGAATGATTGGCGCAAGTGATTTTTATTTAGTTATTGGGCCAAAAATAAATGCACTCAAGTTTACATTGATTAGGCTCCATACTTCTATTTTCGTAGCGGAGTGTAATTTCTTAATAAAATGCAAACTGTGATGGAATTAAATAATCAATTGTTGTGTAATTTCGATTATATTTATTTTCTAACTATTAATACTAAGAACATATTGGCAGTGACGTAGCCAGACTTATATTCAAGAAGAGGTAACTCCGGGAGACATCCAGGTGTAGTAGGGGTGCGGTGGTATAACCCATGGAAAATTTGTGAAATCTAAAAAAGCAAGAGGAGGAAACTGCGTCCTCTTGCCTCAATGTAGCTACACCTATGCGTATTGACATGTCAAGATATGCAACAGGAAGCAGTGATGGGCAATAGTTATACTAAAAAGTTGCTAACTTTTAGTTTAACTGAAATCTTTTTAGTTGAGGATGAAGTTTGACTTTAAAAATAGTTTAGTTAAAACCACTGTTGCTAACTAAAAAGTTTAACTAAAAAATCAGCAATTATTCGCAACTATTTTCTCCAATGAACATTGAACACTGTCAACAACTCAATGCGACGTTTACTTACTTATTAACACTGGTGTTGCCTCTGCATAGAATGCAGTTTGTAGTAAGGCGCAGTCATTCTTTATAATATGTGAGTTGAGTCTGTAGGAGATTTGAATTAGTAAAATTGAATAGTTTATTAGTCACTAGGCGTATTTGCTTCATTGAGGTAAAACTGAAAGAAGACAAAAGCAAGTGTAAGAACTTCACTGGAAAATGTCGATTTTGTGTGAATAAATGGATCTCTGGAAATATTATGTCTTCAACCAACTTTCTGAACCACATCAAGGCAACATGTCATTCATTATCATTACTAAATAGTCAATTAGTCCAGTGTTTTTAAACCTGTGATCCGCGGACCAAGAGGAGTCCGCAAAGGATATGAAGGGGTCCGTGTGATCATTCTGAAAATAGTCATTAATGATTAACACTGCATGGGTTTGCATTAACAGCCTGTGTTTTCAAATTCACACACTACTTACAGTATGCCTGTAACTGTATGCTAGAACAGTACACATTACATAGTTTGAAGGTGAAATTGTCATTGATGCTCTGCATTATTACAGTTCACTTAAGTTGACTTAACCTCTGTTATTGTGAAAATGTTTGTCGTAAAAAGTTGGAAAAAGTTTAACTACTCTTTTTAGTTTAGTTAACTAATTTCCAAAATCAGTTGCCAACTTTAGTAACTTTTTTTAGTTGGAAAGTAGTTTTAGTTTAACTAAAAATAGTTTAGTGCCCATCACTGACAGTAACATGTCTACTACATGTATATATACATAGCTATATATAGTTCATAAGTGTATCCTTACCTTAGACCTTAGTCCTTCCACGCGCTTGTAGCGCATCGGGCGACACAGCTCCTCCACATCACTCTGTCCTCTGCAGCTCCCTCAGCCTCCTCCCATGTCATCTCTCCGTCCTCCAGATCCTGCACGACCGTGGCTCGCCAGGTCTTTCTGTGTCGTTTCTGTTGCAATGCGTTGTTTTACCCGGGAGGGCTGCAAACCCTCCGCGGAACCCTCCTCCTTTATCCGGGCTTGGGACCGGCACAGGTTCCGTTATGAAACCTGAGGCGGAGTTCATAAGTGTATAGTAACGGAATTATAACGGAGTGGACAAATATTTTAATAGGGCTTTTTTCTACTAAAAACTTGCTACATTTACATATTGGTGCAAAACCAAATATATATGTTTGTGAAACAGAAATATTCGAGATTTGCTGGAAACAAAACCAATGTAATTTGCCAAAAACAATTTTTGCTACTAGAATGAGTGAATTTGACATGTTACCGGAAAATGACTTTTATTTTTTAAAGGTCATTACCGTCCCTGTGTGAAGTGCTTGATATAAAAATACATTGCAAGTAATTAGAATTTACTAGCAACTGTTACACTGTTGTCTAACTTGTATCTAATGCATATAACATATAGTTATAGTTAATGCTGCACAGATTTTATCTGTAGCATTTCGCCATAGGGCCATATATCTAAGATTTGAATCTCGGGCTAGCTTGAATGCAGGGTCCGATTTGTCAAAAAAGAAGCAGGGGGGTCGGAAATCTATAAAAAAATAGTAAAAAAGTTTAAACCATAATTAATTTTTTACTCGTTATTTTTAAAATGAAGTTAATGAACTTTCATGATAATTATGTCAAGATTCTGCAATGACCAACAGTCAACTACGATGCAAACATGACATGAAAAACAATTTAAAAAATAAAAATTAAAAGGAGTTTTCAGTTGCAGTTTTAGCTGAAGAACCAATAGGCACTGGCGGCGATCTTGTTTGACAGGTGGGGGGACGCTTTTGAACTGATCAGGTAAAAAAGAGAAGTTAACAAAGTTAACGCTTTTGAACTGATCTGGTCAAAAGAGAAGTTAACAAATGTTTTCGCGCGATATTTTTTGACCTTTTTTCGTGTTTCTTGAAAATTGGGGGGGGGGGGTCAAATGTATGATGTGTCCCCCCCACCTCTAACAGTGGTGGTCTTGCTAATAGGAACAACAAATTGTACACACAAGCGTCAGATGTGACTAAATTGCACTGAAAGATGAAATACAATTACACAACGAAAGCTAACAAACCATTGCACCAAGTACTGTCACTGGAAATACTAGCAAAACCAAAGAACCAGTGGACCAAGTACACTAGTGCATCACTATGAAAAAAGTTTTGCACTTTTCTTTTGTTCTGGCACAATAGTCGCCATGCCAGATGGCTCATCTATGGCACCATGGTGCCCAGATTTCAGCCAGGATATAACGTATTTCCTGTCATTCCTGAAATTCCAATGCGTTAGCGATGGCCCGTTAATGCTGATGACCCCCCATATGTTGGCCTTGTTTGTACACGAGTACTCAATCGCAATCTGGGCTGCAGGGCCGGATTTGAATGCTCATTTAGCACTACAGTTTGTGACTATATGAGCACCATTTACATTCATAGCATAATTTCCACATTTTGAAATAAACTTTCAACACCTTGTCAAGTATTAATTGGTAGGCCTACATGAACTGCCTCTGACTTACGTGTATGCTGAGGCATGCGCTACCTGTCTCGTATTTAAACATTTTGAAAAAATAAGAACACTGCATATTATGAGCTCATTGCCAAGGCTTTCATCGAGGTCATCGCCATATATTGCTACATGGATTTTCTCTGAGTTGTGTATTTCTTCATCATTATATAATTCAAGCCTATATAGAAAATCAAACCTTGAGCATTGTAGTTCTTATGATGCTATAGTCTTCTTGTCAACTCGATTGTGAATTGATCAACGATGGGCAGAAAATTGTCAATCGGAAACTTCTCTGAAGCAGAGTGCAGGGCTTCTGCAAGGCGCTCGACCATAATCCAATGGTAGGAGACGCAGCCTACGTTTTGGACGTGTTCTTGTTTGAACATTTTCTGCCGTTCCACAACAGAGTCAGGAGCAGAGTTCCGAGCAGGAACGTTGTTGAACTGGGAATTTTTCAACAACAAATGCAGTACCACCAGTGACATTATGCTCAGACGAGCCTGCATTTTGACCATCATCCACCGTGACAGCAGATGAAGCCTACTAATAGCTGTTGCTTGAAGGAAAACAGTAAAATACGCTTTTGCAAGTACTTTCTCATTTTGAGATGCTTTTTCTTCACTTACCGCGTTTTTGAGAGCCACTAGGCCGATTAATTGCCCTTATGCCGATCTCCAATTCTGTTCTTGTCTGTTGGCTGAAATTACGGTACCGAGACTCTTAAAATTATACTATGTAATACTGATTTGCAAACTTAAACTGTATTGTGTAGCCTGATAGAATGCATATAATTTTAAAGGTTGAATCCTATAAAACTGCGTGTCTCAAAGCCACTGTCAGCACAAAATTGACAGTATAGCCTACAGCTGTGCACTGGTCACTATAGATGTGCACTTTAGTGTAGGTCACCCGAGGTCAAAAGCGGATCTCAGACAGAATATACCACTGTCTGAACGACCTTTACCCCGAAACTGGATGCTCGTAGCGTTGAAGCTGATAATTATGCTCGAGGCTAGGATCGAGGCGTGGACCCCGGGCATAAAGGCGCCTTTATCCCGGGATCTTCGCCTGAGGGCGCTGGCTTGTGGAGGGACCTCTGTCCGTTTGTTGTCTTAAAGTAAGATATCTCTCAACAGCTGAAGATGCCACGCTTAAAGCGCTACTCGTGAACAATATTAACGCGATATTTCAAAATTGGGGTACCGACTGGATAATAAATAATTACCCAAAGCTGACAAGGCAGTATTGCTTGCGATTGGTCATAATGGAGTCGTTTTTTTGGGACTGAGGGCAATGAAATTGAGGGGGTCAAGCCGACCCCCCGGGGGTCGGCTAAAGGCTTTAAGCAGGGGGGTCAAAAAAAGAAGCAAGGGGGTCCAACCCCCCCGACCCCCCCGGCAAATCGGACCCTGCTTGAATGGCGTTGCACCTATTCGAAGGGGCGCCGACAGCGTGACGCACTGGACGCACATGCGTCCACCCACCAAATCAAATCCACACAAGGATTAGGCATCGCATCGATATTTTTGACAATTTCACTGTGTAATTTTGGTTTACCATAACGGAATTATATCTATACATATAATATCCATAGAGCGTGTGCCTGTCGATTAACGCTCTGGAATGAAACAGAAACCGTTTGTGACGTCAGTACTGCGGTCTTGACGACGGCGATCAGAGCATTTTAACCAACACCACATATAGGCCTATATACACTGCCGTCATAATATGACGGGTAAATACTCTAGAGTAAATATATGGTATCAGTAGAGTATTTTCCCGTCATATATGACGGTTGTCTACATTATGACGTCAGCGAGAGGTCCAGGCTGAACACATTTATCAGAATATGTTATGACGTCAGAAATAGGCCAGGATTAACATATTAGCTGGGACTAAGATATTAGTCTGTATTATAACGTTAACAAAAAGGTCAGGCTTGACTCGTATATTAGTATGTATTACTAGCTGTAAACCCGTGAAAAATCACGGTATATAAAAAACTATTAATAACGTCATATTATAGGCCTATAGCCGTCGTCAAGACAACCGTCAAGACAACCGTCGCCAAGGCGGCAGTATAGTGACGTCACAAGTGTTTGTTTACGGGACAGACAGACAGACAGACAGACAGACAGACAGACAGACAGACAGACGTACAACGGTTATTATGTAAGTTGATGACATCAACAACTGACCAGGTTTAACTTATTACAGACAGTCCAGAACGTTGGTTGAAATGCTCTGACCGCCGTCGTCAAGACGGCAGTACTGACGTCACAAACGGTTTCTGTTTCACAATAGAACAGAAACCGTTTGTGACGTAGCGTCCTCCGACAGACGGACACTCTATGGATATTATATGTGTAGATATGCATGTTATACTGTACTTTTTATGAGTCACTTTGAGTCATTTTCAGTGTAGGGCTACGAGTGGCAGACAGAATACGGTGTGGATGGGAGGAGACGGGAGGGGTGTGCGTCCAATTTTTTAAAGCCTGGCGGCGCCCCTACAAACGGGCAGTTGTGGTGAAGGATCTCACCCCATCAATTCATTGAAAAATGAGCATGGTCGAGGTCATGCGGTCGCTATAGAAAACCTTGTACATTAATTTTGCATTTAAGCCAGCATCAGATTTTTTATGTGCAAAACTACCTCTAACTTTGTAATGCAGGGCACAGACTCTCTGCAGATGCCTGCAAGGACAGTTATTTATTTATTTATTTATTCCGGATATTTCTATAGCGCCTCTCGAAGTCAACTACTACTCAGAGGCGCTCCCGACTACAGCATTTGATACTGTGCCGGAATTTTCACGCCGAAGCGCCACGAGCAATTGCGAGTGAAGGGCTTGCCCACGGTCCGTACGCAGCGGCTAGAGTGGGATTCGAACCTGCAACCCTCCGGTCACAAGGCGCCGAACTTACCAAAGAGCCACCACGCCCCACGTTCCATAGGCAGTACCCGTAACCCCTACATTTTGGACTGGATGGTACCGTACCCCCACTTTTTGAAGAATGCCAATCAATATTTTATTATTGCGCCTTCCCAGAGATCGCAGTCTGCGCTTTGCTTCGTGTAGGCCTATGTAAGAAATTTGTAGTCCCACTTTTTAGACCAAAGTTAGGCCCATGGACAGTTCGATGTTGTACTGACTGAACTGTTCTTAACGGTTGTTTCTTGAAGGTAGGGAATTCTTCCAGCATGCCCCACCACCCGCATGATTTCAAATTATAGTTGTCTTTATGGAACGCTCAGAACCTTAATTCAGCCTCAATCTCGCCTACGATTTTTGTTCACGGTTTCGCAATTTCACCGGATTATTGATTCTGATGTCGATTGAAGTCTATGACAAACTCAGTGATCGAATGTTGTCGATGAATCCTCAGACAAGATGTGAATTTTCTCTGAATTCCTGAATGCCTTGTTGTGAATGTTGCTATTCACTTTTCGCCTCGGCTTTTCGCGAGCGCCGTCTTGTTTCTCCACTCACAGCGACCCAGTAGCACAATCGTTCGACTAACAGATTGAGGCCCTCGGATAGAAACACTCTTCTCGTAAGTAGGCCTACGTATAGTTCTCTACGATCAGAAGTTTCTACGGGTTGACAATCGTGGAGCGTCCTTTCCCTTTCGATGAACACTGTGCAACTAAAGAAATTTCATTTGAAATCTTGTTGCGCTTCGTAAAATCGTCGGTCTCGAACCAACTGACCGCGATACCATGGGCGTCCGGAGGAATTTTTGTGGGAGGGGGCAAATTTTTTTGGGGAGGGCAAAATTTTTGTAGAGAGGGAGCAAAGTGACGTTTATTCATGAACACAGAACGCGTGACAACTTTAGAAATAAATATTGGTCAAGGACTTACCTAAATTACCTAATTAAGGCCTTGAAGGGGCGCTATAGAAGTTCATTATAGATAGATAGAAGGCCTAAGTGTTTCTTTTCGCATTGCAAATCGTGTTGGAACTGTTGTAATAATCAATAATAATATAAAGGTTTTATTTTTGTAAAATATTTCCAACATCCAGGGGCAGCAAATGCCCCTTACCCCTCGGGACGCCCATGGTCTCACTTGATGAATTCATATCCGACCTGGTTATCCAGTCGCTGTGGGGTAAATGTGAGTTTAATCTTTTAGTGCTATCGAAAACGTAAGGGTAGCATGGGCGGCGATCACGGGGGAGGGAAAAGGACAAGACCCTTCCCACCTTTAAGAGTGGGGGACACATCATAAACCCCCCCAATTTTGAAGAAACAGCAATAAAGGTCAAGAAATTTAATCGCGCGTGAGCGCGAAAAATTTGGTTGACCTCTTTTTTGACCAGATTCAAAACTCTTTGACCAGAACATTTCAAAAGTGTCCTCCCACCTGTCAAACAAGATCGCCGCCACTGAAGGGTAGGTCTATTCTATAACAGGATTATGAGCTCCAGTGGCGGCGATCTTGTTTGAGAGGTGGGGGGGGGCAAGGTCGGCCATGGTCTGATCGATGACCTTTTTTTAGGAATTCATATCCACAAAGAAGAAAGTTGTACACTTTTTGAGGAATTCATGTCCCAAAAAGTTCATAATTTTTTTTAGTCATTCACCTCTTTTACAGCTTTTTCTTAGGCTCTCCCATCAATGTAATTACCTTTTTCTTAAGAATTCGTATAGAAATTCTTTTTCGGAATTTTCTGGGGGACACTTCTGCTCAAAAATAGAGTTTTTACCTCATCTGGTCAAAAAGGCACTGAAAACCCTCACGCACAGTTACATTTCTTGGCCTTTTTTGGTGTTTCTTCCAAATTTGGGGGGCGGCGGGGACAAATGTATGGCGTGTCCCCCACTCTTAAAGGTGGGGGTCATGTCCCCCTCGACTCCCTAGATCGCCGCCCATGATGAGCTCAACAAAATAATAAATAAGTTCTGGATACAAATTTGATCTACACTGTTGTATTCGTGCAAACATCAATTGCATAACGCTTTATAAATGTCCGAAAACAATAGGGCCTACAATACAATAACCACAGAGGCAGACGCGATTCTGTCTGTATTCGGTGCCAGTGATTCCGTTCATATAGTCATGGACGCATCACAGAACAAAATTTGGAGTTCAAGCAAAATAGATGAGCCATGGACTTTACACCATTCATGTTTGGGGTCCCATACATGGGCGTCCGGAGGGGTGCAAAGAGAGCATTTTCCCCCGGATTTTGAAATATTAAAAAAAACAATATTTTTTATTTTTATGATTATTCCAACAGTCCCAACACGATTTTCAATGCTAAAAAACAATTATTGAGGTAATTCTATTCTATTCAATTATTGAGGTAAGTCTATTCTATGCTATTCTATGCAAAAAACGTCATTTTTGCTCCCGCCTTCAAAAATTTGCTCCACTAGAAAATTTTGCCCCCTTGAAATTTTTGCCCCCACTGGAAAAATTGGACGCCCATTTTCCCATAGGGCAATAGTAGGCCTAGGTCCTTAACTGTCCAAAAATTCCGAACTTCTGATATAGGCGAGGATAATGCATTCTTATTAGGCCTATTTGTTACCAATGTTAAATTGTTAAATCACAAAATCACAAGAACGTTTTCTTCTAGCTAACAGTTAATATTTACAACTTAATTAGGATTTAGGAGTTTAAATTTACGACTTGGAAAAAAATTAACGTATTATTATTAGTATAGGCCTAGAGCTAATTAAGTTGTGAGTGAAAATGGCACATTATTTTGATTCACCTATTTCAATCATAATAAAAAGCATACTTCATGAGAGATTTCACACAGTACAGTAGGCCTATGGCCTTAACCCTGCTCACTTTTCGATGAATTGATCAGGTGAGATCATTCACCACCGCGGCCCGTTTGAGTGGGTGCCACGCCATTTTTAAGGTCCCCGTGTAGTCGTGTACGGCCCGTGCTAGCTCGAGATTTAAATCTCTGAAATAAGCTTAATACGCCTAAGCACCACATGTTAAAACAGAGGATACATTTACAAGTATAGCATTACCATATATAGGCTAGCCATTATATCATAGCTTGACACACATGTAATGCTATAGGCCTACTGTAAATGATATGTAGATTGTAGAGTGTAGACACAAAACTGTATACATGACCGATTGTCTCTTTTGTCTCATCGGTTTTAATTTTGTGCACATTGGAAGGTAATATGAGGCCTTTCCGTTCGTTTCTTTGGTTTCCACGCGCTAACAGTCAATAGTTAACAATGCCTAATAGGGCCTATGTAAATTCTATAGGTCGACCTAGTCTAAAAAGTTCTAATGTAAAATCCGTATTATCAGTGCTCGAAATGGACCGGAACGCACCGGAACGCCGTTCCGGTTCGTCAAATGAATTAGCGTTTCCGTTCCGGTTCGTCAAATGAATTATTGTGGAAAATACTATGAAATTAACGTGAATGCTCCCATATCTTTGACTAGCGTTCCGTTTCGTAAAATTTTCCATTTCGAGCACTGCGTATTATCTAAAAAAAATAGTCTTCTGTAAAAATTAAGAAAATACATCAACCTTCATTAATTACGCCTGATAACCTATTTTACTTAAATTACTTAATGAATTAATGAATGAATAATAATGAGATTTACGTGCCATGCGTCAATACTTCATGAATTGGAGACAAAATGAATAACAGCTAAACCACGTGCTACACAAGAAAAAGTTTGAATACATATATGAATCTGCGTGCAGATAAAATGTGTAAAGATTCATTAAATTAATTGGCATCGTTTTATAAACAAATATGCAGGTTCAATGTATACAACAATTTAATCACAATGAATATTTATATGGGCTAAATATACGATTTGCAAAAGCCATGTATTTTTCGATGCCCCAGGATAGTAACTACAAAGAGATCAATATGACCAGACAGCGCATGGCTAGAGACTTTTCAGAGCTAGGCTGATAGCCAGAGAGTCTGAAAGGGAAATGTTATTTTTCATAAGGTAGGCAAAGAAAGACTCCGGTGCCTCGCTTCTCATAGCATTGTACTCCAGAAGCAGAGAACCGTTGAATGGTGAAAACCTAAAATAAATAGTAAAGATAATTGTGACACACCGATGATGACATTACGAATCATCCCAAACAAAAATCAATTCGTAAGTTCCTATTGGTATCTGCAGATCCACTTTTAAGAAACATTTACGGGATTCATTGCAGAGGCCGAACTAATTGTTCAACTTATTCAAATGTGTGGAGCATTTAATTGCTGTTTCTTGTCTAATACTCAAGACTGTTCAAATGTAACCCAGATTTCTTGCCGACATAGGACTTTATTATTGCCTTGCGATCTGTCAGATAAAACTTTTGATCTGCTTTCAATGGCCGAACGATGACCAGATTTTCCTACCTAGCTCATTGCTAAGAAATTCTTTATACATCCAATTTAATGTAACACTTCTCTTGTTTCATTTCACAGCTGAACGAAAGCTCATCTTGTAATAAAATAATAAGCCCTTTGTGTCATTTCTATTGATTAACGTTGCACTCGTTATTTCGACTTATAAAAGCGAATCTTAAGTGGTTTTACTGTGTCGATATATTCATGGCACATATAGGCTCCTATACATACACAATTAATGTTATTTTGCAGAAATAGGCTATATGTATATTTACACAGTCCTGCTTGTGCAATAGGGTGGTCCACAAAAATCATGTAACAGATTTCAGTTGTCCACAAGGCTAGTTTTGTTCTTTATCATGATTATAACAATCATGCAAAATTTTAATGAAAACAAATAACATTTAGAGGTCAACCCATTTGACACTTTTTATGTTACCTCAACAAAAATAGATAAATTGTTCCACAATGTTAAGCTATGACATGGAGCGCTGTCTTGGATGGAGTTGTGAAATTCCTGTGATGGTTTGCAACCAGTCGAAGAATGAACTGTTTCTGTTCCTCGACAAGAAGACATTTGACGACTTCCATGACGTGATGACGGCATGCAATCCATACCATTTCACTTCCCTGAGCATTTTCAATTCTAACATATGCGAATTTATGAAACACTGTGTTGCTGGCCGTTGTGTCAAATACGAGGCCTTTGATCTGTGAACTCAGATTCCATTTTGTCAATTACTTCAACACAGGTCTTGGCCTGAGACTCACCTGTACCTCTTTCCATTTTTGGAATTGCCAAAACTATTTCCTGACCATTTCCAGTGACAATAACAGCTATGAGGTCCACACTTTTCTTTGATCCATCAATGTTGGGCAACATTTTTTCCGTCCCAGTGCAGTAGTAACGGTCCTGCCAGTGAACACTCTCTTTCTTCCATTGCAGCTGTCTAGTGTCTTCCTTTTATTCTAGAGCATCTGATTGAACTTCAAGATATGTGATTTCTGAAATGTCATGGCCAAGCACCTGTGCAACAGCTCCAGCTATAAACACAGCACCACGGTCTGGAAGGCCAACACGATCCAAAGCATCAACAACTTCAGGGGGACTAGAAGATGTTCTTGGATCACTTATTTTATGATAAAGCAGCAGTAGCAGCTGTTGATGTAGAAATTGTAGACATACATGACTGAAGCGGATTAGACTCATCTCCTTTTGACTCCTGACTATATCTCAACGCAGAAAGTTCACCTTCTGTTTCACTAATGCCATTTATCTTGCGTTCTATAATATTTCTCTTTCACCTTTCTCTCCTTTTTCTCTCGTTGTCTCTTCCTGATTTCTTTTGCTGCTGTCTTCAAGTTTACTCCCCTCATACTGCTGGAAAACACGTCTTCTCTTTACATTCGAAGGAATTCCCGAACTTCTTCCTGCTGGATTTCTGTCAAGCCGTTCTTTGTGGCAATATCAAACATATCTTGAAGATCACTTTTGAACATGACTTCTTTCATCCTGTCACTTTCTCGATGTCATGTTCTGTGAACCTTCAGAGCCGGGTAGTTCTGATACAGCTGTGACAGTTTTTGGACACAGGAGTCAACCCGCTCTGTTGGTATTCTGGCTCGCATCCAAATTCAAATAACTGCGTAACAGGCCATTTTGTAACTTTCCGGAAGGGTTCTTCCTTCAGTGATATGATTAAACTGAAGTGGCTGCAGTACATCCAGGCAACGTGGTAATCTTGCTATAGATAACAGAGATTGGCTCTCCCAATAGACAGTGCTCCGGGTCTGATCTCAAACTAGATGAGGCCATAATAGTCTAATAACGCCTGTAAACATGACTAAAAGACACATTAGCACAGAAGTAAAATGTTGAGAATGGGTTACCTCTAAATGTTGCACAATCAGGCTGAAATTTAACAGGCAAACTATCTACCCATAGTGGACAAAAATAAGCCTTGTGGAGAAAAGATTCCACAACCTTAAAATTTTCTCTATGGTCTCTGGACCACCCTATTGTGCAATGAAACTCCCGTATTGCATGTAGAGCGGGCCATAAATAGACTAATGCTCACCAGTCTTTAAGGTGCTGTAAGTTGTTTGTCGTCATCCATTCGCTGATGTCATCTTTCGTCCAGTATTTGACCGGAGAAGTTTTATCGTGTGATGGATAATTCAGAGCGTTATTTACAGGAACCGAAACCGACTTAACTAAATCGGTTTCATCTAAAGAAACAGGAAATGAAACAAAATTTTATGTTCACTATAATGCACTGTCATTGCGTGCAAGACACGAAAGCTTTGGCCTTTGTAATAAGTTTTTACATTAGTTGCTATAAGGCCCTTCGTTTTATCGATACCATAGGCCTAATTATAGGCTATCACCATACATCATGAACAGTTGGAATATAATATACCCCGATTGACATACAACTATAAACCGAGCTAATTAGGTCTAACTAGGTGTAGATAAGTACTGTATATTGCATCGCGTCTCTGTAGGCCCTAAGAAGAATTGTGGATGTCTTTAGATTACCACAAAAACTGAATATGGACCTAATTAAGAAACCTGCATAAATACTGGAGTGCACCTATAAACGCTCATTCACAGATCAAGTGTTTAGGTCTATGCTAATTCATGTCATCGTAGGCCTATATAGTCCTATAGATTACTTGGGCTAGTATTCAACATTTACTAACCCACACCTTTTCCATCATCTCCAAGTTCTTTAATCAGGTGTTTCATGTTCTCCTGCACTTTAGACAAGTCACTGAAATCCAGCACTAGTTTACTTCCGACCATTATTCCGAGCCATCCATCCGGGTAATACTTTGCCTGAAGGCGAATAGGAACGATCTTTTTCTTCAAACGAAATGTATATTCAGCTTCTGAAAGATAGAAAGATGACAGCAGACGGAAGGTTTAGGACAGTATAGCTTAATTATAGCTAGCCTTGATATTTCTTCCGGGACATTTTAGAGGTCATGATCGAGAAAAATCGTTGAGCTCCTGCTGAAAAGTGTATATAAAAATAATAACGTGCATGGGTATGATTATAGAAATAAAAACTTGAAAGATTATGACACCGCTAGGTTCAGGGGCGGATCCAGAAGGTCTATCGTGGGGTGGGGGCGCAAAAAATTATACATACCAACCATTTTCTGGTAGAGGAATCAGTTTACAACCGACCACCGAAAAACTTTTTGGGAATTCATCTCCCAAAAAAGTTGATGACATTTTTTTAGGCATTAACCTTTTTAATGTCTTGAGTCCACATCTACGGGGCCCACGTCCTGTGTACATTTGACTCATCCACGCCTACGGGGGGGCCACGACTGTGTAAACATCATAAAACGCCCATAAAACGCCTGTGTAAATAAATACAAATTTCTAATGGGGGGCCATGGCCGGATTGGCCCCCCTGGATCCGCCCCTGACTAGGTTTCAAATGACATGATATGCACACGTCGATTCCTATTCATATCACCGGCCATGTCGCTCGTAATCGACTTCTGCTTCATTTCGGCTGGTAATTTTTGTCTAAATGCAGAATTTGATCAGTAATTTCTAACATATTGGAGTTTACTCTTGCTACTGATGTTACTGTTTACAGTTGTAGTTTTGTGTACCCGGTTTTTCTTCGTTTCTGCTACGGATTTTGTATGTCTAGAAGGTATTTTTTGGCAAGTTTTCTTAGCCTATGTGACTGCATCAGGTAGGCCCATCTTCCTTATGCGATCGAGTCTGGATACAGGCCTACGGACCGTAGGCATATATACAACGTCTGCAGCCGGGTATCGAGGGACGACCGACGCGGGTCTTTGGAATGACCTCGACCGTTAGTCACCTTTGGCGCTTCACTCTACCGATTGGCACGCTACGAATGCCTCACCTGGAACCTCAACGAATATCCGGAATGCGTCATCTTCTACCAATGCAGGGCAGCTGGACAGCAGCGTGATCTTGTGATGCGAGCCCTGCCAATTTCCGTCGCCCCTAACTATTGATGCAACTTGATCCAGTGACTCTGAACATCCATGCCGTCAACTGTGTACGGAAATCCGTTGGTTGGACTCCACGTGTATGCGTGGGCCTGCCACTGGTAACGCTTCTATTTTTCTGTGCATTGTTTTGCTAAATTTTTTATAAAACCCTGTCCTCCATTTAACGACATAATTATATATACTAGCGCAGGGAAGGCCCCGATTAGGTTGCTTTTCAATTTGCGCTATGTAAATGTTAAGTTACAATTACAATATTGAAGTTGAAGTATAATACGCTTCTGTTCACCGTTTGACGTAATTTAACCAAGTTTGAAATCTTGCCTTTTGTTTGTTTTTAGGATATATTTTAAAATATTTAATTGCTGAAGTTAACCAAAATTATTTCGCCATTATGTTTTTGTTGATAATTTTTATTTTTGGAACATTTCGCATAACATGGTGGTTGCTGATAAAAATATCAGTAAATGATCTCGTTATTATAAAGGAGTTGAAACCTGATAAGATTCATGACCTGTTCGGCAGTTTGGACTTTCTTTGTACCTCTGCGAGAGACAGGTGACAACAACGGCTGCCTTCTCTACCGCAGTAGCCATTGCATCCAACACATTCCCAGCTACACATAACAGAATATATAGAACGAACCTCAAACAGCTGTAATGTAATTGAAATCTAATCTCATCTGGTAGAGTCTTACCTAAGTTGATTTAATTCAGGCTAATCTTATTTTATGCAGTCTTGTTGTCAAGACCTTAAACCTCAAGACCAAGACCAAGACCTTGAACCTCAAGACCAAGACCAAGACCAAGACGTTGAACCTCAAGACCAAGACCAAGACCTTGAACCTCAAGACCAAGACCAAGACCTTGAACCTCGAGACCAAGACCAAGACCAAGACTTTCAAACTCAAGACCAAAACCGAGAAAAATACCCAAAAAATCACAACCATATCCAGACTTCTATTCCTTACTAAAAAATTGTCAAGTCGGACTACTCGCTATTTTGATTAAAACATGAATCTTTTATTTTATTCAAACAAAACAACTCCAAACGCAGACTCCAGAGGATCCCGAATTCGTATTTACAAAAGTCCTTCATGTGAAATGCCATTCAAAATGCCTGTTGCATTTTATAAAAACCAATTCGCTCAGAATTTTCTGACCAAGACCTGTGGGGCCTCATAAAAATTCTGCCATGTGAAAAATACGTTATACAGTGCTGAATTCACTGGCACACATAGCAGCTTTTTAAATTAAGCACCGGATGTAAGTGTACAAATTTATATGTGAGTCTGTTTGAAATCATTCCATGGTAAATAACCGGAAGTAAAAATAAATGTCCAAAACAACAGTAAAGCCTCACTCACACCGTGTAAATACTAAAGCAATTGTATTAGTAATTATTGAATAAATTTTTTAAATCCTTAATTGCGTTTTGTTAAATGATTGTAGTGTTCATATTCTCAAAAGTCTTGGTCTTGGTCTTGCAAAACCAAGACCAAGACCTTGAGCCTCGAGACCAAGACCAAGACCAAGACCTTGAACCTCAAGACCAAGACCAAGACCAAGACCTTGAACCTCAAGACCAAGACCAAGACCAAGACTTTTAAAAACGAACTCGAGTGCACTCGAGACCAAGACCTTGGTCTCGAGGACAACAAGACTGATTTTATGTAATTCCTTTAATTTAAACTAATCTTATCTTGATGTAATCTTTACACTCATGGGCGTCTGCAGGAATTTTTGTAGGGTTCAAAAATAACGTTTTTGCATAGATAAGACTCATGAACACAGAACACGACAACTTTAAAATAAATAATGGTCAAGGACTTTATATAATCAAGTGCTTTTTGCGTTGACAATCGTGTTGGGACTGCTGTAACAATCATAATAATTAAAAGATTTTATTTTTGTAAAATATGCCCAAACTCCAAGAGGGCAAAGGCCCCACTTTGCTCCCTTCCGGACTGCTTTAGGCACACCCTATAGGCGGAACAGTTGCCTTGGGCGTCACAATTTAAGGGCGCCATTGTCACAAAAATTCTCTGTATTTTTATGCTTTCAATCATTTTGCAATGATTAGGCTAGGCCTACAGTGTTTTCTTTGGCTTAATTAATACTAAAAGATGATTTACTTAGGTGGGGTGCCGAAATGCAAAACATTGAGGCTAATTCCGGCTCTGATTATGATCTGTATTGAAACCGTTGTCAAAACCATAGCGCAATTACAAATTATTTAGTCTGTATAATCTTTTCCGTAATTGTTATTTAATTAAGTTAAATATACTGACACATGTCGTCTTCATCGATCCAAACTTTAAACCCTGCAGCTTTCAAACGGTCTCTAATCCTCAAGACTGTGGCCTTTGAATCCCACTGGTAACTGATAAAAATGTGACCATCTTCAGAGTCGATTTGACCTAAAGCGTAGAAAGTACAAAACATCGGAAGTTCACTCTTTAGACCAACTAAGAAACTGGGGTTCGACTAAACGTAAAACAAAGGGATCTGAGCTACTCATCCAGAGCGTCTACTTGGTGAACTGCTTTGCGCACTGGGCTATGACGTGTTAACTATGAACATCAATAGCCTATCATACAGCGCTTGTTCCGTCACCTTAAACTCACAGGTAAGTAAGTAAAGTAAGTAAGTAAGTATATTCTTTATTTTTCTTGGCTGCAACGCACTTCAGTGTAGGGCTGTAGGCCTACATGCAACATTTAAACAGCTATCACAGATCAATGAGAATAGGAATAAAGTATTCTAAATATAAAGGGTTTTCTCATGTTGTGATCTGCTATTGGCAAAACACGGTCGTGGGAACGAGGTCGGAGAGAATAGTTCAACGATTTTTTTGGTGGGGGAAGTAACCCGAGCGTGGAGGACATGGCCAGGGTGTCCCAAAACGCTGAAAAGAGATTATTGTCGGCTTTAAGGCACGATTCTTCAAAATTCTGACTGTCACCGAGGAGGTATTTATTACGGATCAGTCTATTCATAACCGACTACAATAAGGACATTAAAATACTAAAACCTAAACAAGTCAAACATATGGTCACAGAGAAAGAACATTAAGCCTACTAGTAAGTCTCTAAAATGAATTTAATTAATTAATTTAATTTAATGCAAAAGAAAACTCGTTTGAACATGACCTACGGTTACATACGTATACATGATGCTCTTAACATGCATGGCGACCTATTCAATGAGTGATTTCGCAACAGAGCCCGTGGGAAAATTCAGTGCTCGTAAGAGGTCTTTCAATGGTGCTATACAAACGCCCGCATAGCCCACGTATACATATCATTTACATGCACACATACAAATTAAACTAACCTATGCCCAAAGAAAATCTTAAACCGAATATCTTCGAAATTGAGACGGTCTACTTCAACAAATATTTGATTCAATAATTCACGCAATTGTTAATGATGACTGACCTCCTGTAGTTTTAGCTTCAGGGTGATGTTCATTTTTCTCTTCAAGAATCCATAACGCGCCCTCTGCTTCTTTCTTAACTTTCTCATCGGAACTTTCTAACAATGCCTTCAAAGCTTGAAAGAAAGAAAAACAGATAAACGAGTCAGTACATTCACAACCTGGATAAAGTTTGATATTGTCGGCCCAGTAAACTTTCAGTTGGAAATATGCTTGCCATCAAACGCCAGCTTTGACAATGAAGCGATAAGCCTAACGCATAATTATACATGCAAAGCCGTTGTAATAGTTAGGCCAATTTAACACATAGTTGGCACCAACCTAACATTCGTTAAAACTTTCATTAATAACGACAGATTCATCTGGAGGTGAATGATGATCAAACACCCGATGAAGTTCCAGTGCCAGGCTCTATCAAAAGCGGAGAACTCCATCAGCTTATGAGATAACAGCCTGATCGGTGCATGATTACGACTTATTCAGGGTTACTAATCCATGATGCATCCATCGCGCCATACACATTTCTACTTAAAAATTTTATGAGAAATAATATATTATATGCTCATCACGAGTAGTCATTAGTCAATAAAATAGACATAGCGTAAAAATGGTCCTTCAATTATAATATTTATGTTGAATTCGCACTTATTTTGAGCAAATATATTCACAAAAAAACAACTCGATGACGCCTGCATACCTTTGATACACCCTGGTTGTTTGTTGATTTCGTCTTTACACTTAAAGGCCAAGATCCACAGGCCATGTGCCGCTTCAGCCTGTTCCCTTGGTGTTCGCTCTGGACCCATGAGATCCACGTAGTAAGGCAAGGCTCCGCTCTTTACGATTCGATATTTGTTTTTGTCGTTCGCCGCCAATTTATTAAGCACTTCAAGAACTTCAATGACGGCGAAGGTGACGTTCATGTACGACTCCTGCTTGATTGCGGCGTTCAGAAGTTTAACGAGCAGTTCGAAAACTTCGTCGTCCGAATTGATCTTTTCGTTTTCTTCCTCCGTCACGAGATAGGACTGAATCATCAGCGACACACAGGACACCATGCGATTGCTGCATTCACGAAAAGGCTGGATGCGCTCGACGGCATCGCAGGACCGCAAGGACTCTCTGGCGCCTGAAGCTCTTTGGACGGTGTTGTGCATGATCCCGATAAAGGCCTGGACAATGGTGCTCGGTTTCTCGTTATTCATAAGATTTGGTTTGAGGTGTCTGGACTCGAGAATTTTCAGCAGGTCCGAGTGAAGCTCCACTTTGAGGATTCGTTCGCAAACGGTGGTGCACTTGTCGCTTATGTTCCACATGACTAAGAGCAGCGCGTATGCTTTGTACCAGTCGAAAGGGTCAGATGTTTCCGGAACAAATCTTTCGAAATTGTCTCTCCAGTGCCGTTGAAATATCTCCACAAAATTAAGCTCCGCAAGATGTCTGCCCAATTGATCTCCATTTATTGGATTTCGGCATTTGTCTCCCACGGAACCAAGATAAGAAGCTTGCTTTAATGTAACTTTTTTAGCCATTTTTGGCAAGATCTTCTTCAGCTCTTCAAATACGTCCTCCGTCGATATTTCAGACAAGTCGAATTCTTCAAATTCATCTTCACCATCATCATCACCTTCGCCGTCGCTTGCTTCTTTCTCCGTATTTGAATCATCGTCCGGCCTCGGACTTCCGATCGGTGGCAGAGGAGTGTATCGACTCATGAGTCGATAGGCTCGATACATTCAGCGGACTGCAGTGAAAATAAAATGACTTCAGTGTATAACGTTATTAATTCATAAATCTCAGAGCGATGGGCGGTGAATGAAGCGAAGACACAAGATGACACAATGATGATATGAAATCGATTGTAGTGCATTGACGACGAACGTTTATTTCATGCGAAGATTTTTCAAAACAACCCTCGACTTTCGATGACGAACAGAGTCCCAAGATCCGACAGCGTCCAGATTTGGTCAACAAAACTTCTGGGCTACTCAGCTATTACACTCGGCATCAATCTGGTGTCTCCATATAAGACTGCTTAGCGAATTTTTAAGTGAACAAAACCCACGATCTCCCTCCTGAATTCCGCAGATTCTCGTTTCCTCCATCATCAGTCATTGTCGTCCTCCATCCTCCTTCTCATGCTCCTCTACCACTCCTGGGCTTTCCATTCGAAACTGGTTTTATCTTTTCAAGATGTCCTACCCTGACTCATACGATCCAATTCTTCTCCCCCTAAACGACACGCAACACTGCTCTGCCTCCTCTATTGATCTGGACCCTCTGGAACCCGGACTCGGACTTCATTTGGACTAGTCTTTGGAAAACCCTTCTGACTTGACACACAGCTCATGGATAAACTGGTGCCCTACGCTTGGCTTTCGAGTAGCGCTTTAGAAGTTTTGAGATTACGATTACGATTATAGACGAATGGCTCAATCTACTGAAGGCTATTTCAGGTAATAATCTGTTATTCCACGTATTATGCTGAACACGAAAATCAAACAAAAAGAATTTCGCTTGTGTCTGTTCACGGTATTTGTATAGCATACAGAATTGTGAGTAAAGAGCAGCTTTAGTATTTCGCCGGTTTAAAATCGTTACAAAGTCTAAGCTGCAAAGTTAGGGAATGATGAATTAACGCATATTGTCAGTGGTTAAATTCAGCCGGATCCCGCCGGATCTGAGATCCGACTCTTCTGATTTGAGATCCGCCATGTCATGGGCGGCGATCATGGGGGGGGACGAGGGGGACATGTCCCCCCACCTTTAAGAGTGGGAGGGACGCCATACATTTGTCCAACCCCAATTTAGAAGAAACACCAAAAAAGGCGGAGAAATGTAATTGCGCCTGAGGGTTTTCGAAGCCTTTTTGACCAGATGAGGTAAAAAGTCTATTTTTCAGCAGACGTGTCCCCCGAAAATTCTCAGAAAGAAGAAGAAATTCGTTAAAAAAGTAAAAAAATTTACAATTGTTGGGGGATGAATTTTTAAGAAAAGGTTATACATTTTGTAGACGAATTCCTGAAAAAACGGTAATGAAGAGACGAATGACTAAAAAACGGTCATCAACTTTTTTTTAGATGAATTCCTAAAAAGTAAAAAAAAATTGGGGGGACATGAATTCCTAAAAAAGGTCATGGACCAGACCATGGCCTACTTTGTCCCCCCCCCCACCTCTCAGACAAGATCGCTGCCACTGCGCCATTTGCATTGTGAGACCCATAATTAGTTTTGTTGCATAAATGACTCGTTTGCGGAACTACGGAAGTCTTAGCTGGAATCTTTTGAAAATCTGAAATAGCGAGTCCCTTGACCAGTTGTCGCGCCTGCAATCTGCAGATAATGTCAAAAAGAAAGTTGGACAGCGTACAAAGAAAGCTGAAAGATTTATTTGCAGCAAAAGGTCCTGCAAGATGTGAGTTTTGTGTTTTATTGTAATTTGTTAGGGATAAGCCTGTGCACCGACTTATTACCAGACAGGTTGAAGTTTTTGTGTCACGTAAGTCTGAAAGAGGGAGCGGTATTTTACTTGCATATGAGGCGGTGACTGCTCATTTGATGGTTCCCCCATTGTGCAGAGCACTGCTAGCATGCAGGACATTGGACTAACCGACAGCATGTGAATAGCACGGATAAGTCTTTTAGGCTTAACCGCTTAGGTTTCGATTTGCAAAAATTTAGAGACCCACCACGTCTGGGTGAGCAATTTAACCACTGCATATTGTTTCTAAAGTAAGGCTCCCATACCCCCAGTGGAACGTATGGGAGGCGTTTGTTTCTATTTTTCTGCCCTTGAGCTGGCAATAGACGAAGTCCAATGTTCTGGACACGAAGCCAGTGCATACAAGAATTTACCACTTATGCCGATATCAACTGCTTGGTGACGAAGTCACTTGTATGCAAACAACTTGCCTAAGGTCGTTACACGGAGTCTACCCAGCAAAACGACCCCACAACATTTCGGGTTAAAGCCCAGCGCGCGAATCGAATAGACCATCATATCGAGCACGAGTCTCTCATGCGTAAACCAGATAACCCGAAATACTATAGATAGGCTACATACCTCGCTGCAGTATACCTTCAAAGCTTTAACTGGAGTTTTAATACTGTAGAAGAAGAACTTGTAATTGATTTCAGTTGAAAAACAAATGTTCAGTATGTATGGTTTTCAAGGCCATTACCAAGACTATGTAATGGTGCAACCATTTTAAAATGTATTAGGAGCTATATCGACCAGTAAACACAAGCGTTGCCAATCACGCGTATGCCTGCATTGTTAGAACCACTACAGCTGTCAATCATATTATGATCAGCCTATGTACAACGAGACAAGCGTCCGTGGCAACGAGATACGGCAAGAACTACAGAGAACACGACTGAGGGTCGTTGAGGACACCGGATGTAGGCTTAGCATATAGGCCCCATGCAATGTTACCAGCAGATTAGAACAATATTATCGATTTTTTTACTCATTTTGGTTGCCATAGGTCGAAATTTCAAAGCCTTTTACATAAACTATCTGTGAAAGATCCAGCGTATTAACATTTTCTGCAATGTTACAACAATACACGCCATGTGGTTCTTTGGTTGACATCTGTAGCATGTGCTTATGGTTACGCGTGCAATCAACGCTTCTCTCTCTCTCCGGTCATTGCTGGCTGTCATATCTCCCTTTGGTCATCGTTAGAATTATTGCTTCTAGTTGCAAACACTCTGCAACACCTGATCGCCTTTTTCAATTCTTGAAGCAAATTTCGGCTTATAATAGGCCTAAACACCAACGATCTTCGTTTTCTTCATCTCCGGGTAAGTGGCGAGCGGTTGTTTGAGCGTTGTGACGTCAGATGTGGTTTGGCACATGCTCATAAATCATTCATGTAGTACGACCTAGTTTAATCCTTGACCTAGTCATCGAGGCATGACGGCGATATCGATTGTTTGTATAGCCCAGACTAGTTGCCGTCCGCTCAGGAGAGGCCAAGCCACTGGCCTTCATACGTCAATATGTCGTGTCAATATGAAGAAGAACCAAGTACTGAGCACTTCTACATAATGATATGATTTTTATTGTGTGGACGCATAAACCGTAAAAATGCACGATAGCGTGCGTACGTTATTCATTCATGCATATGTGTATGCCGCTTGATTTTGTTGCAAAACTAATTTTGTTATATCTGTCATTAAATGAGATTGAGAGAGATTGAAAGATCTGTAATCGTAACCGTAAACTCCAAATTTCTAAAGCGCTACTTTAAAGCCAAGTGCAAGGCACCAGTTTATCCACGAGCGCCACGTCGTGTCAGAGGTGTTGTCGAAATATACTAAGTGAAGATCCAGAAGATCTAGAAGACCACGATGAGAAGTGGGAAGAGACCGGTTAACAGAGGAAGGTGAAAGAGAGAGGGCAATCTGGTTTCAGCTGGATATTCATTTCTTAAAAATGATGTATGGAAAGGAAACCTGCAGACCGCAAATCTTTTGTATTAACCTAATAAGATACGTGAGCTGTTATTTGTGAGGGAAATGAGGCCATAGAATACAAGAATGACAAGAAAAGAACCATATAAACATAGCAACACAGCAACCTTAAAACAAGATCGCAATGCAGTCCAGGACCTGAGTGTTTCAATCATGCTGGCGACATCTAAGTTTCGCACAGCTAAGTGCCTGCGAATAAGCTGATTCCCGCGATTTCGCTCCTTTTGGGCGCTGTAGGAATCTCGAGATTACGATTACGATAGAAAAAATTCCGTATTGCTTCGCTGATTAAACAGTAGGCCTAACACATTGTCAATTTACACAATGCCATGGCAGTGAACCTGTCATGCTGTGTTGGCGTGATGGTGCCCTAGAGAGATTATTATGTTCTGCAGACATTGCTAAATGGGCTAGGCCTTATGTCTTAATGTAATATAATAATGTAATAGAACATTATTACAGCGCCTCTTAAGTAAATGTAATGCTTGTGTCAGAGCTATGCAGTGTTACCACTCTGGAAAAATGAAAAACCCAAGTTGGGGCATTGAAAAAACCCAAGAAAACCCAAGTTAGTTTTCTGCAGACTTCAGTTAACGAATTATAAGATAATATATAATAATATAATGCAATTATACTATTTCTGTTATAAAATGTTGTTCTATCTTTTATTTTATCTTTTAATTGCTAAAAATTATTAGTTAATATTCGATGCAAATGAAAAATGTTTATATACATGTATTTATTTTCATCAGAGTCCGTATCATGTGAATTATTACTTCTATCGCTTTTTTATTTTTAAACAAGAATAAAGATTAAAGACAATGAAACTCAAAGTACTATTGCTTAAGCTGTAAAAAAGAGCAACAGTTTATGTCGGGAAAACTTCTGAAAAAGTGCAGCCTGCGTCTGCAGTTTAGTCTTTAGAGTTATATTCTAAATATAGCAATAGAATAGTACAGCACATTTAGTTTCTTGAGTTATATTCTAAATATAACAATATACTGGTAAAGCACATTTCATCTTTAGAGTTATATTTTAAATATAGCAATAGACTTGTATAGCACATGCTCACACGCATATCGCGCCATTTATTTATTTATTTATTGACCTCGATCATCGAAGCCGTTGCAAAAACTGATTAAATTAATGAAAAATAGGGTTTCAATGCACAAGAAAAAACCCAAGCAAAAAACCCAAGGTCTCCATGAAAAAACCCCATTTCCCAAGTTCGGATTAAAAACCCAAGATCTTGTGAAAAAACCCAAGGAGTGGTAACGCTGGAGCTATGTGTTTTTTACTTGATGGCTTTTGTACAATTTGCAGCATAAATGAGATTGCACTGCTGTACGATTAAGCCTACCTGCAGATTTAATTATCTTGTAAGTAGATTTGGCAAACTAGGCTAAACATGTCATTTGTTGAGAGACATTTAGTGGTGTTAACTAGATCACCAATGAACATTGTATTGTGAAAACTGACGATTGAACTCTCATACTGAGCTCAAGTGTAAATTAAGGGAGCTAGTGGCAGGCAGAAGAACGGTTAGAAGCGGTTGTACTTGAGATGAAGTTGAATGTTTTCTGCTACAGTACATTGTGATGCCAGACGCTTCCCTTGGAGGTCATGGAGACTCAGCCCGCAGAAGAAAATAGCCTCAGAAATTTCTTCTGAAGAGAGAAATTTCTTTACGGGGTGAGGCGAGTGTCCGGAAGTGCTGCATAGCAGCCTTGCGCTACATAAGGTGACCTAAATTTGATCTAGACTGGCGGCCGCCTGGGCGCTAAGAATAGGCTAGGGCTAGGCCGCTTACATCAGCTTTCAGTTCGTGCGCAGCCGTGAGAGAGGTACTTAGAGAGAACAAGCTGCCTATAGTGGGCTCAGACTGGTAGCTAAATTGCTAAATTTATAAGCAATTGTTGCGAATTTCAGTTTAAATTATAGAAATACAAACACGGTCATTTCGGAGCAATCGGATTGGGTCCAGTTCAACATTTGATCGAATTTGAGGACGTTTTCTCGGCTCGCTCAAAATCGAAGTGATCAGGACGCCAGCTTTGAATACATGTAGGCTCTAGTTCGGAAACTTCCAGAATGGTAGGCAAATTTTTATCTTTCTTACCGATTTAGACATCGATTGTGACCAACAACATCGATAAAGATAGGGCCTAATTGATTGTGACCGTAGATTTAGCAATAGAAACTTGGTTGTTGGATCTAGAGTTCAAACTTGCAGGGTACCGGTATTGCATTTCAGTGGTACCGTAGCGCTCTTAGGTAAGAATAGGCCCTGTGCTTGTTTTATGAGCAGCGCTTTAGCAGTAGAGATTTCCCTTGTCTATGCTTGAGAGAGTTCAATGACTGTTGATTCAGAAACATTAAGTGAAATAATTTCATTGTGAGGAGCTCTCTATGCTGGAGAGAGTTCAATGACTGTTGATTCAGAAACATTAAGTGAAATAATTTCATTGTGAGGAGCTCTCTGTTGAAATTTAAACTAAGTGTGCTATGCCATCAATAGCGCTTGGTGGTGATAAATTGTAATTATAGTTCTACATGAGTGTTTAATTAGAACTTTTATTAATAGATGCAAGACTGAAAGATCATTTCTGTAATTGCAAATTTCAGTTTGTTTTAATCTGCACAAATTAAGAATGAGCTCAAATCGATCCAGACTGTTTGAATTGATTTCATATAACCCTGGTATAAGTGAGGAAGGGAAAGAAGATTATTAGCTCTCCTAGAAGAGGTGATTAATACACCTGCTTCCATAGTCAAGGAAGACTTAACCCAGTGGGAGGTTCGACCACAGTCTACTATTGAAGACTCAGATAGGAGGAGCCTACACGAGGAGGGATTTCCCCTAGAAACTCCATTTAGAACTGTGTTTGGGCCCAGTTCGGATCCTGAGGTAACCTTTCGGTTAAACCTCGTTTCCAGACCGGAAACCGTGGACAGCCGATCAGCCTTCTGGTAGATGCTGATAATGTACAGATAGGAGTTGTGAACCCTCCCGTCGGCGTGCCTAGGCGTAGTGAACGATTAAGAAGCAAACCAATGGTGTATTATGGACAAGAGGAGTGGCGCCAGTGGCGTAACTTCATATTCTGGGCCCCCCTGCAAGATTTTCAAAATGGGCCCCCCTCCATACAGCCGATGACAATCTGATAGACAATTTTATGTTTCAAATTATCGACTCACTTTTGAGGCATACATTTTAATGATTTTAATTTATGATATTTTATTTTATTATTAATTTGTAATCTTATGCCACAACTAAAAATTGTTTTCGATTTGCATTAAAATTGATTAAATGTTATAAATGAAATGTTACTGAATATTGTTTTATTCAATGTTACGAAATCATAAATCAAGAACAGTTTTGTATTTAGTACAGTACAGATAAGTATTCTAAGACAAGTCCTTGCGACGACTCTTTATCTCTGCAAATCGGTCAATGAGCTGGTCAACATCCATAACTTTTGCCCGCGAGGCTTCAATGCTCAACAAGGCTAAGCCACTAAGGCGTTCTTGACCCATCGAATTGCGGAGATAATTTTTGATGAACTTAAGTTTCGAAAATGACCTTTCTGCTGTAGCCACTGTGACTGGCAGAGTTGAATGCTTCATATTCATTGCTTATTATGAGATCTGGCGAGCCGTGATCAGACAAATCGGTTGCCACAGTATTGTCTTTAAAACTGTTAACTTGAGAATTTGTATCTATCTGTAGTTCACTGACTTCACTGCCTCTGGTATCCTCCTGAGGCTCCTGCTCATTTTCTTCATTACGTACATTTGCAACAGATTGTGTTTCTTCCTTTTTAGTCTGTGCCGGTAACAAGAATGAGTCAATTTTACATCGTTTTTTAAGTTCGTTTTGTAAATCCTTCTTTTTCCGTCGTTTAGCTGCTCCACTTAGAGGCTTGCTAGCCATCATTAGTACAATTTTTTATTTTTAAATCTTAAATTTTGTATTGTAAATTGTAATCCGATCTAATCTATTTAAACAAACTTTTTAAATAAATATCAACAACGATGGCCGACGGAAACTTGGCAATGAGACTAATGAGTAATGACGTCAGCATAAATCAAAGACGAAAAGTGAAACTAATTGAGTGAATTAACTGCAAATTTCAGCGTCATCTGGCGATTATAGTTTGCCTTCGAGTCACTGTTCACTAGCTTAAATCAAAGCCTAGAAAAATATGCGCCGACCGCGCATCAATAGTAATATTCCACATCATCTGCCTGCCTGCATGATTTATTGATTTTACAAGGCTAAGGAGTTTACAAGGAGTTTCGGTTTCCGGCTTTCTGCTGTGCATTTATTAATTAAAATAGTTCATTTTTTCAGGTTTGAAAATGGGCCCCTTTTACCTGGGCCCCCCCGCAGTTGCGGGCCCTGCGGGCCCATAGTTACGCTACTGAGTGGCGCCCTCTTCCGATGAAGTACATTACCCCGTCAGCCATGCCACAGCACCAGGGCACAACACAGCGTACGACCAGTCGTCCACCCTTGATGGAGGAAACGCGACAGTTTTCTGAGCATTTGTTTTGCTAATTAATAAAACTCATGTCCTTGATTACACTTCAATATCATATAGCGCCCCGATTAGTTTGCTCCTGAAGTTGCGCTATATAAATGTTAACTTACAATTACAGCATGTTGAAGTATAATATGCTTCCATTTACCATCTGACGTAATTTAGCCAACCTTGAAATCTTACTTTTCGTTTCTTTTCAATATAATAGTAACGTTAAAACTTTCAATTGTTTAATTGCTGATGTAAACCAAAATTCTTAAGCGATTACATTTTTGTTGATAGTTTTTATTTTTGAAACATGCATAACATATCGTGGTTGCTGAAAAATATCAGTAAATAATCTCGTTATCTTAAAGGAGCTTGAACACTGAGAAGATTCATGATCTGATTGGCAGTTTGGACTTTCTTTGTACTTTTGCGAGAGACAGACGATAACAACGACCGCCTTCTCTACCGCAGTAGCCATTGCATCCATCACAAACCCAGCTACACATAACAGGATAATAGAATGAGCCTCAAAACATCGCTGAAGTAGTTTTAATATAATGTCATGTGATAGCATCTTATATTATTTAGCTTAGGGCCTACTCTAAGATAATCTTGTTTTATGCAATTGATCTAATTTCAACTAATGTCATCTTGATCTAATCTAATCTTTAGGCTTTAGGTAGGCCCCTATAAACGGAAAAGGCAGTAGGGCCTACTAATTGTTGCCTGGAGCGTCACCTTGTAGGGGCGTCATTGTCACAAAAGTTCGCTAAGTGTTTATGTTTTTAAATAATTTTTTAAAGTGATTACAGTGTTTTCTGTGGTTTATAAAATACTAGAAAGATGATTTTTATTAGGTGGGGTCGTGAGGTGCCAAAAGGTGTACTTTGCTTGGAACGTCACTGAGGCTAAGGCCGGTCCTGTTTCAAATCTTATCACAATGCATAGTTCAAAGATCAATGATCGCTTCAACTGACACCTTTGTAAAATAAACAGTACAATTATAAATAATTTACTCTGTTTCGTTTTTTCAGTAATCGGTATTTAATTAAGTTGAATATACTGACACATGTCATCTTCGTCGATCCAAACTCAAAACCCTGTAGCTTTCAGACAATCTCTAATCCTCAAGAGCGTGGCTTTTGAATCCTACTGGTACCTGATAAAAACGTGACAATCTTCACAATCGATTTGACCTAAAGTGAGGAACGTACAAAAAGTCGGGTTCACTCTTTAGATCAATTCAGAAACTACCCGCAACCTGTTAACATTTACTATGAAGTTCAAGTACCCCAATCCAATCATACAGAGCTTGTTCCGTCGCCAAAAACATATAGGGTTTACAATTGAAAGGCAGTGTGATTCTCGTTAACGTTAACGATAACGAAAATGTTCGTTAACGAACAAAAAATGATTTCGTTAACGATAACTGTAACTATAACTAAAAAATATCATTAACTATAACTATAACTATAACGAAAATAACACACGAAAATTCATCGTTATTTTTGTTAATGATAAAAGGCCCAAATTTTCTTTGACATAATTTTGTTGGGGGTCCTTGGATGTATGACTGTTGTTGACAAGGGGAGATAAAAAAAACTACCTAAAATTTGCTGACATAATTAATCGATGACCCCATAATATGGACCAGGAGAAGCGCTATTGTGGCCACTTGTAACTGTGTACTAACTAAAATTAACTAAAATAAAAGTTCATTAACTATAACTATAACTATAACTAAAAAATAATACTAACTATAACTGTAACTATAACTAAAATGAAAAACCATTAACTATAACTGTAACTATAACTAAAATAAAATCTGTAAGGAGAATCACACTGTTGAAAGGGCAGTGCTTTTTTCAGCAGGAACGCGCCGGAACGGCGTTCCGGAACCCTTTTCAGGTCCTAAAAGTAATTTATTTATTTTAATAATAAAAACAATAATTTAGTTATTTTAATTTAATTTCAGTGTTTTGAACTGTTTTCAGTGTTTATTGAGACCCCTCCCAACCCCCAACCCCGTTTTTCTCGAAATTTTAGTCCGTCCATAATTGTTCAGTTCCGGAACCTTTTTTCTAGAAAAAAAGCACTGGTTGTATCAAAAGCGAAACTAGTCAAACATGATCACAAATATATTATCCATACTAGTAAGTCTCTAAACTGAATTTAATTAATTAATGAAGTAAATGCCAAAGAAAACTCGTTTGAATATGACCTACACAGTACACACACATTATAAGAGAGCACGTGATAAAATTCAGCTCTTGTGAAAGGTCTTTAAATGGTGCTATACAAACGCCCGGATAGGTACATACGGGTACATATGTATACACACAAACAGAACAAATAGGCCTATGCTAAAGGAAATCTTATACCGAATATCTTTGAATGTGAGACGACCTACTTCAACAAATATTTTAATCAATAATGCACGCATTAGTTAACATCCTGTAGTTTTAGCTTCAGGGTGAGGTTTTTCTTCAAGTATCCATAAAGCGCTCTGTGCTTCTGTCTTGACCTTCTCATCGGAACTTTCTAGGAGTGCCTGTAAAGCTTGAAAAAAGGAAGCAAAATAGATTATTGAGATTATTGATTATTGATAACCTGGATGAAATTTGATATTGTCGGACAAAGTAGGTCTACAGTTTCACTTGGAAATAATATGCTTGCCTTTAAACGCCAGCTTTGACAATGAAGCGATCAGTATAACGCATATATTTACTTCCAATGTAAAGCAGGTGGATGTTAGGCCGGTGTAACACAGAGTTAGTGACTACCACTAGAAGACGCTTTGCCCCAGACTAACTTTGGTTAAACATTTTTAATTAATAAGGATAGATTCACCCGGAGGTGAATAAGGCTCGAACACCCGATGAAGTTTCAGGGTCAGGCTCTAGAACAAGTGAAGGAAAGCTCCAACTCCACAGATGACAACCTGATCCGAGATTACGAATTATTCAGGGTTCTTAGTCCATTATGCACTCAATGTAGCTGTAACCTTCAACGGCATACACTTCTCTACTTATTATTGACTTTAATATGCAGCAGATGAACATTCGAGCTCATTTGAATACCGTTTCATGATTACTATAATATATATATATATATATTATATATATATATATATTATATATATATATTATATATATAGGGGCCTATATAGTATATAGTATAGTACAGTTATGTTAAAGTTAAAATGGTTTTATTCGTTAATTCATTCATAGGATTTGATATAGCGCCTCTTCAAGATACCTGGTACCTACTCGGGGCGCTCCCAGTTCAACCACAGCTAAAGAAATGAGACTTTAGGGACTTAGAAAAAGCAGGCGAGTTTACCAGTGGCAGCAAGCGCAGGTTTAAAGGTAGGCCACTCCAGATGGAGGGTCCTACATCCGAAAAGGCCTGACACTGTCTAATAGCAGTGCGAGCACGGGGGACTAAAAGCTCTCCTTGCCGATGAGCGGAGAGATCGACGGGCTGAAATATCACAGACAGGCCGACAAAGATCAGACAGGTAGGATGGAGCACAGCCTAGAAGGCACCGCCAGACAATTGCAGCAACTTGTCTGGCGGTGCGCATCACTCATTTAGTAGTCAATCAAATAGACATAGCCTGCATAAAAATGACCCTTCGATTACAATATTTATGTTGGTTTCGCATTTATTTTTGAAGAAATAAATTAACCAAACCAACTCGATGACGCCTGCATACCTGTGATACATCCAGGTTGTTTTTTTATTTTGTCTTTGCACTTGAATGCCAAGATCCACAAGCCATGTGCCGCTTCAGCCTGCTCCCTTGGTGTCCAATTTGGACCCATGAGATCCACGTAGTGAGGCAAGGCGCCGCTCTTTACGATTCGATATTTGTTTTTGTCGTTCGCCGCCAAATTATTAAGTACTTCAAGAACTTCAATGACGGCGCAGCTTAAGAAGTTCATTTGCGAATCCTGCCTGATGGCCCCATCGAGAAATTTAACGAGCATTTCGAAAACTTCGTCGTCCGAGTTGATCTTTTCATTTTCGGCCTCCGTCACCAGGTAGGACTGAAGCATCAGCGACACCAAAGACACTACGCGATCGCTGCACTCACGAAAAGGCTGGATGCGTTCGACGGCATTGCAGGCCCGCAAGGACTCTCGAGCACCTGAAGCTCTTTGGACGACGTTGTGCATAATCGCGATGAAGGCCAGGACAATGGAGCTCGGTTTCTCGTCATTCATGAGAGTTGGTTTGAGGTGTTTGGACTCGATGAAATTCAGCAGGTCCGAGTGAAGCTCCACTTTAAGGATTCGTTCGCAAATGGTTGTGCACTTGTCGCTCATGTTCCACATGACTCCGAGCAGCCTGTACGCTTTGTACCAGTCGAAACCATTACACGTTTCCGGAACGATTCTTTCGAAATTGTCTCTCCAGTGTTGCTGAACTATCTCCACAAAATTGAGCTCCGCAAGAAGTCTGCCCAGTTGATCTTTTTCAATTGGATTTCGGCATTTGGAGTCCACGGAAGAAAGATAAGAAGCTTGTTTTAGGGTAACTTTTCTAGCCATTTGGGGTAAGATTTTTCTCAGTTCTTCAAATATGTCCTCCATCGAGACATAAGATAAGTTGAATTCTTCAAATTCATCTTCACCAACGTCATCACCTTCACTGCCGCTTGCTTCTTTTTCCGTTTTTGAATCATCGTCCGCCCTCCGACTTCCGATCGGTGGCAGACCCACGAGTCGATATTCTCGATACATTCAACGGACTGCAGTGAAATTAAAATAATTCAGTGTATAACATTATTATTTCATAAATCTCAGAGCGATGTGCGGTGAATGAAGCGAAGAGAAAACGATGATATGAAATCGATTGTAGCGCGTTGACGACGAATGCTTGTCTTGAAAAATCTTCGCATGAAATAGGCCTAAGCAAAATCTTCGCATGAAATAGGCCTAAGCAAAATCTTCGCATGAAATAGGCCTAAGCCTTAGGCCTATTTCATGCGAAGATTTTTCAAGACAACCCTCAACCTATGATGACGAACGAGTTCCGAGTCCCGACAGCGTTCAGGTTTGCTGCTGCTGCTGCTGCTGCTGCTGCTGCTACTGCTACTACTACTACTACTACTACTACTACTACTACTACTACTACTACTACTACTACTACTACTACTACTACTACTACTACTACTACTACTATCACTACTACACTTGTAGAGGCATCGTTATGTAATGTAATGTAATTAAATATCCGAAATTTCTCAGCTCCACACAAAAGCCATGTCAGGGAGACCAGCTTATTCACCGGCGCTATATCAAATCAAGTCCGCAATAGCTTTGTCCGCCTTGTCCGTTTCAGTGCCAGGTCAGAGTCCGGGGAGGTCAAACCGAGGAGACAGGAGGCTTGCAGAGTTCGGTTTTCAGTCGTGAGTGGAAAGCAGCGGTGGAGAGTGCAAGCGGAGGAGAGGTGATGTCAACAGGCGATATGGGAGGATGAGCAAACTGGCGGAGATCTTTTGGGAGATCGTTCCAAAGAGCCGGTGCAGCTTAGTGTAAAAAGCGGTTGCAGAATTTCAGGGATGAGGAGACTGAAGGCCGAGACAGAGAAAGATATGATGATGAGCGAGAAGATCCGAGCGGTTGGATGGTGAATAGCTGGCGAATGTAAGAAGGTGAGAGGTTTGAAGGGGGTTGTATGTAAGAGATATGATTTTGTAATGGATGCGTTGAGGGACTTTATAGCTTCCGTTAAGGTAGTCATTAGTCATATCCTGTATTGACCTTGCGCGGTTGGCTGAGGGCAATTACCAGTTTCACGAATGTTGCTGGAAGATGACATCCGCCACGCGTCAAATGAAGAGTAGGGAACACTGCAGCTCGAAGTTATAGTGTTACAGAAGTTAAGCTCGGTATATATAAATACTAGCTATAACTAGTCAATTATACATCGGTACATATACAACACGTAGGCCTACAACTAAATACATCTAGGCTTAAATATGCTAAATAAATACAATAAAAAAGTAAATCTGTAAATAAATCTAGTTGAACATAATCTATATAGGCCTAGATGAATTCAGTATGTACTGCGTCCTTAGAATAATGTTTAATGTATATACCAATACATAAATGCCTATACGTATACCGTCGTATAATTGGATGGATCATGGAAGTGAATAGACTATGGCAAAAGTAAACGACGTCTCTTCTAAGCCTAATTCGCTTCTCAATGCCCACCATTCTGGCTTCACTAAACACCAATCCACATAAACTTTTCTTGCCTCTCTGTATAATAAACTGATCTTTACCGTCAGCCTTCAGCAAGTCCCCTGCCTCTGTCTTCCCGACATCCCCGCCGCATTCGACACCATCGATCACAGCCTCATTCTTCATCGGCTATCTTCTTGGTTTGGTGTATCTGGCTCTGCTCTACTCTTGTTCCAGTCCCACTTGTCTTCCCGAATCCAGATCCTTCTCTGTTAAAGCCTCCAGCCGTTGCTGGCGACCCCTCCCACACTCCTGTAATGTCCCCCAAGATTCCGTTCTGAGTCCACTCCTCTTCATCCTGTATACCTCTCCTTATTGGCCTTCCCAAGATCCGTCTTTCTCCTCTCCAGTCCGTACTCAATGATGCTGCAAGACTCATTGCTGTCCTCCCTCGGTTCTCTCATATCTCCACCTTCATGGTTGAACAACACCATTGGCTCCCTCTCTCTGCCCGTGACCAATTCAAAGTGCTTATTCTTGTGCTTAAGTCTCAACTGGGTCTTTTATTATTTTTATTTTTTATTCCGGATATTTCTATAGCGTCTATAGGGTCTTGCTCCACAGTACTTACGTGATCTAATTCAACGGTCTCATTCTGCTGTTTCGCTGCGTCCTCTCCGATCTTCTGATCGTCCTGACCTCCACAGTTCCTCGTGTCAGGACTACTATTTATTATTTTATTTATTCCGGATACACTATGGCTCAGTGTATGTTTTATGTCGAAAAAACGAATATTGTATTGTATTGTAATGTATTGTAATAGACAAAGTCCAATGTCCTGGACACGAAGTCAGTGCACACAAGAATTTACCACTTACGCCGATATCAACTGCTTGGTGACGAACGCACGTTTGTGCCAACAACTTGCTTAAAGTCGTTACATGGAGTCTACCCAGCAAGACGACCCCACAACATTTCGGGTTAAAACCCAGTGCGCTAATCGAATAGACCATTGTTTCGAACAACGAGTCTCTCACGCGTAAACCAAATAACCCGAAATACTATAGATAGGTTACATACCTCGCTGCAGTATACCTTCAAATCTTTAACTAGAGTTTTAATACTGTAGAAGAAAAGTTTGTAATTGATTTCACTTGAAAAAAAATTTCAGCATGTAAGAGTTTCGAGGCTGTTACCAAGACTATGCAATGACTCAGCCATGTTAAAACGTATCAGGAGCCACAGGAACCAGTAAACACAAGCGTTACCAACCACGCGCTTGCCTGCACTGTTAGAACCACTAGAGCTGTCAATCATATATGATCAGAATATACCACGAGGCACGCGTCCTTGGCAACGAGAAACTAGAACAGCTACAGAGAGCGCGACTGGCGGTCGTTGAGTGCACCGGATGTAGTTTATATGCAATGCTACTAGCGGATGAGAACAATATTATCGAAGGCACTTTGGCTTTAACTACGACGCTCTGCCATTTGACGACACTTTTAAGTTACATGGGTCGGCTATTCAATATTTCTATTGACAATGTATTTCATATATAGTTCAGCTTTTATTGTAAACAGAAGTTTAGTAGTTATTTAAATGTGCTAAAGTAGAGAAAGGGTGAGAAGCTATGCGGTTGTTGTTTTTATACGCAGGTTTTTCAGAATCGAAAACTAATTTGGATTCGTGACAACTCAGTTTGGGAACTTTAGGCCGACATTTGAAAGCCTTTTACATAGACTATCAGTGAAAGTTCCAGCGCTTTAACATTTTCTTAAATGTTCTAACAGTACACGGCATGTACGTGGCTCTTTGTTTGACACCTGTAGTAAGTGGTGATGGTCATGCGTGCAATATTATCCCCGCCTCTCTCTCTCGCTCTCTGTCTGTCTATCTCTGTCTATCTATCTGTCTCTCTCTCTCCGCTCACCGTTGACTGTCATCTCTCCCTTCAGTCAGCGTTAGAATTATTGCTTCCAACTGCAAATACTCTTACAGCACCTTTTCGATCGCTTTTTTCAATTCTTCACGTAAATTTAGGCTAACAATAAGCATCAAGGATCTTCGTTTCCTTCTTCTCCGAGTAAGATGGCGAACGGCTGTCTCGGTTTCTGACGTCATGTATAAGGTTTCGCATCTGCCCATAAATCATTCATGTAGTACGACCTAGTTCAGTCCTACACCTAGTCATCGAGGCATGACGGCGATATCGATTGTTTGCATAGCCAAGACTATTTATTAGACTAGGCGCGCTGAGCTGAAAAGTCCACCAAAAAGCAATGTAAGCGGCAATGCATGTTCATTTTTTTAGAAACAATGTGTTTTAGACTAATGTGACCCTGCTGATTACGGAAATAGCTGTTGCCAAGTTAAATTTTTAGCGGTAAGTCCATAATGCAATATTAAAAACAAGATTTTCCATTAAAAAGTACGTGAAATCCACCAAAAAGCATTGTAAGCGGCAGAGCCGTAGCAACAAAGAACATGGCCCCCTCCGAACATACGTCCGGGGCCCCTTACAATGCGGGAACTGGAATGCGGTAATATACAATATACAGCGTTCATATTATGTATACATAGGCCTAGCATTATGTGATGTATCAAAACAGTATCATAATGACTTCACGCTGTTCACGGTTATTTTTTGCCACTTTTAGGGGGTCCTTCCTTGCGGAAACTGGAAACTGGAATGCGGTAATATACAATATACAGGATTCATATTATGTATACATAGGCCTAGCATTATGTGATGTATCAAAACAGTATCATAATGACTTCACGCTGTTCACGGTCATTTTTGCCACTTTTAGGGGCCCCCTTAATTCCGGTCAAGCACTATCTGTTGGAAAACCAACTGATGCACGTTCGGTGACCTTGCGGCTTGCCGACAACTTCATCAAGTCCTTGACAAATTTGATGTACCAAGATGTACCACCGCATCGATGTCGCCTTTGACTGATACATCCCTGGATCGGTGAAAGGCGCAACTCTAAAACGTTGCAGTGGAACTTCTGTCTAATAAGACGAGCCATCGAAGGATGTCATGTACCTCTCCCAAAGAACTGGAACAATTTCCTTTCGTAGGAGATCACCAGACAAGGCATTTTGTACACTGAAGTAGTTGTAGCAGGAGGATTTGACGACGGAATGGAGGTTCAATCGACAAATGTACTGACTGACATAGCAGTGCTAATAATGTGTATTCCGCTTCTTCTGCTGCAGCTACTGTCGCTGCTGCTCCTTCTCCTCCACCTTCTCATTCACCTCCGCCATCTCATAACACAAGCAAAATGAAATTTCTTATATGCGCCCTAAATATTCGTTCACTTCTCCATCCTACACACTCTGAAGAAATTAAGGAAGCGGAGATTCATACCAATTCACGACATCCATTGCAAATTGCCATCTATCATCACTTTTGGCATTCCGCGCAATTTGTGGGTGGTGACACGACGTCATACATTCTGTTTCGAAATCTGGGAAGAGGTCCACTTACTGAAGACACTATATACGATGCAGACAAGTTCTGCAATGTCCATAAGGTAAATGTTGAGTCTGGTGACGATGCCCACAGACTGCTCTTCTCATAAACCAGCCAACCTAAATGTCTTCCACCGACAAGTGATGCATTGCAGCAACATGTCAAAACGATCCCACTATAAAGCGGCAGTGTGGGATCAGGCGTGCAATAGCACGCCTTATCTTGTAGATGCAACAATGTACGGTTGGCAGAAGGACGCCAGTGTTTCATCTCAGTTGATACCAGTATTAATGACAATAGAATACGTTCTGAAAGAATGCTTGGACATTGTTTCTTGCAACTGCAAAAAAGAACTAAAGCTATGCACTTCTCGTGTGTGAAAATGCAGAAAATCAGACTTAACTTGTTCTTTATGTTGGTTCCGAGCTCATGTCACCTGCACAAACATGAAGTGATTAACCACTATCATTTATCAGCTAATTCGTTGTACCTTACAATTATCAAACAAAATGCTGTTAATGTTGCTCATAACATTTAGTGTTTTACATCATTAAAAGTGCATCATTACGAATAGCCTATCTGGGGGCCTCGTCCTGAATAATTAATTGTGGACTCCCGGTTAAAAATTCAGCTTGGCAACAGCGATTTTCGTAATCAGCAGTGTCGAATTAGTGAAAAAGTATGTTTTATTGTTTTAATTGCTGTTTTCATGACACGTCAGAAATGAATGAGTTCTGATTTATCGATAAAATAGTTTCTAAACAACTGTTAGCCTCTGCATACCACTGAAATCTTACTCCGCGGACGTTCGGTTTCAGTGTAGGTCCTGGTGGTCATCCTGGTTTGCCCCTTTAACGGTCACAATAATAATATGACATTTACTTGCAAAATGCCAATATTTCATAAATCAGCCCTGGGCAAAGAAGTAATAACAGCAAGACCACGTGCTACACCAGAAAAAGTTTGAAAACTATATGAATATGCGTGCAGATGAAATGCGTACAGATTTACCAAATAATTTGGGATCGTTTTATAAACAAATATGCAGGCTCAATGCATAAAAATAAAATATTTGAAAAAAGTGAATAGATAAGGCCTAGACGTACCATTTGTAAAAACCATGTCTTTTTCGATGACCTCAGGTAGAAACTGCAGAGGGTAAATAGCCGTAGAGGTTTGGCTGATGGACAGCGTATATATATATATATATATATATATATATATATATATATATATATATATATATATATATATATATATATATATATATATATATATATATATATATATATATATATATATATATATATATATATATATATATATATATATATATATATATATATATATATATATATATATATATATATATATATATATATATATATATATATATATATATATATATATATATATATATATATATATATATATATATATATATATATATATATATATATATATATATATATAATATACCACCCACCAAATCAAATCCACACAAGGCATCGCATCGATGTTTTTTTTTTACAATTTCACTGTGTAATTTTGGTATACCATACAGTATGTATAAATAATATCACATGATATCATAGGCATGTGTTATATTGTACTCTTATGAGTCACTCAGAGTCATTCTCAGTGTATGACTACGAGTGGCAGACAGAGGACGGGTGGGCATGGAAGGGCATGGGAGGAGACGGGAGGGATGTGCGTCCAATTTTTTAGCCTGCCGGCGCCCCTGGGAAGAATCAACTCCCCATTCAATTGTCCTAGGAAGAATCAACTTCACAAGTCATTTTGTTCTTAGAAGAATGAACCTCAGAAGTCAGTTGGTCCTAGCAAGAATCAACTCCCCATTCAATTTGTCCCAGGAAGAATCACCTCCACAAGTCATTTGATCCTAGCAAGAATCAACTCCAAATTCAATTTTCCTAGGTAGAATCAACTCCACAAGTCATCTGGCCCTATGAAAAATCAATTCCCCATTCAATTTGTCCTAGGAAGAATCAAATCCACAAGTCATTTTGTCCTAGGAAGAATCAAGTCAGTTGGTCCTAGGAAGAATCAACTCCCCATTAAATTTGTCCCAGGAAGAATCAAATCCACAAGTCATTTTGTCCTAGGAAGAATCAAGTCAGTTGGTCCTAGGAAGAATCAACTCCCCATTCAATTTGTCCCAGGAAGAATCAACTCCACAAGTCATTTGGTCCTAGCAAGAATCAACTCCAAATTCAATTTTCCTAGGTAGAATCAACTCCACAAGTCATCTGGTCCTATGATAAATCAATTCTCCATTCAATTTGCTTAAGAAGAATCAATTCCACAAGTCATTTGGCCAAAGAAAATTCATTTTAATATGGCCTACACACGTATATAACGCCCTTAACTTTGCGATACATTCATGAGTGATTTTGCAACAGAACACGTGGTAAAATTCAGTCCCTCTGAGAGTTCTTTAAAGGGTTATATACAAACGCCCAGATACGTACATACATATACATATACACATGCAAACAGAACAAGTAAATATGCCAAAGGAAACTTAAACTGAAGATCTTTGAAATTGACACAATCCACTTCACCAAATATTTTTGTCAATAATACACGCAATTATTAACATCCTGTAGTTTCAGCTTAGGGATGAGGTTCGTTTTCTCTTCGAGTATCCATAATACGCTCTGTGCTTCTTTCTTGACCTGCTCATCGGAACTTTCTAAGAGTGCCTTTAAAGCTTGAAAAAAGAAAACAGAATAGATAATTGAGTACATTGATAACCTGGATAAAACTTGATATTGTCGGCCCCAGTAGAGTTTCACTTGGAAATAACCCTCCCATCAAACGCCTGCATTGACAATGAATCTATCAGTCTAACGCCAATATTTACTTCCAATGTAAAGCAGCTAGATAATTAGGCCTGCGTAACGCGGATTTAGTGAAGGCGCCTAGAAGGCGCCTTGCCCCAGACTAACTTTGGTTAAAAATTGTAATTATTGAGGATAGATTCACCCGGAGGTGAATAATGCTCGAACTTCCGATGAAGTTTCAGGGTCAGGCTCTAGACCAAGCGAAGAAATGCACTACTTCCGCAGATGACAACCTGATCCGTGATTACGACTTATTCAGGATTCCTGATCTATGATGCATCATCCACTGTGACTGCATGGCTTCAACGGCATGCACATGTTTACTAATTGCTGAATATAATGGGTAGTAGAGCTCATATTAATACGGCTTTATGATTTATATATATATGTATGTATATATATAGCATAGTACTGATCGATTAAGGTTAAAATAGTTTTATTGGTTATTGATGCTCATCACGAGCTGTCATTAGTCAATCAAACAGATATAGCCTACATACAAATGACCCTTCAATTATAATATTTATGCTGAATTCGCATTTATTTTGAAGAAATAAATTAACCAAAGCCAACTCGATGACGCCTGCATACCTTTGATACATCCAGGTTGTTTGTTGATTTCGTCTTTACACTTGAAGGCCAAGATCCTCAGGCCATGTGCCGCTTCAGCCTGCTCCTTTGATGTCCACGTTGGACCGATGAGATCCACGTAGTGAGGCAAAGCGCCGCTCTTTACGATTCGATATTTGTTTTTGTCGTTCGCCGCCAAATTATTTAGTACTTCAAGAACTTCAATGACGGCGAATTTCACGTCGTCCATGTACGCCTCCTGCTTGATGGCGGCATCCAGTAGTTTAACGAGCAGTTCGAAAACTTCGTCGTCTGAATTGATCTTTTCGTTTTCAGCCTCCGTCACCAGATAAGACTGAATCATCAGCGACACACAGGACACCATGCGATTGCTGCACTCACGAAAAGGCTGAATGCGTTCGACGGCATCGCAGGCCCGCAAGGACTCTCTGGCGCCTGAAGCGTTTTGGACGACGTTGTGTATGATCCCAATGAAGGCCTGGACAATGTCGCTCGGTTTCTCGTTATTCATGAGTTTCGGTTTGAGATATGTGGACTCGAGGAAATTCAGCAGGTCCGAGTGAAGCTTCGCTTTGAGGATTCGTTCGCAAATGGTGGTGCACTTGTCGCTCGTGTTCCACATGACTCCGAGCATTAGGTACGCTTTGAACCAGTTGATGGGGTCACACGTTTCCGGAACGATTCTTTCGAAATTGTCCCTCCAGTGTTGCTGAACTATCTCTACAAAATTGAGCTCTGCAAGGTGTCTACCCAGTTGATCTCCCTGATTTTGATGTCGGTATTTGTATTCCACGGAACCAAGATAACAAGTTTGTTTTAGGGTAACTTCTCTGGCCATTTCAGGTAAGATCTTCCTCAGCTCTTCAAATATGTCCTCCATCGATATATCAGACAAGTTGATTTCTTCAAATCGGTTGTCGTCTTCACCATCGTTATCACCCTCGCCGCCGCATTCTTCTTTCACTGTATTTGAATCATCTTCCGCCTTCGGACTTTCGATCGGTGGCAGCGGAGTGTATTGGCTCATGATTATAAATACTAGGGTGTGTCAATTTGAGGGGTCAAATGATGTTTTCTCGAATTTCACAAACGACTAGTAATATTTTTGTGCAGTTTTGCATGCTGAATCCAAATCTAGCTTCAGAAACAGTTTATAAGGAGCCCTAGCTACTTCAATTTGCAGTTCAAATTAGCTATAATTACATACTATTGATTTGAACGTAAAATAGAACTTGACCAAATCTGTAGCCACACAGTGTCCTAGCAAAAAGTCAGTTGGAAGGTCAAATTACTGGAATTGAACAAAATCAACCAAGACATCATGTCCTGCTTGCTTCTGTTTCGGCCCATGAGCTCTCGGCTGACCATTTGACCTTTGATGTAGTGGTTCCTCCTCTCTAGACTGTACACATGAGCAGCAGCCTCAGTTGTCATTTTCACACACCTTTCCACAGACTGGGTGTGTGATGGCCAGTCGGGAACCACCATTGGGTTCCAACAAAAGCCTTGTCCTCTGCCGTTGGTAAGGAGCAGGTAGAAGGGGGCTCAGAGACTCAAGAGCTCCAATTAATCAGTTGCGAGAGTGTAGTCGCCTCAGAGTTGATGGATGGTGTTTTCCTGGGTCAAACCCTGCTGTCTCCGAGCTGTGTCACCTATCTCTTTCACCTCTGATCTTCAGTATCTTCACTGCATCTCTTCTCTCCTGTTCTTCCTCACTGCACAACATTGCTTGCAGCACATATGCGCTAAAACCATACCAAGCAGACCTCTTCACTGTAGGCAAGACAATCGTCTTGGCCTCTTCATTCTGTTCTTTGAGCACTTGTAGCTGGAAAATGAGATGTGGTTCCATGTGTCCACTTGCTATTTATCTTTATATTGAACCACTTCACAATATGCACCCCAACACAGAACTCCACAATCATCCTCAAATTGTTCAGATTCTTTCCTGTTAGATTATGCTATCAAATCCAAATTCTCCTGAACCTCAAAGCTGTTGTAAGCCAGCAGATCCTTTGGCAAAACTTCTGTCCTAATTGCAGTGACAATCCTGTGGCCATAGCTCTGATCTGTGCTTGAGTTTTTCATCAATTCGTCGCTGGGCTGAGGGAGAGCAGGACCAAAACATACTTTAGCAATATCAGAATTGATGTCTAGCTCAGTTACAGAATCCAACAGTTTCCCTTGTTATTGCTTAGTGTCTTGCCATATAAAGCAGTCACTAGGTGCCTCAGTGGCATTTCTCCTGTGTGCAGATCGCAAACAATCCACACGAGCTTCCTTTGCAGCTTCTCCTCGACATAATGCATCACTGCTCCCTCCAAACCAGTGTATACATTACATGAATCACCTCCAATAGCTTAAAACCTGGATATATTTTGCCATTTCTTCTGCTTTCAACATGACCCTGGTTTCATCACGACGCCCATCAAAGAAAATACAACTGATGCCATTCTGCTGAAGTTCGTCTTCAAACTTTGCATCGAGTTTCTTCACGACTCTCTCCTGAGCTCTCCTCACCTTGTTGTGATCAATCACCAAAGTAGTGTCGAACTGAGTAACGAACCCTAATCTTGGCAGCAGTAGCAATCTCCGCTGTCTCCCTCAGCCAAGTGTGGTGTCTTGGACTGGTCAGGGCTAGGTTGGTTATGTCTACATTATTGTATAGCCCTCTTCGTAGTTTTCACAGAATCAGCAGAAGACACACCTTCAGGAGTTAAGCAGTTTTTGTCTTTATCGCTACAATAGTCATTCACTGATTCTTCCATGATATCCTCGTACTCTTCAAACTCTGTCTGCTCCACTTCAAGCACAGATCTCTCGGTTATTTCTTTCTATTTTGTGGTTCGTTTTTCAGTTTTCATTCTCCATTTTTTCTCATTATTCTTCCTTTTTGCCTGCCTTTCTTTCCGTGGCTCTAGTCTTCTAGTCTCGTGGAGGTCAACTGGTCCTATCTGCTATCTGATGAGGTCCAATGAGTACACATATTATACTTAAAAGTGGTTATATTATAACGCGTTAATATAGTCCCATTGCACACAGTGTAAGATAAATTGATTATTCATGAGTTAACGACGTTAAAATAGTATATATACAATATTATACAATACAATACACAATGTGTAACACATAAAAAACACATAAAAACATATCAGACTTATCGGAGCATTTTTAATTATTTCAGCAAGCCCCATGTAACAGCAGTTTATTTACGTGTTTTCCACGATAAATTCGACGGTAAATTGAAGTAGGTAAATCTCATTTAAAACAAAATTTATACCCATATGTTGATTTTTCACATGAAACTGCACAATTTAATCCCTAGTGCCTTTTTAAATATTGACCTTTCAAAAATTGACACACCCTAATAAATACTAACTGCAATGAAATTAAAATAACTCAATGTATAACATTTTTATTTCATGAATCATAGAGCTATGTTTGGTGAATGGTGGACGAAGCGGAAACACGACGATCATGGTATCGACTATAACGCGTTGACGAAGGCTTTTCAGATGCGAAGATTTTTCAAGACAGCCCTCATCCTGTGATGACGATCAGAGCCCCGACAGGGTCCATAGTTGGTCATCAAAAACCTCAAGGCTACTCAGCTACTACTCTCGACACGGATCCTGCGTCTCTATTAAAGACCTGAAAACGTATTTTCAAGTGAAAAGACCCTCATAGTTTCAAGACATCCGAATTGGCCTATACACATTTTGCTGTCCGAACCGTCACGAAATAAGCTCCAAACTCAACATTTTACGCTTAACAGTATCTGCGTCCCAACTTAAAAAATGTACCGAACTATATGTATATATATGTACTATCATGGAGCCCCTTTCACTTGTTTGGAACTCCAATACTCCCCGTGCTCTGGTAGCGCCAATCTCAATCTTGGATTAAGGAGGATTGGGACGTCTAAGATATCGTTAAGCACTGAAAACTACTACTTCTACTACTGCCACACTTGTATAGGCATCGTTATGCATAGACTCCGTTAATAAGGCAATTCATATTCTGTATTGGCCTTGCGCGATCGGCTGAAGGCGTTTTCCCGTTTCACGAATGTTGCCGTCAGATGACATCCGCCCCGCATCAACGGAAGAGAAGGAGGAACACTGTACCATGAAGGTGTAGGGTTAGAGAAGTTAAACTCAGTGTATATTAATACGAGCTATAACTAGTTAATTTTACATCGGTACATGTACAACACGTTGGACTACAACTCAATACATCTAAGCTTAACTATCAGATCCGTTTTAAGGTCGTCGTAGACCCTAGATATTCCTGCATTCGTAGACCCCAACTCAACTGCCAACTCCAACTCCGACATGTTCATACAATGTAGGCTAACACACCTGAACTTAAACTGTTTCAGTACAAAAGTTATTAAATTTGAATTAGCTGTAATATGCAATTTTCCTTGTTCCATTTTACCGGTCAATCATCCAATACCTCATTTTCGGGTTTCCAGACTTTCGTAGGCCCCTGAAAGTTTCGTAGGCCCTAGGCACGGATAAAATGGCCCTGTTAACTATGCTCTACAAATGCAACAAATAAAATAATAAATCTGTGGATAAATTTTGTTAAATATTTTATAGAATATTTGCAGAAATCGATCATAATTGACCATTAGAACGTCCGATTACATTTACACGCTCCGACCGTCAACCTAACTCCTATACCTCTCTCGACCGTCTCTTTCAGTCGTCGTTCCAGTCCGTTCCTCGAAAGCGGATTCCCCTTGCCGTCGACTATGTCTCTCCCTTGTCTCGATCCTGACGCCTTCCGAGAGTGAATCCCGACTCGACATTTCTCCCCTTTTTATTCCCTTCCTTTTGCTGCCCCTTTCGCCTATTTTATCCTTATTTGGTCATCTTATTCTTTCTTTCGGTCTTTTCATGTCTTACTTCCCTTTTCTGGTCATTCAAAATCCGGTCGACTCCGCCCAGCTGTAGTTGTAGGCTACAGCTACGCTGGTGATTCAACTATTAGCTATAACAGTGTATATTTTCAGTCAGTTCAAATATTTATATTCAGGTCAGTCTACATATTTATATTCATTAAGGTCAGAAAATGCTATGCCTATTTCTCGTTTATATATATGTTCGTAACTTTTCCAATTCCTACAGTGTTCACACAATGCTCCATTATCCATATATTTTCATATCCCAGTCGCCACTTCCCATTACAGCATTCACCTTCTGGCTCCAGGTTGGGCATTCAGATGGAACGAAGTTTATGGCCGTGGCTTGATAGACTGAGGATATATTACAGGAGCACAGGTGATCGTCCGTCACCAGGCTAACGTTACAATCTTTGCTTTGTTTTCTAACATATTAAATACAAACAAACTCGGATAATATCAAACACAGAAAAATTCTAGTCATAGAACATTATAGTTCTACTTCTACTATACAGCAAAACGCTAGCTCCATGTCTATTGTCTATGCAAACACATTTAATCTACACGTTAATTAAATTTTAGGCTTCCATGTGTGCAGGAGATGTCATCTGCTAAACCTTTCTGTTTCCCAAGCACAGGCTTCCTTCCATGTGTGCACGAGATAAGGTATTTCCCAAAGCTTTCTGTTTCCTTCTATAGTAGCGTTGTTCTTAGTCCTGTACCGGATGCGTAATTATTTATGGGGATAATTATAATTCTTTAATTGAGCCAGCTGGGCTTCTACATTGCTGTTACCGAAATGTCGGATCGCGATGATAATTGCCTACTACTGATATTGGTTGTGATGATGAGATCTTCAACACAAAAATGTGTAGGGCCTACAGACCTGCATTATGAGTTCAGCGCCAAATACTGCGGCCAGTTTAAATTTGTGACCATTTCTCGAATATTATCAAACGAAACATTCTCATCTACATGTTCCCAGCATCTTGCAATACTGAATACATATGACTGTTTAAACCTAAGAACGCCACATAAACGTTCAGTACATTGTACTGCCTCTGTACCACACAGAGGCCAGCGCGTCTGTTCTGGTCGACTGCCTGATTGTTCGACCGATCAGTCGGCCAGTCGATCGGTCGGTCAACCGGTTGGACGATCGGCCGACCGATCATATGCTATTTTCAGAAGCAGACGAGTGTGAGAAAGGGATAATAAAGAGGATAAATAAGAAAACCATTGAAGAAGATGGCCGAAACCGGAAGCTACATAGGCCTAAAGACCAATAAGACAAAAGAGCACAAATCGGAGTAGGCGAGAAAAGAAAATTTTCATCTTAGAAGTACTTATATGAAATAAAAAGTTTGGCTTACTTTTTATTGAACCATCTTGTATATTTAAATGCCACTTAAACCGCTGGCCGATGTCTGGTAAAGCTCCTGTTAAGACATTATCTGGACCTAGCTTAAAAATAATAACAATCGCCCCTCTGGTTAACACTACACTGCTTGTGTGAAAGTACGTTTCTTGGTCGCACCACAATAGCTTAGCCTGCTTGTCTTGGCCCACTAGCTCTCGCTCGTTCAAGGCAGACACAGATCCACTGTTAATTTGTAACTCGACTGCCATCAAACTGTCTCACCAGGAATAAGGGGACCCTTCCTAGCAGGACCACATCCCTTCTGGGTTACCATTGTGTTCCATTCAGTGGCGGCGATCTTGTTTGACAGGTGGGGGGGACATTCTTGAACTGATCTGGTCAAAAAAGAGTTTTGAACTGATCTGGTCCAAAAAAAGGTCAAAAAATTTTTTTGCGCTCACGCGCGAACAAATTTCATAACTCTAGCACGAAAAAATTTTATGACCTTTTTTTGGGGTTTCTTCAAAATTTGGGGGGGTCCGATGCATGGCGTGCCCCCCACTCTTAAAGGTGGGGGGTCTTGTCCCCCTCGACCCCCGGGATCGCCGCCCATGGTTCCATTGTGTTTAACTATTTTTTTAACTTAGAACATGTTTATTAGTAACCTACCTCTTTAGCCTTGGGCGTAGTAATTACTAATGTTGATTCACAAAGATGGTATGAAGAACATAGTGTTTACACTCTGGTCAGATATGTTTAGCAGTTTCCTTTTATATGATCTGATTATCTGACTGACCTTGCAAACACTTAGCACTGTTAAGGTAATATAATAACTGACGCCTGCTAGCATTTTCTTCAAGTTGATTTTTTAAACTTAATGTTATACACAACTCATTGCTTATTTGACTGGTTAATTTTCATGTTCTTTTGATCTTTTTTTGATCAAGCTCTGAATTACAATAGTGGAAAAATAAACGTTATGTTTTACGTTGTTATGTAACAAAGGCAATGATAGGATACCAGTCGATATCACAACGATTGATGTCTGCAAGATTTCGGAGAGTGAGTGTGGTGTCAGATCTTTCCAAGAAGAGTGTAGCCGTGGCCCATATGTGGCGCCTGCGGCCTGCGGGCCGGTCACTGAGATCAGTCTGTCGGGTGACCTGTGTGGCCGAAAATCTGCCTGTCTGACTGTCTGTGACTCAGTGTGTCTGGCTCTCGGTTTACCTGTGTATCTAAGTACTTTCGTACTCTTGTGGTACATACTCATAACTCTGTCTACATACACGAAGCAAGGCGGAGACTGCGATCTCTGAGAAGGCACAATAATAAAATATTGAATGGCATTGTTTAAAAAGAGAGGGGTGCGGTCCCCTACTTCAAATTACTCCTATGGTAGCCGATATCTGTTTCGGTTGTCTCGTCCGAATACAGAAGTCAGAGATATTATCTGGCATGAGGTTATTCAGTGCTTTTGTTTGTGATCAATTTTTAAGTGATTGGCTGAGGAACACGCAGCCAGTGTAGGTTGTCGCGGAGCAGATCGGTGACATGATCGCATGGTGTCAACCATAGATTAGACGGGCAGTACAGTTAAACATCGACTGTATCCGCTCTAGCTGACACGTCGGCAGACCCGCCAGCAGGCTGTTGCAGTAGTCGACCCTGGATATAATGAAGCTATAGAACAAGATAACGGCGGTTTAGGTTGTTATGAATCTGCGTATGGTTTTGATACGCCGCAGTTGGTAAAAACAGCCTCGAACGAGTTGACTCGCATGGGTTGAAAAACTCCAGATAATGTAGCTATAGGAGTGCACGAACTCTATAAGGTTAAATAAACAACTCGGATAAACAGTGGATCGAAAAGATAGCTGCTTGATGTGGTTTGAGATGGTACGACACAGATGATTCTTAGTCTGACAGCTAGAATAACCACAGAAAACTGGAAAAGGGTGGTTATACAGTTCTCCCTTCTACAAAAGGCAAAGACAGCAGGAGATAATGCAAAGACTTCGTGGAGTCATCTTTCCATCTGTCATAGGAAAGATCTTCAAAGACATCATTTAGATTTTAGACCATTAAATGATTTTGAAGCAAAATCGAAAGAGGAATGACTCTCAGGAAGGTCCGAAGCAGATATATAGGGTCAGTATATTGGATACGTTGACTTGAAGGCCGCGTTCCACTCGGTAGAGAGACGGCTTTACCTAGTACGCTGACGCCCTGAATTGCATGTAAGATGAAAGTCAAACATCTGACGTGGTTTACAGCTGACGCTGTAGAAGGACAGGGTGATGTGATGTGTTCGCCGCGTCGAGGAGGCGGGGCAAGAGCGTACACGTTGGGACCGAAAGATGGTGAACTATGCCCGAGTAGGATTAGGATTAGCTGTTTGTCTAATCGATTAGCTAATCAAGCAGAATCTGATTGGTTAGTTACCCGTCTCTGGATCCGACACCCTAGAATTTCGAACCTTAACATAACATGGAAGAAGGTCCGAGTCAGATCAGCTTGGCGCCGCTCCTTTGATACGAGGGTGGCGTGATTGGCCTGTAATCTAACAACTGTAAATTCGAGCCTGCTGAGGAAACGTCATGTAACTACCCTGGACAAAGTAAGTTGTTGCGGTATATACCTCTGTCATGAAGCAGCACCGATACCGGCCTAAACTGGGAAGTAAACTGGAAGTCATGTGATGCACTTGCTCTGTCACCCTGTGTCCCGGACCTTTACATTCGTACACTGTCAGCTCAAGGAAGGAGAGCCGGAACTAGTGCCTCCATTACATTCCACTAAGGATATGGCAGATGTTCTTTTACTTTTCATTTTCCAATGAGACACTTACATCGTAAGTGAAAACTGACTGTTTTCAATTAGCCACATTGCTATCAGGAGTCGTAGTATTTCCTTATCCATATATTTTCACATCACAGTCGTCATCCGATCTTTCATTATACTATCGAAAACATAAGTGCAGACCTACTTTAGAATAGAACAGGATCAGCAGCTGAAAATCTAAATAAGTTCTGGATACAAAATATGCTCTACACTATTGTATTCATGTAAACATGAATTGCATAACCACAGAGGCAGACGCGAGTCTGTATTCGGTGCACTGACCTTAACACACTGATCAAAGTGAAAGCATAAATGGCTGATATTCCAGGCAAACGCAAGAAGATATCAGAATTTAGTGGAAGCCGAACTGGTAATTAATTACTGAAAACCGGACGCATAATATCTTGCGTGCTAATGTCGAGTAAGCAAGTAAGTATATTCTTTAGTAACCAATTGATAATCGCAATTTGATGTACAGACCTCTGATAAATACAATCAAAAAGTATATATAAAACATCAAGACAGACAGACTGCGACGCCCTTCGGAGCACGGACTGTCGACGGTGCACACCGTAGGCAAAATCCGCAAGGCAGACCTTATAGTTACGCCCAAAACACTACATGCGTTGAGCAAGAGCATAAATTTGCATAGAATTATATCATGTAGCCATACCTCATGTTTGACACATTGTAATGCTATATTGCAAATAACATGGATATAAAACTACATGACCGATTGTCTCTTTTGCCTCATCGGTTTCAATTTCGCAGACATTAGAAGACAATAAAAAAATAAGGCTTATTAGTTCGTTTCTTTCGTTTCGACGCGCTAAAAATCAATAGCTAACAATACCTTCTATATTGGTCTAGTCTAGAACGTCCTCATGTAAAATCCATATTATCTAAAATAAACGTCTGTAAAGCTAAGAAAATACATCGACCTTCCTCAATAACGTGACCAACGGAGATAGGCTTATGTCTGATAGCCCAGTTTATTGGCCTATATTGAATGAATGAATAATGTGGCGACCTTGTCGTTTTTTGTTTCTTTCTTGCATCGTCTCGCCTCTGCTTCGCTTCGCCTTCCATCCTCGCCATCGCTTCATCTCTGCTTTGCCTCGCCTCTGCTTCTGCCTCGTCTCTGCTTCGTTTCGCCTCTCCTTTGCCTGCCCTCCTCGTAATCGTTTCGCCTCGGCTTCGCCTAACCTCTGCTTCGCCTCCCCTTCTCGTGTTCGTTTCGCCTCAGCTTCTGCCTCACCTCTGCTTCGTTTCGAGTTTCTACTTCTGCCTCGCTTTTGCTTCGTTTCGCATCTACTTCGCCTCCCCTCCACGTCACCGTTTCGCTTCGGCTTCGCTTCGTCGTCACTTTGCTTCTGCTTTGCCTCGCCTCTGCTTCGCCTGCTTCTTTCGTCTTATTCGCTTCATTTTCGCTTTGCCTCGCTTCGCATCGGAAAGGCTATAAACGGGAACACGAGACACACAAGAAGAAAGACACGGCGGCTTTGGAACTTACTCCAGTAGAGAAAGTGTACACGGCAGTCGTACGATATTGACCGACGTTTCGGTTAAGCTTAGTACTTAGTAGACATTTTCTTTACTCGTAGAGATTAAACTGTTGACTGGACGATCGTCGTTAGTTCCTATCATGGATCTTTAATTGCTGTTTTCATGAGACATGGAGTGACCGAGTTCTGGTTTACCGATATTAATGTTTTTAAACGACTTGTTATCCTCCTGCATACCACTGCAACCTTACTCCGTGGATGTTTGGGTTGAGTTCAGGTACTGGGGTGGTCATTCTGTTAGCCTGGGTAACCGTCACAATAATAATATAAAAAAAACTTTATCACAATGAATAGACAAGGCTATCAGCCTAGTTCCGAAACATACGCTTTGCATAGGCCTAAACCATGTCTTTTTTGATGCTCTCAGATAGAAACTGCAGAGAGGTCAATAGCATCAGAGGCTTGGCTGATGGACAGCGTATACATAATCTAGAGACTTTTCAGAGCTAGGCTGATAGCAAGAGAGTCTGAAAGGGAAATGTTATTTTTCATAAGGTAGGCAAAGAAAGATTCCGGTGCCTCCTTCCTCATAGCATTGTACTCCAGAAGCAAAGAACCGTTGAAAGGTGAAAACCTAAAATAAATAACAGAGATAATTGTCACACACGGGTGATGATGACATGAATCATGCCTAACCTCAATTCGTAAGCTCCGATGGGTATCTGGCTATCTACAGATCCACTTTTGAGAAACATTATGGGACTCATTACAGGAACCGAACCAGTTGTTAAACTTAGTCAAATGTGTGAAGAATTTGCAACGCTTATCTAATACTAAGGACCGTTCAAATTTCAAATGAAACCCAGATTCCTTGCCGATATAGGCCTATATATTGCCTGATAGTTTGGATCTGCTTTCAATGGCCAGCTTTTGGCGCTTTCCTCTGAACGATGACCAGCTTTCCCTGCCAGGCAGAGGCGTAACTTTTTCTAAAAAGTCGGGGTACCCATTTCTGACATACACGAAGCAAGGCGGAGACAGAAGCCACAGTTATAGAATATTGATTGGCATTGTTCAAAAAGTGAGGGGTACGGTACCCCCAGTCCAAAAAGTGGGGGTACGGGTACCCCTCATATCCCCACAAATTACGACTATGCTACCAGACTCACTACAAGGGAATTTTATATCCCGCTTTATGCAACACTTCTCTTCTTTCACTTCACAGCTGAACGAAAGCTCATCTTGTAATAATGTGTTTTCAATTCGCTGAGGTTACAATCGTTATTTGTATTTACAATAGTGAATCTTATGTGGTTTTACTGTGGTAGCCTAGTAGATATTTCATGCCATACGTACACGATTGACGCTATTTTGTATACATTGGCTACATATGTATGTATAAAGGCCTTGTTCTGTCATGAAAATTCCCGTATTGCATACAGACCGAGCCATAAACAGACTAATGCTCACCAATCTTTAAGATGCTGTAAGTTGTTTGTCGTGATCCATTCCCTGATGTCATCTTTTGTCCAGCATCTGACCGCAGAAGTTTTATCGTACCATTGATAATTGAGAGCGTTATTTACAGGAACCGTAACCGATTTAACAAAATCGGTTTCGTCTAAAGAAACAGGAAATGAAACAGAACTTTCTGTTCACTATATGCACTGTCATTGCGTGCAAGACACGAGAGCTAGCCTTCGTAATAAGTTTTTACATTAGCTGTTATAAGGCCATCGTTTTTGTCGATACCATATTTCAACACACACCGTTAACAGTTGGTATATACTCCAACTGATATATAAATGGCAACTAGAAACAGAACTACATGCCACAAAAACTGAATAGGGTACTAAATTAAAAAACCTGCATAAATATTGCAAGAAAACTCATTGATAGGCCTACATCAAGTGGTTAGGTGTCTGGTAACTAAGTTTTTGGTGTATACTAATTAAGCGTTTAGATCTTCGCTAATTCGCGTCATCATAGGCTAGTAGGCCTATAGCGATTCCTTTGGCTAGTATTCAACATTACTAACCCATTCCCTTTCCAACATCTTCAAGTTCTTTGATAAGGCGTTTGATGCTCTCCTGTACTTTAGGCAAGTCACTGAAATCCAACACTAGCTTATTCCGGCCATTAATCCGAGCCATCCATCCGGGTAATATTTTGGCTGAAGGCGAATAGGAACGACCTTTTTCTTCAAACGAAACGTATATTCCGCTTCTGAAAGGTAGAAAGATGACAGCAAAGGAATGGTTTAGGATAATGGTTACCCTTGAGATTTCTTCCGGGACATTTTAGAGATCATGGTCCAGAACATTTTTAACCTCTAGCGATTAAGTCTTTATAAATTTTAGTATGATAATAGAAATCAATATGTGAAAGATGATGACACAATTAGGATTCAACTGACGTGATTTCTTCTCCTTTGGTTCTCTGTCCTCAGGCAGGTTCATATGTCCAACGGCGCCTTTCCTCTCGATGTTGAGCTTCCGCCTTCATCTGTCTGTAGCCGTCCCTCTTTATCATCCAGTCCAGGAACATCGTTTTCGGCCTTCCTCGTGTCTTTTTCCCTTTTATTCTACCTTCGATGATATTTCTCAGCAGAGAATCCCCTCTCATTATATGCCCAATCCATCTTCTTTGGCGCTCTCTGATTGTCCTCATCATGGATCTATCTTCTCCCACCAGTTGCAGTACTTCTTCATTTGTCTTGTGCTCTGTTGCTCTGTCCAGCTGATTGTCTCCATTCTACCCCATATCCACATTTCGAAGGCTTCTATCCTTCTGATGTCCTTCCCGCTTATAGTCCACGTTTCAGATCCGTATAGGACCACACTCCATACCAGCGTCTTAACCATTCGGTTCTTCAGAATCCTATTTAATTTTTCTCTCAAGAGCTCCTTTCTTTTATAGAAGGCGTCTTTTCCCATGGCTATTCTTCTTTTTATCTCCGCATGGCACTTCGCATCCCTCGTGACCATACTTCCTAGCAGTGCTTTTTTCAGCCGGAACGGCGTTCCGGCACCTTTTTTCAGCTACTAAAACTAATTTATTTATTTTAATAATAAAAACAATAATTTAGTTATTTTAATTTAATTTAAGTGTTGTGAACTGTTTTCAGTGTTTATTGAGACCCCTCCCAACCCCTAATCCCGTTTTTTTTCTCTCGAGATTTTGGTCTTTCCATAATTGTTCAGTTCCGGAACCGTTTTTCTAGAAAAAAACACTGCTTCCCAGGTAACAGAATCTCTCAAATTGTTCGATGTCCACTCCATTTACGGTTATTCTAACTTCTTTTTCTTCTCCTTTACTTATCCTCGTGACCTTTTTTCTTCTTGATATTCATTTTCATTTCGTATTCTGTTGAGATCATATTCAGGCGATCCGTCGTTCTCTGCAGTCCGTCTTGGCTGCTTGCTAACATTGCCTGATCATCCGCATATCTCAGCGCTTTCACCAACCTACCTCCCATCTTTATTCCCTCGTTCACTTCTTCCATCGCCTTCCGCACAAGCTCTTCGATGTAGATGTTGAAGAGTATTGGAGAGAGCGGGCATCCTTGCCTTACTCCTCTGCCTATTCCTCCCGGCTCTGACTATTCACCATCTATTCTTATTTTTACTTTCTGTACCATGTACAGGTTTCCAATAAGTCTCCGTTCCTTCCAGTCCACCCCTATTCGTCGCAACGCGTGCATTAATCTCCTTCAATCCACTCTATCGAAAGCCTTCTCATAGTCGACGAAACACACACACATAGACGTTCTGGCCATGCTGGAGGCTTCTTTCCGCCAGTATCCTCACCGCAACAATTGTGATTTACACACGTCGATTCCTGTTTATATCATCAGCCCGGTCGATCGTAATCGGCTTCTCCCTCATTTCGGCTGATCAATTTGTCTAAATGCTGAATTTGCTCAGTGATTTTTAACATGTTTGAGATTAGGCGTACAATTGCTAAGCTAGTGTACCGGGCTTTTTCGTTTCTTCTACGGATTTTATACGTCTAGAAGGTATTTTGTTCGCAAGTTGTCTTAGCCTATGTGACTGCATCAGGAAGAGCGAAGACCATCCTCCTCGATGTGCCAGAGAGTCTGGACACAGGCTTATATGCCGTCTACAATCGGGTATCGTATCGGTGGGGACGACCGATGCGGTTGTTTGGAGAAACCTTGATCGCTAGTCATGGGAGGCTCTTCTATCTACCGATCGCCAGACGATGAATACCTCACCTGACACCTCGACGAATATCCGGAATGCGTCATCTTCTACCAATGAGGGTCAACTGTGTGGCAGCTTCATCGTTGGATGCGAGACCTGCCACCTACCGTTGCTCCAAACTATCGATGCAACTTGATACAGCGACTCTGATCGTCTATCCCAACTGTCATCTGTGTACGGGAATCCGTTTGTTGGACCCCACGTGTGTGCGTGGACCCCCCCCCCGGTGACTCTTCTAGTTTACTGTGCATTGTTTTGTTAATTGATAAACTCCTGTCCTTTATTACATTTAACATCAAACAGGCATACGCAGGGAGCGCCCCGATGACTTTGCTTCTTAAGTTGCGCTAATTAAATGTTAAGTTACAATTACAATACGCAATTAATAATAATAATAATAATAATAATAATAATAATAATAATAATAAGACGATTTTTATAGCGCCGTAGCACAGCCGAGGCCGAAGAAAAGGGCGCTGTACATGAGTCACAGAGTCAATGACAATCGTACGAAAGTTTAAAAAGATATGTCTTCAGGTGCGATTTGAATGACTCCAGAGATGGCGCATTCTTAACGTGGTCAGGAAGATTGTTCCACGCAGTAGGTCCAGCGACAGAGAAGGAACAGTCGCCAAATCTCGTGGAAGACCGCGGCACTTGTAGTTGATTCTTTGATGACGATCGTAGCCGAGATCTGCTCTGGTTGTCTGCCACACGAATGCAGAAATCGGAGATATAATCCGGCATGAGGTGATTCAATGCTTTATATGTTATCAAGCACAGTTTGTACGTTATCCGCTGAGGAACGCGCAGCCAGTGAAGGTTGTCACGTAGCAGATCAGTGACATGATCAGATGGTATTCGGCCATATATGATACGTGCAGCAGAGTTGAGCACCGACTGTATTCGATCTAATTGAGAAGTCGGCAGGCCCGCCAGTAGGCTATTGCAGTAGTCAACCCTGCAAACTATGAAGCTGTTGACCAAGATGACGGCAGTTGAGGTTGAAATGAATTTACGGATGGTTTTAATACGCCGCAGTTGGTAGAAGCAGCCTCGAAGGAATTGACTCACATGGTCCGTCATGGTCATACAGCTATCAAAGTGGACTCCAAGGTTGCGGATGGTGTCAGCTGGTTGAACTTCTGCATCACCAGGGGTGAAGATACTGCCGTCAAATAGATGGCGACGCCGGAGGGTGGTACACCATAAGAATTCAGACTTCGTTGGATTGAGTTTGAGACGGTTAGACGCCATCCAATCTGAAATGCGTTCGATACACAGCAGTACTCTTTGCTTCAGCTCAGCGGTTTGTGATGGTTCACAGAAGAAGTAAAGCTGTGTATCGTCTGCATAGCAGTGGTGCAATTGTGCTTCCGTTCACCGTATAACTTAATTTAACCAACTTTGAAATCTTACTTTTACTTTATTTTCAAATTATAGTAACACTAAAACTTCTAAATATACATTAACTGCTGTCTGCTGAAGTAAACCAAAATTATTTACCGATTATGTTTTGTTCATAATTTTTTTTTGGAACATTACGTGGTTGCTGATAACAAAAATAATAGCATATGATCTCGTTATTATAAAGGAGTTTTAAAGCTGAGAATATTCATGACCTGATCGGCAGTTTGGACTATCTTTGTACCTCTGCGAGAGACAAACGATAACAACGGTCGACTTCTCTACCGCAGTAGCCATTGCATCCATCACAGACCCAGCTACACATAACAGGAAATATAAAATGAACCTCAAATATCTCTGATGTAGTTTTGATCTAATCTCATCTGACAGGATCTTACATAATTTGATATAATGTAAGCTATTTTTATATTATGTAATTGATTTAATCCTAACTCTATCTGATCTTGATCTTATGTGATCTGATCTGATCTGATCTTTGGGCTTTGGGTAGGACTCTATAGACGGAGAAGGCAGTTACCTGGAGCCAGAGGCGTAACTTTGGTCTATTAAGTGGGGGTACCAATTTCTTACATGCACGAAGCAAAGTGGAGACTGCGATCTCTGGGAAGGCATAATAATAAAATATTAATTATTACTGTTCAAGATGTGGGGGAACTGTACCCCCAGTCCAAAAAGTGGCGGGTCCCCCTCCTACACCCCAAAAATTACGCATATGCTAGAGCACCACAATTTAGTCTTAACAAATCTATATATTTTTATGTTTTTCAATCATTTTTTTAATAATTACAGTGCTTACTGTTGCTTGATTAATACTAAAAATATGTTTTAATTAGATGGGGTAGTAGGGCGCCAAAATGTGTACTTTGCCTGGAGCGTCATTGAGGCTTAAGCCTGCCCTAATTCGAATCTTGTCACAATTCACAGCACAATTCATAGACCAATGGACGCCTTAACTGAAACCGTTGTCAAAATTACGGCATATTATAAATTATTTACTGTGTCGTTTTTTCAGTAATCGATATTTAATTTTTTTTAAAGTTGAATATACTGACACATGTCATCTTCGTCGATCCAAACTCGAAACCCTTCAGCTTTCAAACGATCTCTTATCTTCAAGACCGTGGCCTTTGAATCCCACTGGTAACTGATAAAAACGTGACCATCTTCACTGTTGATTTGACCTAAAGTTTAGAACGGAGAAAACGTCGCAGTTCACTCATTAGACCAACTAAGAAACTGGGGTTCGACTAAACGCAACACAAACAAATCTCAGCTACGCATCCAGAATATCTTCTTAGTGAACTCTGTGCACTGGACCCTTGACTTGTTAACCACGAAGTTCAAATACCCAATTATACAGCGTTTGTTCCGTCGCCTCAAGCATAGGCCTATAGTAGGGTGACCACATTTCTATTCTGCCAATCCGGGACACCACAGATATATAACTGAACAATTATGGAAGGGCTAAATCGAGGGCGAAGGCCGAGAAAAATAAGGTGGGTTTTTGGGAGGGGTCTCGGTGAGACACTCCCGAAGAAATTTTTGACGCCAGATTTAATTGAAATAACTAAACTATTTTTTACTGCTGGATTATTTTTTTCTTCCGGAACGCAAGGAACAGCGTTCCGGCAGAAAAAACACAGTATAGGCCTGCATATATATATTATATATATTGTATTGTATTGTATCTAAACATTTATAAAGCGCCTCTCAGAGAATTCGCTAATCAGAGGCGCTCCCAGTGCGAAAGACCCAGTGAATAGAAAGTGGTTTTGAGACAGCGGAACGAGGCACTTGGGCCACTAGCTAGTAAAGAAGCACGTGTCAATGGAGAGAGTTGATTCCATAGAACAGGACCAGTGCAAGAAAAGGCTCGAGTTTGACCAAAGTGGTCCTGGCTCGGGGTACAAGAAGATCAGGGCGATTAAGCGATCGCAATGGACGGAGGGAAGTAACTGAAATTGGCATTCGAACAAGGTCACAGAGGTACTTAGGTGCTAAGCCTGTATAGGACAGAAGGACTAAATTGAGAACCTTAAGCTGAATCCGAGCAGTAAGGGGAAGCCAATGAAGATGATCGAACATGAAATATGAGACCAGCGAGGAAGTCGGGCTATTAATCTGGCCGCAGCATTTAAAACAGTCTGGAGGGGGAAAGACGGACTTTTGGTACCCCAATCAAAAGAGAATTACAGTAGTCAATTCTGGAGCAGATGAAGGCGTGGATGATAGTGGTAAAAACGGAGGAGGAGACAGAGCGTCGGATTGCTCTAAGCCGTCTCAGGTCACGTGAAAGTAAGAAGAATGGGTAAGATTAGCAGTGTGTTCAGAAAAGGTGAGCATACTGTCAAGGACAACACCAAGGTCACGGACACTAGAGAGAAAAGTGAATGACGGGAATTTCTCAGCAAGAAGTGGGAAGTCTAGTTTGAGGAGCTACTGACGAGTACCAAACCACATAAGCTGCGTCTTAGCTGGGTTCAAAGAGAGACGATTAGAAGACAGATATATATGTATGTATATGTATATAGGCCTATATATAAGTCAAATTCAATTAGGAGCTGGGCTCATTGGACGAGCGCTATACATTTGCAATGCCTCACCTGAAATATACTTGTAAGATTTTAGACCAAAATGAAGCATTTTATTTCTAATTGATTTAATTCGAAAGAAAACGAGCCAAAATAAAAAAAATTGGTCAATTTATTGCTCAAAATCAAAATTGTTTAAAATTAATAAAGAATCAAGCCTATAATTATAGTAAAGACTTTATAAAGTGACTGGTAGACTGGCATTGGTCTCAATCTTGTACATTAGTTATTTTTGGCATAACTATGACACTGATTTACAAATAAAATGTTCAGTAGACTTGACATTGACATCACTGAGTGATGAGCCGAAAGATATAGTACGTAATCTAGGCAAAATAGACTAGTGTCAAAACGTATATTTTGTTGTCATTTCCTAAAAAACGCAACAACTTGTTACCTTTGACAAACTTATGAAATGTTTGACAATCCATACCGAAGTTCATCTTCACCTGCTGCTTTAATAGGCCTACGCTCAGTTAAACATCTGTTTCTTAAATCAGACCAGAATCATTCCCTCAAACTAAATAATCGTTCAACTGCAGCATTTGAAGCAGGTATGCTCATGATGAATGCCACTACCTTCAAAAGATTTGGCAAATTGTCAGCTCCTGTTTTTTAGAATAGGCCCCTACAGTAGCTGCCCATATCAGCGCCTATTGCAGAATGTAGACCCATAGTTAGCTGTAGGCCTACTCTTAAGATTACATTGTGCCGAGGATTTGTAAATTTTGTTCCACATTGCGTATTTGCTCATATTGTTATTTCTTTTTTTTACTAATAATTGGAAAATTGAAATAGCAAATTCTACGTATTTGATAATAGAAAAATTCATTCCGGGACGTTTCATTGTCCCGGAAAGGATGTGTCCGGGACGCGGGACATTTCTTCAAATTCCGGGACTGTCCCGGACAATCCGGGACGTGTGGTCACCCTAGCTTCTTCTCTTTCCAATGTAATCTCGTCATTGTTGGATTTACAGTGCCATTTAACTAAGTCCCAGAAGGCGGACGCGTTGATATAGATGATGCTTGCAAAATTTAATATGCGCTCTGAAATATTACTAAACCCAAACTGCATTGATTTTAATCCAATACCATCAGCTTCCTGTGTTTTGGATCCAACTGTTTCGGTTTGTCTTTTAAATTCAGAAATGGCGGTCCTGCAAGCAGGAATATCGTTTGTCATTTTACAGGCAACCAATCTTCGTGTGTTATCAACATCAACTGTTTCAGTGGCAACCAATTCAGATCCAATTCAAAATGAAACATCACATCAGATGAGAACATTTGATAAGAATGCTTAATAAAGAACCTTCCTTAATCAGTACTACTGACGAACAACGATTACAACAACAACTACATGTACAGCTGTTTCTTCTTAATTAAAGGTAGGCTAACCTACTTTTTCAAAACTAACGTTCAAACTAATATGATGTGAAAAACGAAAACTAAAACTAAAATGATTTGAGAAACGGAAACTAAAATGATTTGATTTTGATAAACTCAAACTAAACTAAACTAAAATTAAATGATTTGAGGAATAGAAACGAAATAGAAACGAAAATGACTGAAAAATGAAAAACTAAAACTGAAACTAAATAGAAATGATTGACACCTGACAGAAATAGAAACTAAAACTAAAATGATTTTAGGATCGAAAATAACACTGGTATGTAGGTCACGATAGATTATTAAGGGGATAAGTAAGGGTTAAGGGTCACGGTGTAGACCACGTGCTATACCAGAAAAGTTTGAAACCTATAGAATATGAGTGCAGATAACGTGTGGAGATTTAGTAAATTACTGCATCGTTTATTAACAATTATGCGGGTTTAATGTACACAAAAATTTAATTAGTAAATAGATATAGCCTAAGCATACGCAGTGCATGAACCATGTGTTTTTCGATGCCCTAAGATAGATACTGCAGAGAGGTCAATAGCCTCAGAGGCTTGGCTGATGGACAGCGGATACATATCTAGAGACTTTTCAGAGCTAGGCTGATAGCCAGAGCGTCTTCAAAGGAAATGTAATTTTGCCTAAGGTATGCAAAGAAAGACTCCGGTGCCTCGATCCTCATAGCATTGCACTCCAGAAGCAAAGAACCGTTGAATGATGAAAGCCTAAAATCAGTAGTAAAGATAATTGTCACACATGGAAAATGATGACATGAATCTTGCCAAACAAAATCAATTCGTAAGTTCCGATGGGTATCTGGCTATCTGCAGATCCACTTTTGAGAAACATTATGGGATTCATTACAGGAGCCACACTAATTGTTCAACATAGTCAAATGTCTGGAGCATTTGCAGTTTCTTATCTAATACTCAGAACTTTTCATCGGGATTTTAGCCCTTCCATAATTTTTCAGTTCCCGAACCTATTGTTCAGTTCCGAAACCTTTTTTCTAGAAAAAAGCACTGGTTATTTGGATTTACAAAAGTGAAATCTAAGTGGTTTTATTATGTAGTCGATATTTCATGCCATATGTTTTGTAGTAAAATGGGGCTTACACCCTTCTTTTTTTGTTGGATTTCTGTATTCACTGGTGCTTTTGACGTGGATTTCCAGTTGAGGGACATTGCGATGAGTTGTAATTTTATTATATTTAGCACGGATCGGATTATTGGCGCCAAAAGCCTAAATGTCGTGTATGCGATCTCATTACGTATGTATTTGATCTCAACGTAATTTGGTCGAATCTATTTTTATCGCCGTGCATTTCGAGCTTCATTATCAATCAATCAACTAGACATTTATATAGCGCGCTCTTCAAGGCAACTATTCAGAGGCGCTTCCTGCCCAACCTCGACGAAAGAGAACAGCCTTAAGAGTAGAGAAGAAAGAGGTGGACGAGTATGTATGCATTTGCTCCGTTGCCATGCTAACGTGATTCGATCGGATTATTGGCGCCAAAAGTCTAAATGCCGTGTATTTGCGATCTCATTATGCATGTATTTGGTCTCAGCGCAGTTTGGATCAGTTTATTGGCCCCAAAACGTTAAACACCACGTATTTTCGAGCTAATTAATATGTATTTGCTCCGGACGCTGATTGGCTCGCATAAGGTATAAGTAGGAGGTTAGATTAAAGTATGCAGTCCGGGTGAAGTCAGAAGAGTTGAAGTGGATGCAGTAGGATGCTCCAGAAAAATGAAAGTTGAAAATTCATTTCTCGCCGGACATTTTCCCATGCCTCTCATACAGATGAATCTAAAAATCCAAATTTGAGGCTTTTAGATTAAGGTTAAGCCTTGCCACCACTACGATGAAGTTTTAACAATAACGTGTCATACTGCTTTAAGTAGGTTGAACATAAGCAACGACTTTTTGCCAATCAAATGAATCAGTTAGCCCCACCTTCGGTAATTACTGCTGACATGAAAACATTAACAGTTCGTTTTCTTGTCTGCTTCATGCTATTAATAATTATTGCTCTTAGGCGTTTCACCTGAATTAGACGGTCATACAAAATCACCATCTTCTGATTGTGAGTCAGAAGCATGTTTCGGGATTAAGTTAAGTTAAGCAGATCTTTTGCATTGCTAGCAAATGCCGAAGCGCAGGCTTTTCTTTTCTCTTCTGTCGCTTTTCTGACCAAGTTGGAAGAGTCTCTCGGCATTTTCTTTTGTACTTTCCTTTTGTAGCTTTTATCCTCGGATGTCATGTGTACAGTCTTCTGTTCTTGCAGGGCTGCAAGAAATGCCACATCTTCATCTGTCTGTTGCTGGCTGCTGTCATTTATAATTTTCTTTTGAGCATCGTGGTGTGCAATATTAAAGTAGTTCTTCAGTTCTTCAATAAACTTAATTTCTTTTTCTTCATGTGATGTGCACCCCTTTCGCTTCTGGATGACTCGATAAGCCTCGTAGAATTCCAGAATCTTGGTCTTGACCTTGTCCTTTCGTTGTACGACAAGTCCAGCCTTATCCCATTGTTTTCGCACTGCTGCTAGTACTTTTTCTGCAATCGCTCCAGTAAAATTTACATGTTTTTCTTGCTTCAATTGACCATTTTGCAGATAAAAGAACAAATGCAGAACATCGCCTTTTGTGGGAATTCTGTTTGCTGGTAATTGGACAGTTGGCCTCCCAACAAGCCCTATAACTTCATCATCACTTCTTATTCTTAAAACCGGTTTATCCACGTTAAGTTGTTCAAAACACACAAACACACCCACTCAGTGCACTTAAAATTCCATATAATAAATATCGTCAGGCACATCATACAGTAGTTTCCAAAAGAAGTTAATAATCATGAAAATAATTACGTTTTACCTGCATGATATTGATGATTTTAATCTAATTCACATATTTTCATATATTCTAACAATTTTTGTGTCGATGGCAAGGCTTAACCTTTTTCAATTGGTATGAAAATTGGTACAGTTTAAATTGGTATAGTACAGTGATAAATGGAATGGGAAAATCGCCAGCGAGCAGAATTTCTAGGAATTTTTTGGAAATACATAATATTCTGGAGCACCCTAGTGTGCAGTTGAAGTTTGCAGTTTAGAGAGTCAGTTGGGAAGAGTCCTTGGAAGAGAATAATCGGAGAGTTGTCGTTGTTACTTAGTTAGTTCTTCAGTATCCCAGAGAGGGAGAGAGTCAAGTTGTTGGGTTAGTTGATGTCCGCAGTATATAGACAGCCAGTAATTCTGCGAATTTGCGAATGTTAACTTTGTCGAGAGTTCTGTTACAATGTCAGTCTGTGAAAGATTGAACTTTTGTTGTGACGGTGTCAATTACGGAGTATGGACAGTTGTGCATTAAAGGACGAACCAAAAACTACGTTGTGTTTCTAAGCCTCCTGCTATACCCTGGGAGCCGGACTCGCGCTTGGACATCCGAACGACTCGTTTGGGGCATCCTGCTAATCGTGGCGCCGAGCCGTCCTATGCCTTCTACTTAAGTGACATTGGTATTCAGAAGTAGAACGAACAGTTACGCTACAGACCTGTTTTACCACAGTATACATACACGTTTGGCGTTATTTTGCTTGCATAGGCTACACATATATTTATATAGGCCTGCTTGTGCCATGAAACTCCCGTATTGCATATAGACCGAGCCATAACTAGACTCATGCTCACCAGTCTTTAAGGTGCTGTAAGTTGTTTGTCGTGATCCATTCGTTGACGTCATCTTTCGTCCAGTGCTTGACCGGAGAAGTTTTATCGTGTGATGGATAATTGAGAGCGTTATTTACAGGAACCGAAACCGACTTAACGAAATCGGTTTCGTCTAAAGAAACAGGAAATGAAACAGAAATTTCTATTGACTATGCACTGTTATTTCGTGCAAGATACGAAAGCTAGCCTTCGTAATAAGTCTTTACAGTAGCTGTTGAAAGGCCCATCGTTTTGTCGATACCGTATTTCAGCATACACCGTGAACAGTTGGAATATACTCCGAATGACATAATAAATGACAACTAGAAAAAAAACAATAAATGACTTAGGACTAACTAGATGTAGATAAGGTTGATACAAATCCACGTTTTACATCGCGTCTTTAGTAAGAAAAGTTGTGGAGGCCTTTAGACTACCAAAAAACTGAATATGGGGCCTAATTAAGAATCATGTATAAATACTGGAGCGCATCTAGAAACGCTCATTCATAGGCCTGCATCAAGTGTTTAGCTCTATGCTAATTAAGTGTTTAGATCTATGCTATTGAGCGTCATTATAGGCTAGTACCGGTATGCCTTTATACAGAATCCTTGGGCTGGTATTCAGCATTTACTAACCCATTCCTTTTCCAACATTTCCAAGTTCTTTAATCAGGTGTTTCATGTTCTCCTGTACTTTAGACAAGTCGCTGAAATCCAGAACTAGCTTACTTTCCACCATTAGTCCGAGCCATCCATCCGGGTAATATTTTGCCTGAAGGCGAATAGGAACGATCTTTCTCTTCAAACGAAATGAATATGCTGCTTCTGAAAGATAGAAAGATGACAGCAAGGGAATGGTTTAGGACACTAGCTAACCTTAATAGCCTATTTCTTCCGGGACATTCTAGAGATCATGATCGAGAAAAATCTTTGAGCTGCTGCTGAAAAGTGTATATAAGAACATGAGTATGATTCTAGAAAATATAACAAAATTCTGAAAGATGATGACATCATTAGGATTCAAATGACTTGATATGCACACGTCTATTTCCTGTTGATGTAACCGACCATTTCGGTCGTTATCGACTTCAGCGTCACTTCAGCTCATCATTTTGTCTAAAATGCAGAATTTGCTCAGTAATCTCTAACATGTTGGAGTTTACTGTTATTAAGCTTCTTTCCCAAGCTTTCCTTCGTTTCTGCTACGGCTTTTGTACGTCTAGAAGCCATTTGTTCGCGAATTGCCTTAGCCTATGCGACTGCATCATGTAGGCCCAATGGCCATCCTTCTGGATATGCGATCGATTCTAGATACGCGCCAACGGACCGTAAGCCTATATTCCGTCAGCAGCCGAGTATTGGCTCGGTTGGAGACGACCGACTCTGGTTTTTGGGGTAAACTCGACCATTAGTCACTGGTGGCGCTTCAGTCTCTTTCGATCAGCCCGCGACGAATGTCTCAGCTGGCACATTGACGAATAGCCGCTGTCCCGTGACAGAGTTCTCCTAAAAGTCTTCCCCGGAAACTCTATTTCGAAACAGATTCTTCCCCGGCAGATCTGTTTCAGAATAAATTCTCCCGTCGATACTATATTCTAAAACAAAGTCTCCTGGGGATAGAATATTTCATCCCCCGTTGAAATAAGCTTTCCCCGGGAGACTTTATTTCAACGCGAGATTCAGTTTTTACTTCAACCTATTTGGTCACGTATTCTGTCGCAACTGCTAGGTACTATTTCCCGCGAGTAGTTTCTTTCAGAGGGCCGATGAATTCGAACCCCAGCGAAGCGAAATGTGATAAATTGATGGGATGCAATGTTGCTGGTCGTGGTTGATTGTTTGAGGGGTTCGCCTTCTGACAACGTGGACAGTTTCGAAGAAACTCTCTAATCCTTTTTTCCATTCCAGGCCACCAAAACCGTTCGCTGATTTTGTGTATAGTTGCATTTTTTACCAAAATTAAATTCGTTGCGATCATCTAAGCCTATGCAGATATAAACTTGAGCTAAGACTAATTTATGGTGGTCTAACTCTGCACTTTAAAGTCAACCAATCAACTTTGTTCTAGCTTCTGTTACCTCAATCCGTGAGTAAATTCCAATCTAAGCCGAGTAATTCCATAGTTCAACGCATGTTTCATTAGTCTTTGTCTCAATTAAGACTGTACTGGCATCATGGACTACAAGCTTTATGTTTCTTTAATTAATATTGGCCTATCGATACTTTTCTTTTTGACCGGGCCTGGGTCGGGAGCGCCACTGAGTATATTTCTTGAAGGGGCGCTATAGAAGTTTATTATAGATATAGATAGATAGATACTACACGTAAATAGGTTTTGTTAAGCTGCGATTATTTAAGCTCATTGCCTAGAATTCTGTGGAAGGTATGCCTCATCTTCATCAATGAATGCCGGAAAAGCAAGCTCATATAAGAAGGCCAGTACTTCATTTACAATCAATGGTTATGATTTCCCTATTCTATCTAACAATAATAAACAACTAATATTCCAGATGAATGGATGAATGGTAGGCCTAATCCGCATCAAAAGAATCAGAAAATCAAGCGCGAGCTCATATATCAGTTGATACCAGTTGAAGATTAGGCCTAATCCGCACCAGGAATCGCATATATAGCAATAGAAGCCAATTCTACATGTAGTTCGTATCTAATAGTGTTGTAAATAACGGAAAAACAGAAAACGGTGCGACCTAAGAAACCGCCTGAAGATGCCAAACCGAAAACAACTCGGAAGATCTCAACAAGACTTCCCGTGCTGAATCTTAAAGAAAGTCCATAAAGACATCCACCACAAAATCAACAACAAAGGGAAGACGTCAAAGACCATTACTGTCATAAGACGTCCCTAAACACATTCTCTATTGCTAGTTCGTATCAGGAGCCAGTACACTACAGCTATAGTTTTTCTCAGCATTGTTTGACTCCTTGTAAACCTAATAATGGCCTGATAGCTAGTCTGACGCTAATAATATTGAACGACCGATAGGGCCTATCAAACACAATTTCAGTGGTAGGTCTAACCCTTAAGGAATTAGCGTGAAGATATAGTTAGCGCTAGCCGGCTTAAGGAATATAGAATATAGCATCAACTAGCGAATGGAAAAACATTGTTGACAGTGGCGTAGCAATGTGTTGTGCAGGTTGTGCAATACACAAGGGCCCACGGCAGTCAGAAGGGCCCCTGGTAGCGAGTAGAGTCATTTTTAGCCTAAGAGTAAATCTACTTGCAGGCCCGCATTAAAGGGGGGTGCTAAGGGTGCTGCAGGACCCGGGCCCTCAGATTTTGGGGTCCGCATTTTCGGAAGTGAATAAAAAAAATGTTAATGTAAGAACAAATTCCCAAAAAAGGTCATCAAAAATTCCCCGAAAAAGGTCATCAACGTTTGTGTAAGAAGAATTCACAAAAAAGGTAATCAAAAATTCCCAAAACAGTCATCAAATTTTTCTGTGATGAAATTTGCCAGTCATAGCACCCGAGCCCGCACTAGCCTTTATGCGGCCCTGTCGGCATGTACAGCAAGTTAGCAACGGCGTACACAGTACTACACAATGAGACCAACCATCTTCGAAATTGCACAACAGTTACTACAAGACTAGGCCTCCCTATTATGTTTTTCGTCTACATTCAGTGATGTCTGCACTGCTTAGGCCTACATGTTGCTGTTGACTTTGCCTGTGACTGTTGCGACATATGAACGATCATTTTCAAAATTGAAGCTAATCAAAAACTATCTACGAAGTACAATGTCAGAAGATCGGCTGAGCTACTTGGCAATGTTGTCAATAGAAAATGAACATGCCAGAAAGCTTGACACCAAAAATGGTAGATATTTTTGCACAAGAGAAGGCGCGCAAACGAACGTTTTAACTTCTAGGATTCTTCTTTTTAGACTACCGTAGACTAAACACTTGTCTAATTTGTTAAATTGTTTCGTTATTTTTATAATAATAAATCTGAGAAAATAATTAAACTGTAATTATTTAATTATTATTTAATTGGAGTGCTATTTATGATATTTGCATATTTCTCACGGTGCGAACCATGCAAATATCGCGAAAGCGCCAAGCGTTTTTTGCCCAGCGTTTTTTTGTTTCGAATCGAAGGGGGTTTAAGGGGCCATCATCGAAGCTCTGCACAAGGACCCCTAAAGACCTTTCTACGCCACTGATTGTTGATCACAGAATCGTTTCAGAAACCAGTGCTAACTATAGCACAAGTAAAATGTCTACTTCTCGTCAGCGCCATTTTCTTAATTATATAACAACTAGAGTATTAACCCGTCATATTATGACAGTGTATATAGGCCTATGTGTGTCGTTGGTTAAAATGCTCTGATCGCCGTCGTCAAGACCGCCGTCGTCAAGACGGCAGTACTGACGTCACAAACGGCTTCTGTTCCACAAGAGATTCCAGAAACCGTTTGTGACGTAGCGTCCTCCGACAGACACAGACTATATGGATATTAGGCCTATATGTACTAGTGTATTTGCCCGTCATAATTATGACGGCAGTGTATCTCGTTGGTTAAAATACTCTGCTCGCCGTCGTCAAGACCGTCGTCAAGACGGCATTACTGACGTCACAAACGGTTTCACAATAGAACAGAAAGCGTTTGTGACGTATCGTCCTACGACGGACACACGCTATATGGTACTATATGTATAGATGATGTGTGTAATCTCTCCACTGCGTTTTAATGACATAAGCGCGCCCGACATCCTAGAGGTGTTATTACATGCTACATAATACTATTGTAAAACATTTATTTAATAATTTTCTCATTTCAATTTATATTTATTTCTTGTCCAATTTAACTAATAAACTGAAAAGTCATTTATTTCAGAAAATGCACATATTAAATCCTATTTAAGTTATATAGAAAAGCAACTGAAAATAGAGGAGGCGACTTTAGTAGGGGAAGACTTTGTATCGTAGATGGGAAGATTCTGTTTCAATGGGGCGACTTCTGTTCCGATACAAAGTCACCGGGGGAGACATTATTTCAGCCAGAGAGAAACTCTGTTTGGGGGGGACTTTATATCGTGACACCAGAATGTGTTGTCATCTTATACCAACGAGGGGCAGACGGGTGAAGGCGTCATTGTGTCATGCTAGCCCTGCCACCTGTCGTCATTCCAAACTATCGATGCAACTCAATTAATGCAGCGAATTTGAACATGATGCCATCATTTTGTCAACTGCGGACAGGAATACGTTGGTTGGGCCCCACGTGTATGCGTAGATCTGCCACTGGTGACTCTTCTAGTTCCCTGTGCATTGTTTTGCTAATTGATAAGATCATGTCCCTTATTAACATTTTAACATCAGATAGCCTAGCGCAGGGAGCGCCCCGATAAGTTTGCTTCTGAAGTTGTGCTACATAAATGTAAAGTTACAATTACAATACGTTGAAGTAGGCCTATAATATGCTTCCGTTTCACCGTCTGACGTAATTTAACCAACCTTGAAATTTACTATAATAATACTAAACTTTTAAAATATTTAATTGCTGAAGGAAACCAAAATTATTTAGCCTTATGTTTTTGTTGATAATTTCTATTTCTGGAACATTTCACATAACACGGTGGTTGCTGATAAAAAATGTCAATAAATGATCTCGTTATTATACAGGAGTTTGAAAACTGAGAAGATTCTTGACCTGTTCTGCAGTTTGTACTTTCTTTGTACTTCTGTGAAAGACAGACGACGACAACGGCCGCCTTCTCTACCGCAATAGCCATTGCATCCAACACATTCCCAGCTACACGTAACAGATAATATAGAATGAACCTCAAACAGCTGTAATGTAGTTTTAATCTAATCTCAACTGACAGGATCTTACCTAATTTGAGGTACTCTAAGCTAATATTATCTTATGTAATTAATTTAATCCAAACTATTCTCATCCACAGCAGAAAACACTTCAACAAGAGTAGTCAAGGTGGAACTGGAACATGGAACGTCAGGACTCTGTCATACACAAGAGCACTCGCCTTAACAGTCAAAGAATTGAAAAGATAGAGATGGAACATCATAGGACTCTGTGAGAAAAGATGGTGTGAAAAAGGAGAATTCAACCACGATGAGTATAAAGTCACAACATCTGGAAGAGGAGACAGACAATTGCGAGATGGAGTAGCGATGATTCTGAACAAAGGCAATGATAGGATATCAGTTAGTCCCCGGCGCCGCCGCCGCCGTTAAGCCCTTAAGTCGAAACCAGTCGCTAAGCTATCGACTGCTAGCGACTTCGTTTACTTAATATTTTGCTTATTGTTTTAATCGCGGTTTCCGAGTTTCGATTTGACGAAGACATCAACAGCAGGACAGGAGCAACAATTGCATATATACGGTACGAGTGTCGGTGCAGCAGACTAACAGTATAACAATCAGTAGATATCAGATTACCATTTCTTTATCTTACCACTCTGATGTCTGTCACGTTACCTGACGTCATGCACTTGTTTTCATCGAGAATGACGTCACTTTGTGCAAACAAACATCTCGTTAAAAAGACGCTGGTTTCAACTACTTCAGCCAGCGGTAGCCTATCAGGGGCGGATCCAGGATTTCTGGTTAGGGGGGGGGCGTAAATACTACCAATCCAATCCCGTAAATATATATATATATATATGAAATTAGATCACGCAATACTATAATGATCCTTTTAGTTTTAGGTCAGTTTAGTTTGAGAACATTTGCTGCAGGTTTAGGGGGGCGTACGCCGGCTCCGCCCCCCTCTAAATCTGCGCCTGCCTATAACTGCAGATGAGCAAGTAGAACAATTCCTATATCTAGGAGAGCTAATAAATGCAGATGACAACAATGAAAAGGACATACAAAGGAGAATTGGACGCGCTTCAAATGCATTTGGAATAATGAGCAGGATATGGAGAAGCAGAGAATTAACAAAGAAAACGAATACAAAAAAATACGAGACGATGATAGAACCGGTTTTCCTTTATGGATCAGATTGTTGAATGCAGGCAGTTGCCTGGAGTGCTACAATTTAGGGGCGCATTTTGTCATAACTGTTCCTACGTGTTAATGTTTTCCAAAACTTTTTCAACGATTACATTGTTTTCTATGGTTTAGTAAATATTTAAAGATGATTTTTAATTAGATGGGGTCGTGGGATACCTAAATTAGGCTAGGGCCGGCCCTGATTCGGATCTTATCACAATGCACAGCGCATAAACCAATGCTCGCTTCAACTGAAGTGGTCAAAACCACAGCACGATTATAAATTATTTAGTCTGTGTCGTTATTTTCCGTAATCGGTATTTAATTAAGTTGAATATAGGCCTACTGACACATGTCATCTTCGTCGATCCAAACTCGAAATCCTGCAGCTTTCAGACGATCTCGAATCCTCAAGACCGTGGCTTTTGAATCCCACTGGTAACTGATAAAAACGTGACCATCTCCACAGTCGATTTGACCTAAAGAGTAGAACATACAAAACATCGGGGTTCACTCTTTAGACCTACTCAGAATCCTCAAGACCGTGGCTTTTGAATACCACTGGTAACTGATAAAAACGTGACCATCTCCACAGTCGATTTGACCTAAAGAGTAGAACATACAAAACATCGGGGTTCACTCTTTAGACCTACTCAGAAAGTTGAGCTCGACTAAATGCTGAACAAACGAATCTCACCTACGCATAAAGAAATCTGCTTAGTGAACATTGTGCACTGGACCCTTGACTTGTTAACTATGAAGTTCAAATAGGCTAGCCTATCATACTGTAAAAGCGCTTGTTCCGTCGCCTAAAGCACATAGGAACTACAATAAAAGGACATTATGATCTCAAAGCCGAAACAGGTTAAACATGGTCACAAAAATAAAACATTAATTTTCTTAGTAAGCCCCTACAATGAATTTAATTAATTAATTTAATAAAATGCCAAAGAAAACTCGCTTGAACGTGACCTATATACCGTTACACACGTAGGCCTATATCATGCCCTTAACTTGGCAATGAGCGATATCCAAAGAGAGCACGTGGTAAAATTCAGAGCTTGTCAGAGGTCTTTAAATAGAATATTCTTTATTGGAACCAATTGCAAACCGTATTTTGGTGTACAGCAGTATAAACGTGTTCATACAGATAATATACTAATAATATGTTAATGTTAGCTACTTATATTTGTTTCAGTTATCCCAATTTATATTGTTTTATAATTTATTAATTAATTAAATTAATTTATAGCGTATACTAAGCAGTTTCGTAAAGCAACATGATGATAAACGTCTTTCTGTACAAGCTATCAGCGGTCGGAATTTCCATATCGTGAGCTCGTGGGCGTAGGAAGTGGCCTGTGCGTTTGATAGGTGGCAGCAGATCATGCAGGACGTGTCCCTGAACATTCCGTACTGCGGCGAAGAGTCGAGAGTCGGACAAGTGGCAGTGCTGTTCTATGGAGGGGGTGTCTTCTGGGAGGTAGTGTCCCCAGATGAGACGTCGTAGGACCCCTCCAAGTCTATCACGGTCCCCTTGGGTTGTAAATCCCCACCATGCAGGTGAGGCATAGAGTATCCTGGATAGGGTTGTGGCTCTCACACGTCATAAAGGCACGGTCCTCGCAGATGGTGCTATATAAACGCCCAGATACGTAGATGCATACATATACATATACACATACAAACAAAATAAATATGCCAAAGGAAATCTTAAACCGAAGATTTTCGAAATTGACACGATCTACTTCAACAAATATTTTATTCAATTACGCATTTAATTTTTAATGATGACTAACCTCCAGCAGTTTCAGCTTTAATGTGGGCTTCATTTTTCTCTTCAAGTATCCATAGAGCGCCCTCTGCTTCTTTCTTAACTTTCTCATCGGAACTATCTAACAGTGCCTTTAAGGCTTTTGAAAGAAAGAAGCAGAATAGATTAGTGAGTCAGTGGACTGACAACCTGGATAAAATGTGATATTGATGGTCCAATTAGAGTTTCATTGGAAATTTGCTTACTATCGAACGCTAGATCTGACAACGAAGCTATAATCACCTCTGAGTAGAATTCTTGAAGGGGCGCTGTACAAAACCTCTGAATGAATGAAGTCTTACACATATCATTTGTAATGTGAAGCAGTTAGATAGTTAGGCCAATGTAACACCTATAGAAAGTATCGCCAGAAGGCGCCTCGCACCAGCCAAACTGTGGTTAAAAATTTCATTAAAATAACGACAGATTCATCGGGGGGGGGGTGAATGATGCTCAAACACTCGTAGAAGTTCCAGTGTCAGGCTGTAACACATGGGGAGACCTCCATTAACTTCACATATGACAAACTGATCCGTGATTACGACTTATTCAGGGTTCCTTATCCCTGATGCGTCCATTGTGGCTCCAGGGCTTAAACAACTTACACTTTTCTACTTATTCTTGACTATAATATGTAGCAGATGAACATTTGGGCTCATTTGAATACAGCTTCATGGCTAACGTAATATTATATAGGCCTAGTATAGTACAATCATGTTAAAGTTAAAATGGTTTCATACGTTAATGATGCGCATCAGTTTTTAGTCAATCAAGTAGACATAGCCTGCATCAAAAAGACCCCTAAATTATAATATTAATGTTGAACTTGCATTTATTTTGAGCAAATAAATTGACCAAAAACGATCTCGAATACTGATGCATACCTTCGATACACCCAGGTTGTTTGTTGATTTCGTCTTTACACTTGAATGCCAAGATCCAAAGGCCATGTGCCGCTTCAGCCTGCTCCCTTGGTGTCCACTTTGGACCCATGAGATCCACGTAGTGAGGCAAGGCTCCGCTCTTTACGATTCGATATTTGTTGTTGTCGTTCACCGCCAATTTATTAAGCACTTCAAGAACTTCAATGACGGCGCAGTTCATGACGTTCATAGTCGAATCCTGCCTAATGGCGCCATCCAGAAGCTTGACGAACTGTTCGAAAACTTCGTCGTCCGAATTGATCTTTTCGTTTTCGGCCTCCGTCACCAGGTAGGACTGAAGCATCAGCGACAACCAAGACACCCTGAGATCGATGCACTCACGAAAAGGCTGGATGCGTTCGACGGCATTGCAGGCCCGCAGGGACTCTGTGGCGCCTGAAGCTCTTTGGACGACGTTGTGCATAATCGCGATGAAGGCCAGGACAATGGAGCTCGGTTCCTCCTTATTCATGAGTTCCGGTTTGAGACATATGAACTCAAGGAAATTCAGTAGGTCTGAGTGAAGCTCCACTTTAAGGATTCGTTCACAAATGGTGGTGCACTTGTCGCTAATGTTCCACATGACTCCGAGCAGCCTGTACGCTTTGTACCAGTCGAAACTTTTCGGGGTACACGTTTCCGAAACGATTCTTTCGAAATTGTCTCTCCAGTGTTGCTGAACTATCTCCACAAAATTGAGCTCCGCAAGATGTCTGCCCAGTTGATCTGCTTGAATTGGATTTCGGAATTTGGTGTCCGCGGAAGAAAGATAAGAAGCGTGATTTAGGATAACTTTTCTAGCCATTTGGGGTAAGATTTTCCTCAGCTCGTCAAATATGTCCTCCATGGAGACATCAGACAAGTTGAATTCTTCAACTTGGTCTTCACCATCACCATCATCATCCCCGCCGTTTGTTTCTTTCTCCGCATTTGAATCATCGTCAGCCTTCGGACTTTCGATCGGTGGCAGAGGAGTGTATCGACTCATGATTCAACGGACTGCAGTCAAATTAAAATAACTCAATGTAAAACGTTATTATTTCATAAATCGCAGAGCGATTTGCGGTGAATGGGGGACAAGACGATAATTATATCGACGGTAGCGCATTGACGACTCAGGGCTACTCTTATGCGAAGATTTTCAAGATAACCACGACCTGTGGTGACGAATAGAGTCCCGACAGCGTCCAAAGAGTTGGTCATCAAAAACTCGGGGCTACTCAGCTATTCGGCACCTATCTGACGTCTCTACATACGACTCCTCAGCACATCTTCGAGTGAACAGGCCCTTGAAGTTGCAGGACAACCGAACTGCAAACTCAACTTGTCCATTTAACTGTACCTCTGTCCCAACTTTAAAAATGTACTGAAGCACTATCATTCAGCTCTTTTCACTTGTATGGAACTGCGCCACTGCTCGTAATCTGGTAGTGCCAGTCCCAAGACTTGATGAAGGAGGATAGTGACGTCAACGGTCCCGGCAGGCGTAAGGTATCGTCAAGCAGTGGAAACTACTGCTACTGCATCGTTATTTGTAGCTTCCGTTAAGACAATTCATATCCTGTATTGTCCTTCGAGGTCGGCTGATGGCGATTGCCCGTTTCACTAATGTAACTGGAAGATGACAACCGCTCCGCGTCAACAGAAGAGAAGGGGAACACTGCACCGTGAAGGCTTAGGGTTAGAGATCATCGTTCCACTTGCGCACAACAGATCATTATAGTATCAGTTAAATCTGGTTCAAGCCATGTTTCAGTGAGCGCTAAGATTGAGACAGGCAGCTGTATCAATAGATCCTCTATCTCAGTTAATTTATTCAATACACTTCTACAATTGAGATGCATGATGTGGAAGTTAGGGCTGTTTTGAGGTCATCAGTCAATGATTCTGGCGATGTATAGAGACTATCCCAAGAAAGTCCAGCATATACATAAGAGTCTGGGTAAATGTCTATATTGTTTAAAAGGGGATGGTCTACTCTACTTGATCAGGGCTAGTTATGTCTAGCTTCAGACTTTTGTTCTGTTGATTAAGATGGAAATATTTCAAAGGATCAAGATATACAGTTTCATCATTGCTAGGGAAGAAATTGAGAGGTAAATTTAAGGATATGCAACTTCTACAGAGTCAGGTAGCATCAGGGCAACTATAATTATATTCATCCATATAACAATTTTGGTGACATCCCATCCCACACCCCTTGCAGACTACGGGCCCCAAGGGATCATCAGGGTAGTGAGGTACTTCTATTTTTATGATATCAAAACAAATTTGGCATACTGGAGATTCTCCTCCCGCCATTTCTATCCGTTCAGCGGTAGCCCAATAGCTGGCCGACAGCGAGAAGGTAAGTGCTGAGTGCAGACACTAGCTTTAATACATTGAATAAGCAATAAGTAGATATTTAAGCAGTTATCTGGGACTGACAATGCAATATAGAGAGCAGTGGTAACCAAGGTAATATACATTGTGTCTCATGACACAGTAAATTTACAACTGTGAAGTAACTTAAGTAACAAATGCAGTACATCCGTACACGTTGGCATCTCTCTATGCAATCTTGTCATTCTCTGTATATCAAAGGAGAAGGCTGGTTAAGGGCTCAATTCAATGCAGCATCTGGTTATGTCTTAACATAGAGAGATAGTAAACCTCTTAGATATTTTCCAAATGCCAGTCATGAGTGCATATAAAAATTTACCACATTCTCCGGTACCATCTGTGTGTAAGCAACTTGCTTAAGGTCGTTACAGGGAGTCTGCCCAGCAGGACGACCCCACAACTTTTCGGGGTACAAGCCCAGCGCGTTAATCTTATCTGATGCGTAAACCAAATAACCTGAAAAAAAACTATAGCTAAGCTACATACCTCGCTGCAGTATACCTCGAATGTTTCAAATAGGTCTTCAATGCTGTAAAGAAGAATTTGTAATTGATTTAAATTGAAAAACAAATGTTCAACGCTTACGCTTTTTAAGGCCATAACCAAGCCTATGCAATGGTTCAGCCATTTTAAAATTTACCAGGAGCTATATCGACTAGTGAACACAAGAGTTACCAATCACGCGCATGTCTGCACTGTTAGAACCACTACAGCTGCCAATCAGATGTTTATGATCAGCCTATGCACAACGAGACACGCGCCCTTGGCAACGCGATAAGTACTTATTACAACAGCTACAGAGAGCGCGACTGGTAACCGTTGAATACACCGGATATAGCATATAATATATGCAATGTTACTAGCCGATGAGATCAACATTACCATTTAACGGCACTTTTAAGTTACAAGAGTGCTCGACTATTAAAAACCATTGACAATGTAGGCTATTTCATATGCTGTTCACCTTATATTGTAGACAGTAGTTTTGAAGTTATTTAAATGTGCTAAAGTAAGGAATGGGTTGAGAAGCAAGCCAAGCTATGTTGTTGCTTTCTCTACACAGGTTTTATGAATCGAAAACTATTTCGGATTCCTAACAACTAATTTTGGGGTTTTAGGTAGAAATTTCAAAATCTTATACATAACCCGTCAGCGAAAGTTCCAGCGTTTTAACATTCTCTGAAATGCTCTAACAATACACGGTACGTGGCTCGTTGGTTGACACTAGGCCCCTACTATAGTTTTAGGGCTCTCTCTGTCTCTGTCTCTCTGTCTCTGTCTCTGTATCTGTCTCTGTCTCTCTCTCTCTCTCTCTTGATTATATATATATATATACATTTGGGCCCTGATGAGCTGGCTGCCCATAATCGATCTACTTCTGATCCTCTCGCTCCTGATTAGTCTCTTCAGGACATCAAGCGACATCCAGGGCTTCGAATGGCTACCTGGAATGCCCGTTCTCTATCGGACAAATTCGCTTATGTAGCACAAACTCTTCAGGAAAGACAACTCGACGTCTTAGCCGTTACGGAAAGCTGGCACAGCGGTTCTGATGACGTACCTCTTCTTCGTGCTGCTCCGTCCGGCTTCTCCATCTACGACAGCCCCAGAGCCTCCAGGTGACAACTCGGTTCGTGGTGGGGGTATCGCTGTCTACATCCGCTCTACACTTCGAACCTCCGTAATTCAACTTGATCCGGACATCACTTCATTCGAGGCGCTATGCCTTGCTATTTCTACATCCCATGGACCATCAACTCTGCTGGCTCTCTACAGACCTGGCTCTGCTCCTCTAACCGGAAAGTTTTTTGATGAGTTTTCATCCGTTTTGGAGAGTCTAGTCACAAGAAACAGTCAGCTGGTCATTTTAGGTGACTTCAACATCCATCTAGAAGACTCCTCAGACCCATCTACTCTACGGTTCCTTGATCTACTTGCTCAGTTTGGTCTCCGTCAGCATGTAAGTCAGACCACTCATGTGCTCGGCGGTACCCTTGACCTGATCATCACGTCTGACGAAGTATCTGTCTGTGATCTACACGTTCACACGCCGACTTTGTCCGATCACTCGCTCGTTGAACCAACTCTTCCCTTCTTGGATCTGCAACCCATACATGCCATTCGTATGGTGCGTGGCTGGAAGACCCTCGACCATCAAGTATTCCGTGATGCTCTTCGCTGCTCAAAACTTGCTTCTGCCTCCTCTTCGCTGGATGTCTTGTCGGTGGCTGACCTGTTTGACCTTTACTCCACCACCATGAACGAAATACTGGATGAATTACTACCTTAGCGGAGGGTCAAAATGCGCATGCGACCCCTTGCTGTGTGGTTTGACAGCGAGTGCCGCCAGTATCGTCGACGTACACGCTGTCTTGAAAAACGCTACCGTCGCTCGAAAGATCCGGCCGACCACCTGACGTGGGTGACTCAACTCCGATCGCTCCATCGTCTCTATCACCGCAAAGGAGGCTGAATTTTGGGAGAGACTCGTCGCTCGAGATGAAAAGAACCCAAAACGTCTCTGGTCTTCCATCTCGGGACTCCTGGGCCGAGCCTCCCGTTCGTCTTCCTCTCCTGCGTTTTCGGCCAATGATTTCCTCAGAATGATGACAGAGAAGATTGCGGGCTTACGTGCTTCAACCGCTGACTCGCCTCCACCTGAATTCACACGCACGGACTTCAAGTTTGGTGACTTTCGTCCCATCCTTGAGGCTGATCTTCGACGTGTTCTCAGCTCTTCAAACCAGAAATCTTGTGAACTGGACCCGCTTCCTCCGTTTATTCTTACTAATGTTTTGGATGATATTGTCCCATTTTTGATATATTTGTTCAATAGGTCTCTAGCAGAGGGCCATCTCCCTCCATCTCAGAAGCAAGCTATTCTCTTCCCTACCCTTATAAAACCTAATCTTGACTCACAAGTATGTTCTAACCATCGTCCTATTTCTAGCCTTTCTTTTCTCTCTAAAACTCTGAAGAGACTTGTCTCGCTTCAACTTCTGCCCTATCTTGAACAGTCTGGACTCCTCCCTTCTAGTCAATCAGGGTTTGGAGGTCACCATTCTACGGAAACTGCCCTCCTGTCCCTTCTCTCGGACATTTATACTGCCATTGACAGGTCTCATTTGACGCTTCTAGCACTCTTTGATGTTTCCTCGGCCTTCGACATGGTTGACCATCAGTGTGTAATCTAGTCCCCCTGTTCTGGGGGGGGGGAAACAAGGTTTCTCGGGGGGGAATTTCCCCCCAAAAAGGTGTCTGCCTTACAATATTGCTGAGTTCTGGGGGGGGGGAAACTTCAATCCTGGGGGGGGGGAAATTTCCCCCCCCAAAAGACGTCTAGATTAAACACTGGTTGACCATGAAATCCTACTTCGACGTCTTGAACTGTCTTGTGGCCTCAGTGGTCTCCCTCTTCTTTGGTTCAAATCTTACCTCTCTGACCGTACTCAGAGGATTGTCCTTGGTGACTCCAGAACTGCCTGGGTTAGGGTTGAGTATGGTGTCCCACAGGGTTCTGTCCTTGGCCCCATTCTGTACTTACTCTACACAGCTGACATTCCTTCTATATTTACTAAACACCTTACCTCTGGTCACCTTTATGCAGATGACGTTCAGATCTTTGTCCAAGGCTCATCCTCTCAGCAGATCTCCTTTGTTGGATCCATTGATTCCCTGTCACATGATCTCCACTCTTGGATGTCATCAAATCGACATAACCTTAACTCTTCTAAGACCCAACTGATCTGGTTTGGCACTAAGCAGCAACTTTCTAAACTTGATATCCCACTTCTGTCGTCAAAATGCCCCGCTTTTTCATTTTCATCCAGTGTTCGGGATTTGGGTGTCACCCTTGATAGTACCCTCTCGTTTTCTGAACACCTCTCCTACCTGACACGTTCCTGTTTCTATCACCTGAGGCGTTTGAGGGCTGTAAGAAGATCAGTTTCTCCTTCAGTGTTTACTACTATGGTCCATGCCTTCATTTGCTGCCGCATTGACTATTGCAATTCATTGTTTGCTGGGCTCCCTAAAGCGCGCCTTCATCTCTGCAGTCTGTTCTGAATGCGGCTGCCAGGCTCATTGCCCGTTTTCCCCGCTTCTCTCACATAACTACCTTTATGACTGATGTACTTCACTGGCTTCCTGTTGCTTCCCGCATCCAATACAAGGTTCTTCTCCTGGTCTCTAGGACTCAACTGGGAAAAGCTCCTAAATACCTCTGTGACCTAATGCGCAAACCTCTATCTGCTCTGTCTTCCCGCCCTCTTCGGTCTGCTGACCGCCTTGATCTACTTGTGCCTCGCGCGAGGACTTCGATGGCTCAGCATCGTGCTTTCGCCATCCTTGGCCCTTCCCTTTGGAATGACCTGCCTCCCTCTCTCCGTAGCAAGATATTGCTTGGGATCTCGCCCTCTTCTCTCGGCTGCCTAAAGACCTTTCTTTTCCCTCGGCGCTGACACGCTGGGAGCGCCTCTGAATAGTCTATGCTGTGAGAGGCGCTTTATAAATAATCATATAAGATAAGATAAGATAAGATAAGATATATATTCTGTTGGGAGTGGCCTTCAGCCAGCCCGCCATTATCATCCTCACGTGCACTTACTAACCTTAGTTAAGACGCACCTCGTTTGAAGCTAAAAGTCGGATGGTCTCGTTGACTATAAATAGCAGGATTCTTCTTTCGAAAGGGAGACCGGTTTTAGTTAAGTAAGGCGTTAGTCGTGCACCGCTATGTGTCACGCTTGTAAGTACCCTTAGTGGTCGTTTTCCGAGAGTGTACCCTGCGTGGTCGCTACTCATGTTTAATTGCCGGTTCTCGAGTTGTTTCTTCCTTTGTGAAGTTTGTGCTAGCGTAGCAGGCGTCTTCTCGGAGAGTCTGTCTTTTGTGTTTGGTTTTGGCTTGGATGTGTGAGTATCACTCCAATTATGTACATAGTGTAATTATACCATTTTATCAATATTGCGAAAGTCTTCGTTTTTCTTGTCATTCCTCATGTCATTCTAGCTCACATTTCACCTCTAGACTAAAAAGCTAACAATATATATATATATATATATATATATATATATATATATATATATATATATATATATATATATATATATCTGCTACTTATCTACCTATCTATCCATCTATCTATCTATATATCTATCCATTTATCCATATTATATATATCTATTCTTCTACCTTTCCATCTAAGCTTATCTATCCATCCATCTATCTGTCTGTCTATCTACCTATATACCTGTATATCTACCTATCTAGCTGTCTACGCATCTAGCTATCTTATCCAACTATCTATCTCTCTCTAGTTCTCTTTTATGTTTATGTCGCAGTTGACTGGTAAACTACTGCGAGCGTCCCCCAGTTACTGCATCAATGCCATTCACAATGGCTCTTTCTTATACAGACTAAAAGCTAAAGGTTCATCAGTTAGCAAGAAGCAACCTGTCCGTTCGAAGTCTATGTCTAGTAAAACTATACTTAGCAAAAAACGTTACGAGATATGTTTAACAAAGACTGTATATGACTTGTTATAAAATGACTTTAAAATGCTAATTTTGTTACATCATCTTATATAGTCTATGCAACTACATTCTGATAAAGACCACGGTGATCTAACTGGTCTCTCTGTCAGAACATCTGATCTTGTTGCTGGAGAATTCACACTGGTCTATTCACGTTTCAATTTTAAGATGCCTAAAAATCCCTCTGCTTTAACCCGGTTTTGTCAAACAATGCATCCATACATCTTTTAATTGGGACATTTGTATGTATTTAGCAAGATACTTGATATAGCGCCTTTTCAGTTCCTCACCAAAGCGGACAATAAACAATTCCCCAGATTACCTTCTTTAGGGTAAAGCCCTCTAAATACCTCTTGCGATCATTTGATCATAAGGTCATTTTACGGCGAAAATGAAGATATTATTCGTAATATCCGTATGCGCCAAAGATTTTTATTGCGCCTTCAATTTTAATCTCTCGGCATTCAAAACGACTTAAATGAGTTAAGTGAGTTACAAACGGATTAGATTTGTTGTATCTTTCAGAAGGTAAGCGAGCTTTTCATTGGGAGAAAACCGTCGTAGCTACTCGCCTTCAGGTGAATGGCAAGGTGTGACAATTCGAAGTTAACTAGGTTGATAGATTTCAGCGACACGTGTAGAGTCCAGGAGAACTTGACGCACTGAATCAAAGAACCTGGTTAAAAAGGATTGGGTTTAGGATTTGCATTTGATTTTTGATTGGGATAAACTAGATATGCAGCCTAATAGCATAAACTACAGGATTGAAAGCGACTAAATGCATTCCCAGGCTTTCACAACTCTTCTTACCAATTTTAGCTTATACGACTATAACCTGTACTATGTATTCATGAAGAAACTGACAGTAGGCCTTTCACTCGTCTGCATTTATCTGTAGGCTTATCCGTAAGTTCCGTCTGAGAGGCTCCATTATGGAGATAGAGATGCTGCATCATAATTTCGTACTATAGTGGCCACTGGAGTATAACATCATCAGTCATCCGGTAAAGTCATCCACTTAAAACACTGGTTTTCTCGTCTCTTGAATGGCTGATCTAAGCAGCCTTGCATGGTTATCACGAGCTGAATTCGCCTACATTTACTCTACAGTACGAAAATAATGGTCACCGCGAATGGCAACCCCGTTGAGACTAAACGGACGGCTGCTGCTGCTTGGCTTCCTGTCGACAGGCGAGAGTCGAAATCTTTTCCGATCTGAACTGTTTTGGTTCAGCATTTCTCCATCCGATTCCTAGTTGGACGTAGCGAGCCCGATCTTATGAGCAAATATAAACAACACGATAAGGGGCTAATCTAGTTATAAATATAGGATGAAAATATTACCCCAGCGGACGTATCACTTTTATTGCCTTCAGTCGCACAAGACCTAGTTATTCAGTATTATAATATTGTTTTCATTCAATCACTTTTTATGATAAATATTCACAACTGTTTAATTTTTGGGTAGGCGTTTACCTTATGTACTTTGCAGTCATTATTTTTCATTCATTGTGGACGTTCTTCACACAGGATATGTGCCGCCACACCATGGATGAATATCAACATTTTTTTACAATACGAGATAATTTATGACCATCACGTGACGTTCATGACATGATTGGTTAAAAATTAAACCGAAAGCATTTTTTATAATACGAGATAGACGCTAATAATGCATAAAATAGTTTATTGGGTCTAGCATATATTATTTTCCTAAAAATAACGCCATATTAACCCTCTTATTTAACGAGTATGTACAAGGATGCGGTGTATCAGCCTTAATATATAATAAACGAATATAATAATAATAATATCAAAATCTGCGATCTAAACTGCATGCATTCTATTTATAATACAACTAGTTAATAACGTATCGAACCCCACTCGGTTCCGTACTTCACATCATTAACTATGGCTTTCAACACTTCCTCTCTGTCGACAATAGTTCAATCAACTTCACTTGTCTTCTGCGTAATTATGCCTATTTTAATGTTCACTGATTCACTTAAGTCTACGTATGTGTAGCTTATTTATTCTGTAGCATAGCCTCGACTGAACGCAAACACTGTTTCGAAACGTTTTCAGTATCTTTGTTTTAAAACATAAATCTTCAGAATACAAATCACAGTTCAAATACAACATTTATAGAGAAACTCAAAACATCTACTCTTCAGCAGAAATCTTCGCGCGCGTAAAACACGTTTCTTACCACGCCAGAACGACATTTAATTACGTGTGCACGGCGAGAGCTGACCTACAGGTAGGCTGCGCGCCTCGCTATACCTGAGCAGCACCTAATTAACTATGCACAACGAGAACTGGCCTTTCGCGGCAGGCGCGCCCTTCGTTATAAGAATACAGTCACACGTTCAATCTATCACATATACTAAAGCGAAACGAACTAAATATATAATATAATATATCACGCTGACTTAGAGCTTATTCTCAAAACTGAGCTAACAATAGCTTAATAGTTAAGTTGCAAAGTTTCGGAATAAAATCCTCAAAACTCCGACAATGTGAAGCATAACATGAAACCATGATTTTATGCCTGTCTCTTGTAAGAATAGTTTGATAATAGAACTCTGAAGTTTCTTTGATAAACCGCACTTTCTATATTCACTAAAAAAATACAAACAAAATAAGACAGCAATTAAATACCTACTTTGAAATGATGCTACAGTAACACGAAAAAGACAGGAAATTTGGCAATTTGGTTTTAGTTGTTTATAGTTTCTTAAATTTGTCTTGACTTCTCTAAATACTTTTACTAATTCGTTAACCAAAGAAAGCGGATTTATTTCGAGTCTCTCTACAGTAACTAGGCCTATAACAGATTATTTTTGTACGATCATTCTGATATTTGAGCGATTTTATTTTAACGGATCGCTGTCTTCTTCTTCACCCATTTTTCTGTGATGTCATCAACTGTTTTAATGACGATTTAATGGCGATTACATTCATATCTTCACACGAATAAATTTTTAACTTAAACATGGAATTTTACGCAATGGCCATTCTGCCCATTCTATCTAATGTTTATTCTTCCTCCTCGATCTACCAACCTTCATACACGTTAAATCAGCTTTATGAAATACGAAGACATTCTCAATTGAGGCCATCTGCTGAAATCTTTGAGCGATTAAAGAATAACAACATTTTTCGCTACCGTGGAAAAAGAGGTGGTCGCAGAAAGCAATGCTACACCCCGGTCTGTTATCCTGGCAATAGTCTAAATCAACCGAAGAGTAAATTACAAAGACAAGATAAAGGCAAACATTTACGGCCTAACCTTATAACAGTGGGTAGGACTTCAAGATCCATCAATCTCGATATTCCTCGATCTGTTTGGTTAACTTTTCCTCCCACCATCTATATCATTAACGTGCTTCTCTAGCTAAGGCACATGCGATACAACAACTTCAAGCCGATATCATCAGTTTCAATGTCGATGTGGCAATCATCACAGAAACCTATCTTAAAAGTCACCACAAAGACTCCATATTTACCATTCCAAACTATCAACTCTTCCGCCGAGATCGCCTGGGCCGTAAGGGAGGAGGAGTAGCTATTTTAGTACGCTCTACAAATGCTGCCAAGACCTGTAGGCCTATTATAAGTAGCGACTCCGGAGATTTTGAATTATAATGGGTTGTAATTGATGCACCTAAAGAACGTACACTTGTTGGCTCACTCTACCATCCGCCTAAACCAATATATAAAACTAACCAGTTGCAGGACTATATTGAGAGGACAATAGACGAGCGCCTAAGCGGTGACCCTGATACAACGGTCTTGCTTGGGAGGAGACTTTAATAAACTTGACGCCTGTGAAGTCTCGGAACGCACGGGCCTCACACCCTTGGTCAATCAACCAATACGCGGCGATAATGTCTTGGACATGATTATGACATCTACACCCGATGTATACGATATTCACATAGTCTCCTCAACAGTCAGATGAGATCACAAGGCCATCATTGCCATCACTGATGACTCATTTGTTGACGGTTCAAAAACTAAAGTCAAAACAATGTTCGTCGCCGTACACAGGAACTTCATGCAACCTTATTAAAGGACCTTAAAGACTATGATAATGTCTACCATCAATGATACATCTGATCTACAAACAGCATGGAACATATTTTACTCGACACTGCTCAATTGGCTTGACCATTACTATCCTTGTCGTCAGTCAACTACCACTTCTAAAGATCACAAATTTGTTACCCCGAAGATAAAGATTCTCCTAAGGGAAAAAAATATACTTATGCGAGCTGGAAGGATTAAAAAAGCCTCAGCAATTGCAGCAAAAATAGTGAAATTGATAAAACGTTCTAACAATCGTGACTTCAAAAGAATTGATCCAAAAAGTGGTTCAAAAGCCCTATGGCGAACAGTTAACGAATAAACAAAAGGGACTAAGATGATGTAAGATCCAATCATCCATTGACCAGCCAAACGTGGAAGAATTAAATGCTTATTTTGCCTCAATTTCGACCGATTCTGACTATGTTTCTCCGCTTCTAAAACAATCAGTTTATCAGGAGACCGAACCTCTAAATGAACACCAGTTATTTCACCTTCTGGACCATTTAAAGTGCACAGCAGAAGGAATTGACCAGATGTCGGCGTGGTTTCTCCTTGCTCCAATAATCTCCTCTCCATTGACGACACTAATTAACAGATCGGTCTCTCTCTTCTATGTTCCTGACCAATGGAAAATTGCTCTAATCAATCCAACCCCCAAGGTGCCGAAACCGTCATCTCCAGCAGATTATAGACCGATATCGGTTGTTCCAATTTTGTCAAGACTAGTTGAACGATTTAGCCTATTGCCCGAACTTACCTTTATGAAGCTCAAAACTCTCTACCTTTTGCTGACTTAATAAAGGATCGTACTACCAAGTTGGGCCCCATACCGCTTGGTGACAAAGGCAAGTCTGTACAAACAACTTCCTTAAGATCGTTACACAGACTGCCCAGCAGGACGAACCCACAACTTTTCGGGTAACAACACCAGCGCGCTAATCAAATAGACCATCGTATCGAACACGAGTCTCTCATGCGTAAACCAAGTAATCCGAAAAACTACAGATAGGCTACAGACCTCACTGCAGTATACGTTCAAAGTTTTAACTATTATTATTTTTTTGCACCCGAGGTAGTTCTGTTCCCTCAGGCTATGAAATTATGTCCGAAGACTGTGCGGTGGGTGTCTGGAAAGACTCACTCGACAAGATCTGGCTGCTCGAAGGTTCCCATAAAAGCAACGGTGTTAAAGCGCTGGATACAGACTGACAAGCGCTGGAAAGGGTAACAAGTTTCCCTCGGATCTCCAGTGTTTTGGGTTAGAAATCCTTCAGAAATTCTATTCCATTGTTGTTGATGGGGCCCAGGGCCTCAAAGGCCAATGGAACAAAAGAGTAGGTTGTGCTGAGTTGGCTATATTTTGCACTCTTCCGGGTGGCTGCCAATTCTGCCGCTACGCCCGCCGATGCCGACGTCGCCTCCAGGTATGATGGCGCCACGGTGTCTATCACTGTGGCGTCCCAGACAAGACCACGTCCTCTGCGCCATGGGATCAGTGTAAGTCCTTCCGGGCGTTTTCCGTCAGTTGTTATTATCATTATTTTTTTTGCCGCCCGAGGTGTGACCCTCAGGTTCTTAGAGATTGAGAAGGTGCGTGGCTAAATTGGTTTACTGTGCCTCATCCTCCCCCATTATTATTATTATTATTATTATTATTATTATTATTATTATTATTATTATTATTATTATTATTATTATTATTATTATTATTATTATTATTATTATTATTATTATTATTATTATTATTATTATTATTATTATTATTATTATTATTATTATTATTATTATTATTATTATTATTATTATTATTATTATTATTATTAGTCAGCAATTAAAAAGTTTTATCCTTCTGCAACACGTATATTAACTTAAAGAAAACACAACTTTCCAAGGTGCTACCAGTTTTGTTTCTCTTCCCAGATGTCAAATCGCTACATAAACTGAAGAAATCTTCCAGCATAAACTTCAGAAGCCAGAGCTGCTACTAAATCAAGAGCAAGCATTGCCAACTCAGGACACTTCTTATTTCTGATCCAGAAATCTATTGGAGTCTCGTCGGTGGGTTTTGTTCTTATTTTGGTTATATACAATAATTGGGCTTCCACTTAAAACTTTGCTTCTTGATCTTTGGCCTCTGATGACGGTTTCAACTTTTTGAACAAAGATTTGAAATATTTTAATGGAACAGTTTGAGTGACAGCTAAGTACTTTGAAGAGCAGCCTTTCTTGGTCCAAATATCCATGCCAAGACAAATCCTTTGTGCGCTAGCTGTGGCATTTTTCACAATAATTGCTTTTGTATCGTTCATCTTCTATTCCATAATCTTAAGCAGTTTGACATTTCCAGCAGGTTTGTACCAAGGATCTAAAATTTGGTAAAAATCCTTAAATTTTGGCTGATCAGCAATACGCACAGTAACCTACCTACATACCGAATATTGTCGTTAAAACGTCTTGCAAATAGTAGTCCCACGCTGCGCTCTCTCGTTTTCTACCACTCGCATGGAATACTGATAGCGAAATATTATGATAATTAAACAGTTTTTAACTATAATAGAAATCGTTCATTACTGAAACACAAGTTCAAACAACGGCGTTAAAACAGGCATCCAGCACATACCGTAATTTCTACTCGATCGATAAAACAGACTACATTTATAAAATAATGAAGCCATCATGGGGATCGTAAGAAATGAACTTCAATTCATATATATATACATATAGTATATATACTATATAGTATATACATATAGTATATATACTATATATATATATATTTATATATGCATATAATATATACTGATATAAAAATTACGCACTGATCTAAATAAGTTATCTTTTATATTGGCAATTTCATACATTACACTATTAATTTAAGTTTCTTAATTTAAATTTAAAATTTCAGTTTCTATTAAAGTTTTGACCATTCCAGTTTCTGTTTAGTTTCAGTTTCTTAGCCTTTTCAGTTTCAGAGAGACATTTCAGTTTCAGTTTCAGTTAACTTGATTTACACTGGCTCTCTAGTCGTGGCAAAGTCCAGTTGGCGTCTGGTTCCAATCCAAATGAGGTGCGTCTTGCTCACGTTCATCTTTAATCGATTTCGAGCCATCCATTCCTCGATGCACTCCACACACTGTAAAGCGCTGGACAGCTGTTGGAACATCCAAGGCATGGACACTGAGAGAGAGCTGGGTGTCATCAGCTTAAGAATGCGCGATCAATCCTCTACCTTCGATGATGTCCAAGATCTCGGCCGTATAAAGACAGAAGAGCAATGGGCCGAGAACGGAACCCTAAGGGACACTGCAGTCCAATGAATGAATGTTCGAAATGCACCCACTTAACATCCGATTTAAGACACAGTGGAGTAGCTACTTGAAGAATTGTTGAAAGATTGGATATATTGCGGATAGCTTGGGTGTTCTAATATGTAGCTTCTGTCGCGAAAACCTCCCTTCCATTTCTTCTATCAGGCCGAGGGTCGTAGTCGGAAGGTTCGCGGTGGTTGTATGTAGGTATTTTCAGACTCGTGAGTCCGGTCTCCGTCGTCTATCAGAGGTCTGAAGCTATTAGTCGACAAACTGACGGTTAAACATTTCTTTACTAACGATTAAAACTGAAGCCAAAGTTCGACAGCAAAGATCGTCAATGGTACAACGTCGGCAATGCAAATTACCCACAATTCAATCTGTCTTCTGCCTGTCATATTCTGACTATCTTCTGACCGACTTCCGCTATATCTATCTTCTCGCTCTGCTCTCTGACTGACTATTCTTTCCGACTATATACCGAATGTGACCTGTTCTCACCGACTGACTGTGACCTCTATTCGCTAGAGTAAATTTCCTCATCTGATGATTTTAATTTTCTTAGTTAGGCCTACTGAATAGGCTTAGGCACTAATTGTTTTGATGCTTTCAATGTTCTCGGTCACTGAATAGGCTTTATTTTGTTGGCTAACTTCGCTTTATTGAGTTGATTAACTTCACTGACTATCCAGCCATTACCGAATTTTAGTAAAACAAATAGGGCGACCCTAATTTAGCGGGGTTTATACCCCTTCTAGACCACCCTTCATCGCTCTGCTGGCATTTTTCTCTCTCTCGCTCTCTCTTTCTATCTATCTATCTATCTGTCTGTCTGTCTGTCTGTCTGTCTGTCTGTCTGTCTGTCTGTCTGTCTGTCTGTCTGTCTATCTATCTATCTATCTATCTATCTTACGTTTATGTCGCAACTGACTGGTAAACTATCACGAGTGTAGCCCATCGATATTCGTCCCATGAGGATGATCCTCAACGTGATTCTGTCCTCAATCGGGAGCCAGTGCAATGTGTTTCTCATGTAGATCTCAAAATGCAAAACTTTCTAGTTTTGATGATGTATAAATTTCTAGATTTTATGATGTATCGACCTGACCTCCATGTCAGTATTACCATGGACAATTGATGGGACTCATATAGTCTCAGTATGGGTCCCGTATAGAAGTATGGGTCCAACATTGAAGGTGGCTTATATCAGAGATTTAAATCTCGGGCTAGCACGGTCCCAACACGGGGACCTTAAATGGCGTGGCACCCATTCAAACGGGCAGCGGTGGTGAAGGATCTCACCCGATCAATTCATTGAAAAATTAGCAGGGTCGAGGCCATAATATACGGTCGCTATAGAAAATCGTGTACATTTACATTTACATTTACAATATTGGCTCTAAATGGACATCCTGACATGGATACAATCTGATTTCAGCTGGATATTCACTTTTTAACAGTATATGGAAAGCGGCAGACTGCAAATCGGTTTCAATTAGCCTAATAGATACGTCAATGTTATTTGTGAGGGAAATGAGACCCTAGAATACACGAATGACAAGAATAGAACCATATATACATAGTAATACAGTGACCTTAAAACAAGATCGCAATGCCGTCGAGGACCTGAGTGTTTCAATCATGCTGGCGACATCTAAGTTTCGCATAGCTAAGCGCCTGACAATTACCTGGTTCCCGCGAGTTCGTTCCTTTTGGAGCATTTGTTGAACTACGGAATTATTCGCTTAGAATGGAATTTGCTCACGGAGGTAATAAAAGCTAGAACAAAGTTTTTAGTTGACAATAAAGTGCAGACCACCATAAATAAGTCGTAGCTCAAGTTTATTTCTGCATAGCCTTAGATGATCTCAACGAATTCAATTTTACTTAGTATCTATTGGCTAAAAATTGCATTAATAAGTACCATCTTGTGAAATAGTTCAAAATTAGTTTCATGGATAAGGCTGAACGATAAGCTTTGTTTAATAACATTACCAAAAAGAATATCCAGCAGAATATTCTAAAGATGAGATAGGTCCTTTACGAGAGAAATATGTTTCATTCTGTGTCAATAGTGGAGACTTGCTTCAAATTGGCGCCAAAGAAAGGAGAGTCGAGTAATGAAGAGAAGAAACATCCTATTGAAACCATTCATGAAGGAATAGGTGGAGGTCAGTTTGGCAAAAATGCAACAATACACAAGATCAGCGAACGGTTTTGGTGGCCTGGAATTGCAAATGCTGTTACAGGGTTTCTTCGAAACTGTCCACGTTGTCAGAAGGCGAAATTGCGAATCCCTCAAATAAGCCACCGCCAGCAACAATGCAACCCACCAAAGTAGCACACACACACACACACACACACACACACACACACACACACACACACACACACACACACACACACACACACACACACACACACACACACATCTTGTATTGCTGGGGGATCGATTTCGTCGGGCCTCTGAAACAAACTACCTACCGCAAAAAAGTACATAGTAATTGCGACAGAATGCGTGACCAAATGGGTTGAAAAAAGCTGAATCTCGCGTTGAAATGAAGTCTCCCGGGGGACACTTTGTTTCAAAGGGGATGAAATGCTCTCTACCCGAAAACTTTGTTTCAGGATATAGTCTCGGGGGGGGGGGGCGCGAACTTATTCTGAAACAGATCCGCCGGGGGAGAATCTGTTTCGAAATAGTCTCCGGGGAAGACTTTTACGGGGGGGGGGAGATTCTGTCACGGGATACCCGTCAAGCATCTTACGTGTATGTTAAAAACGTTTGGCTTTAAACATATATTCATTTTTCTAAACACTTTATTCGTGATTACACTCTTACAAAATTATCTGGCTGAGTGTGTTTAAAAATGGTGCATGTTTGTTATTTATGTTTATATTGCAGCTGTGTGGTTAATATGGACTGTCAGATGTTTGAACCTGCAATGAAGAAATCAATTCACGAGCGCTGCTTCGTATCAGACCAGCAATCGACGTCAATTGGAGGCCGAGTCCGGTTGCCAGAGAGACCAAACAGAGAGACAGAGTAGAGAAGCCTATGCCGGTATAATGTGATTACAAGTTTATGTTCATTTCTTCCCTAATAAGAACTCAGTCACTTTAGAATAGTATGCAACATAATTACATGCAACATGCAGTGCACATTTGCGCAATTAGAGTAATTTAATCTTAATCTCGCTTTAACAATGATAACTGAAACTTAAAGTCAGAAAGGTAAACTAAGAGAGATTAAAAGTCATTTAATGCATCCAAAATTGAACCATGCAATTATTAAAAAAATGCAGAAGTAGATTAAACAATTACAGTTAGGCCTATAAACAAATTGTACCATTAAAAGATAAAAGCTAGTTTTCATGGATTTGCAGAAAAATCACAGAGATAAAACTGCCAAATACATTTCACGCAATGTACATTTGGCAAATTTTTAAGCTTGAAGCGACTTTAAGCGACTTTCACTGAAGTTTATAAAAACACTCAAAAATTTCTGTTAACATTGCTTATCATAATCACATCATTATCACCGTCATAATTTTAGTTGCGATTGCATCGTCAAAACCTGTCATCGTGAAAACTTGTGTAAGGTCTATATATAAAACGTAAAGCCAAATAGAAACCTGCATGTAAACCTAATTATATATATATATATACATATATATATATACAATTCAGGGGAGGGGAATAGAGTAATGGTAACATTCATGGCCAGGAGAGCAGCAGTACGTGGTTCGATTGCCGCAACCCCCTCGGGCGGGCGACTTGCATGGCTGCCATAACGTGTGTTTAGTTAAGATATTGATAATTGTACCGTCATGTCTCAATGTAATCTTACTGCGTTTATTGGTTTGAATTAATAAAGAAAAATTATTATTATTATTATTATTATTATTATTATTATTATTATTATTATTATTATTATTATTATTATTATTATTATTATTATTATTATTATTATTATTATTATTATTATTATTATTATTATTATATATTATTGTAGGCCCTATATCGATGTGACTTACCGGCAACACATCCTGGTTCATTTCCCACTTCCTTTCTATATTTGTAAACAGGAAACACACGTTTCACACCGCATTCTTGGTAAGAGAAGTTGTGGAGGCCTTTAGACTACCACAAAAAGTGAATAGGGGGCCTAATTAAGAAACCTGCATAAATATTGGAGTGCATCTAGAAAAGCTCATTCGTAAACCTACATCAGTTGTTTAGGTCTATGCTAATTAAGTGTTTAGGTCTGTGCTAACTCGCGTCATCATAGCTTAGTAGGCCTATATATACATGTATTCTTTGGGCTAGTAATCAACATTTACTAATCCATTCCTTTTCCAACATCTCCAAGTTCTTTAATCAGATGTTTCATGTTCTCCTGCACTTTCGACAAATCACTGAAATCTAACACTAGTTTACTTTGGACCATTAGTCCGAGCCATCCATCCGGGTCATACTGTGCCTCAAGACAAATAGGAACGATCTTTTTCTTCAAACGAAATGTATATTCAGCTTCTGAAAGGTAGAAAGAAGACAGCAAGGAATGGTTTAGGATACTAACTAGTCTTGAGATTTCTTCCAGAAGATTTTAGAGATCGTGATCGAGAAAAATCTTTGAGCTCCAGCCAGAGGCGCGTTTACACGTAGGCGCACTAGGCGTACCCCTAGGGCCACAAATAAACCAAATAACTTCACATTCCTTGAAATAGCTTCTATAAGTAATCTTAATAACAGGCAGGGCTGTAGTCGAGGGTATACGCGGGTATACAGCGTATACTCACCTCTAGCGAAATTTGAGAGCGTATACTCAGCGCTCTAGACGAGGGCATACGCGGGTATACAGCATATACTTACCTGTAGAGACCTGAGTAATGAAATTTGGAGGAAAAAGAGAGGTTTTGACAGGATTTTTGAGGTTTTTAGGGCGAATGACTAAAAAAAGGTAATCAACTTTTTCAGAGACGAAATCGTAAAAAGTCTGAAAATTTAAAGGAAATTTTTGAAAAGTCTGAAATTTTCTTACACGAATTCCTAAAAAAAGGTCTTCACATTTTTTTACGCCGCTGGTCACCGGTAGCGTATACTCACCTCAAATTTTACCACTACAGCCCTGATAACAGGGTCAATAACACTCACAAACACGGCTTCAAGTTCAACTTCGTGAGTTTTTGCACATGATTTGCTAAACACCACCAGAGTTTCAGACTCTCAGTCTTATTACCGGCGATCCCGGGGAGGTCGAGGGGATAAGACTCCCACCTTTAACAGTGGGGTACACAGTATACAATTGTCCCCCCACATTTTGAAGAAACGCTACAAAAGGTTAAAATATTTTTCACCTCGTTTTTGGCCAGATCAGTTCAAAAGTGTCCCGTGTTCCCCCACCTGTCAAACAAGATCGCCGTCGCTGCTCAGTCTGCACGTTCAGAAGGGCCCCCAAAAATGTGTGTGCCGAAGGCCCCATTTTCGGTAAACGCGCCTCTGGCTCCTGCTATGAAGTCTATGTAAGAACATGAGCATGATTATAGAGAAACAAAATTATGAAAGATGACGACACCTTGATTCAGCGACTCTGAACATAAGGGGAATGCGTTGGTTGGCCCAACGTATGTGCATTGCTCGCCATTTGTGACTCTTCTAGAGTTGTGTGCATTTTATCCTAATTGATAAATCTCCTGGCCTTTACTACATCTAACGCCATAAAAAAATTATAGGCTAGCGAAGGGAGCGCCCCGATTAAGCTTACTTTGCTTCTAAAGCTGTGCTTTATAAATGTTATGTTACAATTACAATACGTTGAAGTCTAATATGCTTCCGTTTACCGTTTGACTTAATTTAAGCAACTTTGAAAGCTTACCTTTCGTTTATTTTCAATATTTAGTAACATTAAAACTTAAAAATATTAATTGCTGAAGTAAAAAAATTATTTAGCCATTATGTTTTTGTTGATAATTTTTATTTTTGGAGCATTACGCATAACACATCATTGTTGCTAATAAAAATTATCAGTAAATGATCTCGTTATTTTCTAAAGGAGTTTGAAAACTGAGAAGATTCGTGACCTGTTCGGCAGGATGAACTTTCTTTGTACCTCTGCGAGAGACAGACGATAACAACGACCGCCTTCTCTACCGCAGTAGCCATTGCATCAATCACAGACCCAGCTACACATAACAGGAAATATAGAATGAACCTCCAAACATCTCTGGGTTAGTTTTAATCTATCACATCTGACAGGATCTTACCTAATTTGATTTTTTAATCTGAGCTAATCTTATTTTATGTAATTCCTTTAATCTGAACTAATCTTATCTTGATTTAATCTAATCTTTAGGCTCATGGGCGTCCGCAGGAATTTTTGTAGGGGTTCAAATGACGTTTTTGCATAGAATAGATTCATGAACACAGACCGCGTAACAACTTAACAAAAAATAATGGTCAAGGAATTTACCAAAATTATTAAGTGTTTCTCTTATTGAAAATTGAGTTGGGACTTCCGTAATAATCATAATAATCAACAGATTTTATTTATGTAAAATTTGCGCAAAACTCAAGGAGGCAAATGCCCCACCTTGCTCCCGCCGGACGCCCATGTTTAGGCTTTAATTACGCATGCAGTTCCCTTGGGCGCCACAATTTAGATTCACAATTTAAGGGCGCCATTGTAAGAAAAGTTCTCTGTGTTTTTATGCTTTCAATCATTTTTTCAACAATTACAGTGTTTTCTTTGGCTTAATTAATACTAAAAAAGATTATTTACTTAGGTGGGGTGCCCAAATGCAAAACTTTGCCTGGAGCGTCATTGAGGCTAATGCCGGTGTCACGAAATAGAGTATCCCCCATACATGCGTATCCCCCTTAGCGAAATGGAGTATTCGGTTTAGTTTGCATTTTTGGCGGTTTCTAAGTGTATTCAGTCGTACTGTTTGGATTTATTGCACACATCAAATTTTTGAATTGCGTATCTTTAGTTTGTACGTCGACCTGAAATCAATTTACTTTGTTTTTGGTGATTTTGACTGTAATTTCGTCGAGGCTATCGTGATGCGTATGACGAGGGGGGATAGAATGGTTCATCCCACCGGATACTCTAAACCGGTTTATTCCATCCGGGGGGATACGCTTTAGGGGGGGGGATAGTCTGTCACGCGACACCGGCTCTGATTCTAATCCTATCACCAGTGCTTTTTTCTGGAAAAAAAGGTTCCGGAACGGAACAACAGGTTCCGGAACGGAATAATTATGGAAGGGCTAAAATCCAGAGAAAAACGGGATTGGGGGTTGGAGGGGTTTCAATAAACACTGAAAACAGTTCAAAACACTTAAATTAAATTAAAATAACTAAATTATTGCTTTTATTATTAACATAAAAATATTATTTTTAGTAGCTGAAAAAAGGTGCCGGAGCGCCGTTCCGGCTGAAAAAAGGACTGCCTATCACAATGCACATCAATCAATGGACTTTTACACTGAAACCGTTGTCAAAATCATAGCGCAATTACAAATTATTTAGCCTGTGTCATTTTTTCGGTTATTGGAATTAGAATAACTTTAATATACTGACACATGTCATCTTCGTCGATCCAAACTCGAAACCCTGCAGCTTTCAGACGATCTCTAATCCTCAAGACCGTTGTCTTTGAATCCCACTGGTAACTGATAAAAATGTGACCATCTTCAGAGTCGATTTGACCTAAAACGCAGAAAGTACAAAACGTCGGGGGTTCACTTTTTAGACCAAATACGAAACTGGGGTTCGACTAAACGTAAGACAAGCGGATCTCGGCTACATAAATATTCCATCCGCAGCTTAGTTAACTTTGTGTACTGGACCATGACTAACGTGATAACTATGAACGTCATACAGCGCTTGTTCCGTCGCCATAAACGTATGGGTACTTCAATAATAAAGACATTAAAATATTAAAACCAAAACAAATTAAACATAATCACAAAAATAGCACATTTAACCTCCTAATAAGCCCTTAAAATAAATTTAATTAATTAATTAAATCAAATGCCAAGAAAACTCGTTTGAACATGACCTATGGTTACACACATAATATTATACGTGTATTTAACGAGAAAGTGTCAAATTTGGTAATAAAAATTACAGAAATTTGCTGCAAGTTTTTTGTAAGTCGTTTACATAGTTGAATTTAACTAATGTCAAAGAAATCCACTATATTTGTAATCGTAAGTTAATTATATTTCAGATTTTTTTACAACAACAACTCCTGTTTTTGTCATCACCATCCACTTTTTGGTTTATTCACACGGATCTGAAATATTATTATGGAGCTTAAATTTATGGCAATTTATAAACTAGATGATTCCAGCAGTAAGTTGGTATACTGCAGGCCTGTCCTTCACATAATATGTTAGTCTGGTGTTGAAAAATTGAGACAGTTGTCGAAATTTTCAGGAAATCGCTATAGCTGTTTCAGTCACATAAAAATCTGAGCAACATTAACTACAGCTGTATATCATATGCACTAGATGCAAAATTAAGAAACATGTTAAGAGTTGCTATAAAATTCTAATTACTTGCAATTTATTTTTATATCAAACAAATAAGACTTGTGGTAATGACCTTCAGGAACGGTAATGACTTTTGTGGGTGGTAATGCCATTTTGTCTTTTGGGGATTATATATGACATAAGCCAAGAAATGCGACAGATGTTAAAGTTTAATAAAAAAAAGAACTTAGCAAATCTAAATTAACTGCCTCACGCAATCTAGCATCACACTAACCTAGTAAGATAAATGTGCCTAAATACGGATCATTTCATAGTTGAAATGCAGCTGCAGGTGTTGGATAAGCGGCCCTGCTGTCCATGGAGGGTCATGTCCATGTTTTAAGTAGCGTTAGTAGGTTCTCTCAGATAATGTCATTTTGCAAATATCATTTATGAATTTTGATTTTGATTTGTAGTGTTAACGGTGCGCATGGTCTTTTTCTTGTGGATTTCTCTTCTATCATGTGTTTGGTTTTTTTTCTATTTTGGTTGGCTACTACTCTACTTTGATTTTCTTAAACTGAAGTTTCTGTTCTTTTATCCGCATTAACACTGTTTTCCACTTCTTCCTTATTGATTTTTGGATAATTCTACTTCACTCACACAATTCTTGACTGCCTTTTTGTTCTCTTTTAAACAAATTCCAATGATCCTTGTTTCTCTTTATTTGCAGCCTTTTTCTCTGCCAAATTTGCAATTGCACATTCTCTCTCATTTCTCAGTCAGCCTTTCAAGTTTATCAAAGCTGCTTTCATAATACACAGTTTTTCACTTTTCCACTAGAAGATTCGTTAACTTTCACTGCAAGTTGCGAAATTTCCATCTTATAATGACAATGAAACCTCACAGGAAATTACAAGCACATTGCAATTATATAATTTTGGCATGTATTTTAAATATGTATTAAATATGTATTTTAAAACTGACTTGAATTTACTCTTAGCAGTACGTCATTACCATCCCTGACAAGATGATGACGGTAATGACAAAATCGCAGAATTCTGATACATAGGGACGGTAATAATGAAAAACAACCAGGGATGGTAATGACATAATGCTGTAATCAATAACAGCTTCTCAAAATTACTCTGTGAGATAAGTAATTTCAATCTGTTCAACAAAAGCCGTAAATAAAATGTTTTCAATGTTGTAATCTACCTAAACCAGGAAATACAAAACTGGATGGTAATGATGCAGAAACTTACGTTTCTAAAATTTACAACAAATCTTAATATGAAAAGCATTAGCAAATTAGCCAAAAAATCTGTTTGTTTCCTTTAAGAAATTGACCAGTTCTTGTTTTTGTTCTTTTTGTTTTAATAAGTAAGCAGGTTCTCTAAAAAGTAAATGCTTCCAAAAAATTTCGATGGCAATGATGCTTATTTCTATGGACAAGTTATTTAGGCTCGAAAAGAAAAGAAATATTACGAAAATGAGTCTAAATGTTTGATTATTGCACACGCTAGCTATTAATTGATTAAAATAATATACCTTTCTTACAGGTTATAATAGCATTAAAAAAGACCCTTCAATTATGATATTTATGTTGAATTCGCATTTATTTTGAGCAAATAAAATTAACCAAAACCAACTTGATGCTTCTTTCCCCGTATTTGAATCATCATCCGCCCTCGGACTTCCGATCGGTGGCAGACTCATGAATCGATATTCTCGATACATTCAACGGACTGCAGTGAAATTAAAATAACTCAATCTATAACATTATTATTTCATAAATCTCGGAGCGATGTGCGGTGAATGGAGGACGAAACGAAGACACAACGATGATATGAAATGGATTGTAACGCGTTGACGACGAATGCTTCATGCGAAGATTTTCAAAAACAACCCTCGACCTGTGATGACAGAGTCCCGAGTCCCGACAGAGTCCCGAGTCCCGACAGAGTCCAGATTTGGTCATCAAAACCCTCGGGGCTATTCAGTTACTACATTCGGCCCCAATCTGGCGTCTCTATGTAGGACTCCTTAGCGCATTTTCAAGAGAACAAACCATCGAAGTTGCCGACCACCGGAACTAGGCCTCTACATATTTTTTCATCCGACCCATCACGAAAACAGCTTGAAACTCAACATGTTCGCTTAACTGTACCTGTATCCCAACTTTAAAAATGTAATGAACTACTATCATGCAACAACTTTCACTTGTATGCACAGTATGGAACACCGCCACTGTCCGTAGTCTGGTAGTACCAGTCCCAAGCCTGGGTGAAGGTGGAGGGTCGCGTCAACGGCCCTGACAGCCATAAGATATCGTTAAGAGCTGGAAACTACTACCACTACAACTACTTCCACTACTACTACTACTACTACTACTACTACTACTACTACTACTACTACTACTACTACTACTACTACTACTACTACTACTACTACTACTACTACTACTACTACTACTACTACTACTACTACTACTACTACTACTACTACTACTACTACTACTACTACTACTACTACTACTACTACTACTACTACTACTACTACTACTACTACTACTACTACTACTACTACTACTACTACTACTACTACTACTACTACTACTACTACTACTACTACTACACTTCTATAGGCATCGTTATGTATAACTTCCGTTAAGGTAGGTAGTCATATCCTGTATTGACCTTGCGCGTTCTGTGAGATAGATTGCCCGTTTCACGAATGTAACTGGAATTCGACATCCGCCAGCGTCAACGGAAGAGAAGGGGGAACGAACACTGCATCGTAGGATTTCCATGCCGTTTGGTTGCATATATTAAGATAGCGGAGTTGCGTGTTCAAACACTTTCAATATCAATTGCACAGTCAAAATAAATTCAAAAACTTCTCAAAGAATCCAGGAGACTTTTCGCTCTGTACGGGACATCATTGTTAAATTTGTTTGATTCAGAAATATCATGAAAGCATGTTGTAGCATGTCTATATACAAAAAGTAATTAACTTACGTTTCTTTATTGCATGCGCTATAATCAACATTGGCACGTAGCCGCACGTTTCACGTGCCAGTGCATATTTTTTGGTAACTACCATGCACTGCCAATAATTATAATTATTTTACAATTTATAACACTAGAATAAAGAATTAGAACTATATTTTTAATCAAATTGTTTTCTCTTTTAGGCGGCCGGACCAAGTCAAGCGAATTTCCCGGTGTCCCGGGACTCCCGGCGGCCCAGTCCAAGCCTGGCTTAGGGTTACAGAAGTTAAGCTCGGCATAATATTAATTATTAATACTAGCTGTAACTAGTCAATTATACATCAGCATATCACACGTAGGCTACAACTATATGCATCTAGGCTTAAATATGCTAAATTAATGCAACAAATAAAATATAAATCTGCGAATTAATCTACTTCAAAAATAATGTAATGTATTGTATGATCGTATTGTATCTATTGTATCTGGGAGGGGGATAGAGTAATAGTGCCACTCATAGCCAGGAGAGCATTAGGTTCGCGGATCAATTCCCGTAACCCTCATCTAGGGCGGCGCCTTTGATGGCTGCCAAACCGTGTGTTTAAATAAGATCTTGATTGTACTTTCATGTTTCAGTGTAATCTGTTTGAAATAATAAAAATCATTATCATTTTATTATTATTATCTGAACAATTATAAAGCGCCCCTCACAGTGTTCGCTAATCAGAGGCGCATGTATGCATCAATTCAGTATGTGCAACGTCCTTAGAATAATGTTTAATGTAGGCCTATGTACCAATACATAAATGCCTATCAACCGAACGGAAGTGAATAGACTATGGCAAGAGTAAATTATAAATGACTGGCTCAACTCTATATACAGTATCAAGACTACTTCAAATTAATTAATTATCTGTTGTTACACGTGTTATGCTGAACATGAAAACCAAATAAAAAGAGATGCGTTTGCGCCTGTTCACTGCACGTGTTCCTATAGCAAACAAACCAGTATTTCGCTGGTTAAAATCGCTACAAAGTCTAAGCTGCAAAGTTAGAGAATGATGAATTAACGCATACCGTTTCTAAAGTAAGGCTCCCGTACCCTAGGTGAACGTAGGAGAGGCGCTTAGTTCAACTCTTCTGTCCTCGAGCTGGCAATAGACGAACTCTAAGCTCCTGGACACGAAGTCATTAATGCATACAAGAATTTACCACTTAAGCTGGTATCAAGTGCTTGGTGACGAAGGCACGCTTGAGCTAACAACTTCGGCCCTTGTGCTGTCAATTGAAGAAGTCCAATGTCCTGGACACGAAGTCATGAGTGCATACTAGGGTGTCCCAAAAAACACTGAAATTTTCAACAGTTTACATAATCTTGACGGCCAACCTCTTGAAAGTTTCTATAGAACTAGTTATTATACTGTGAAGTTGCTGCTAATTAGATCAACATTTATGTGTCCCCCAAGCGATTCTGAGTTAAACGTTGTATAGCCGAATCAATGATAATTAATTAACTTACCATTGAGGTAAATTTTTACCCCAGACTATCTGAGAGACTGCAAGTGATAGAGAAGCGATATTTGTGTCTATTATAGGGTTTCCTGGATAGTAAAAGTCAAAGAAGCTATTTCTATTTCTAGCTCTATCGGACGACCTCCATTGTGGGGCGTGGTGGCTCAGTGGTAAGTTCGGCGCCTTGTGACCGGAGGGTTGCAGGTTCGAATCCCACTCTAGCCGCTGCGTACGGACCTTGGGCAAGTCCTTCACTCGCAATTGCTCGTGGCGCTTCGGCGTGAAAATTCCGGCACAGTATCAAATGCTGTAGTTGGGAGCGCCTCTGAGTAGTAGTTGACTTCGAGAGGCGCTATAGAAATATCCGGAATAAATAAATAAATAAATTGTGAAGGTTATTTGACCTCTGTTCTCAAACATTAATATCACGGTATCGGTTAAGGATAAAGGGAAGGTCTCAGTACAAGATAGGCTCCTCGAGGTCCTAGAAATCCAACAGAGTTATAATCAACCTTGTATGACCATCAGTGTTTAATCTAGCCCCCCTCTTCTGGGAGGGGAAACAAGGTTTCTGGGGGGACCAACCAATTTTTTCATTTCGTCCAGACTTTTCCAACTTTCATCCAGATTTTCATCCAGACTTTTCCAGAATTTTTCGACTTTCATCATGAGAAACAATTGATGACCTTTTCTAGTAATTCGTCCAATTTTACACTTTTTCTATAAGAATTACTGTCAAAAACCGTTGATGACCTTTTTTTTAGGAATTCATCTCTCCAAAAGTACATTCCTCACCTCTCAGGGAGCGGAAAACCATGTATCCTGGGGGGAGGGGAATTTCCCTCTCCAAAAGGTCTCTACATTATAATGCTGATGGCCTCTAGGGGGAACACAAATCCTGGGGGGAATTCCCCCCAAAGACGTCTAGATTAAACACTGTATGACCATTGTATGACCATCGCATGACTTTGTAGTTCAAGGTTTCTTGACCTGTTATGGTTAACCTTTGGTTCTATGGGAATTACAAGTGTTATGAAAATGTTTCTGCTCTCTATATTATGGTTTTTGAGTCTCGGAATCCAAATGAGTGTACTCAGCAGAGTTGTAATCAGCAACATATGCTCATCGCATGACTTTGTAGTTTAGGGTCACTTGACCTGTCACGTTTAACGTTTGGTTCTCAGGAACTACAAGTAGTCTTAATAGAATAATGTCCTGGTGGTTTTCTGGTCCGGAAAATAGAAAAATTGTACTCTCAACTCGCTAAACCTCAAACGAAAAGATATTCAAAATTCCTTTAGCGGCTAAAGGCATCTTGAATATCTTTTCGATTGAAAGTTATGCACTGAAAGCCGCTATTGGGATAAAATTTCCACATAGGTTGCTGCATGAAGGGTATAGAAAATTGAAAGGGTTTTGAGGGACATCTAAGTCATGTTGAATCTAGCTGTAACTTTACAGGATTTGTCTGTTTAGCTAAACGAAATTTTGTAGAGGTTGGCCATTGATATATTAGAACTTTAATATTTTGGAACACCCTAGTGCATACAAGAATTTACCACTTACGCCGGTTTCAACTGTTTTTCGATGAAGGCACTTGTGTGCAAACAACTTGCTTAAAGTTGTTAGACTACATGGAGTCTACCCAGCAGAACGAACCTACACGTTTTCTGCTAACAACCCCCTGCCCGTTAGTCAAAAAGACCACAAGTCTATCATGCGTAAACCAAATGATCCGAACAACTATAGATAGGCTAGGCCTACATACCTCGCTGCAGTATACCTTCAAAGTTTTAACTATTATAATTATAAGAAAATTTGTACAGCGCAAGTTTATATAACTAAATGCCCCTCATATGCGCTAGTAGCAGCTCGGCTTAATCAGACGATGTGAACAAGTAAGTCTTTAATCTCATCCTGACGCTTTTGATAGAAATTCCGGAGCACGGAGTTCGACGGGCAGCGCATTCCAAACCGTTAAGCCAGATGCACCGAGTGCTCTGCTAAGCGTCGCAGTAGCCTTTCCTGACCATACCAGGTCATAGCTCTTTCCCGAACGCAATCGATACCGACCAGGAGCTGAAGATGCTGGCACACAGTCTTTGGCTAGGTACGGTGGCGCCATTCCGTGAAGAAATTTGCCAGAAAATCAACTCCGCAATGCAATTTTTACTTGGGGCCCCGCTCATCGCTTGCTGCATTGGGTCCCGCACACCAAAGGCCGGGTCTGAGGTTGGCCATTGATATATCAGAACCTTGATTTTTTGGAACACCCTCGTGTATGCAAGAATTTACCACTTTCCAATCTTCTGCCTTGAGCTGGCAATAGACGAAGTTCAATGGCCTGGACATGAGTGCGTACAAGAATTTACCACTTTCGTCGGTATCAACTGCTTGATGGCGAAGGCACGAGTGTGCAAACAATTTCGGCCCTTGAGCAGGCACTAGACGAAGTTCAATGTCCTGGACACGAAGTCATGAGTGCATACAAGAATTGCCACTTTGGACGGTACCAAGTTATACTGCTTGGTGACGAAGCCACGTGTGTGCAAACAACTTGCTTAAGGTCGTTACATGGAGTCTTCCCAGCAGCATGAACCCACAACTTTTCGGGTTATAAGCCCAGCGGGCTAATCGAATCTCACATGCGTACACCAAATAATCCGAAAAAACTACAGATAGGCTACATGTATGCCTCGTTGCAGTATAGCGTATACCTTCAAAGTTTTAACTATCGTTATTATAAGATTTGTAAAGCATTCTGAACACTCTGCAGCTTCTTGAGCAGCGCCGCGCTCACGCCTTATAGCAAGCTGTTGTAGTAGTCCAGTCAACTACTGATAAGAGCATGAGCAAGACTCTTTCTTGAATCGAGTGACAACGATGGTCGTAGCTTTCTGAGCTGGGGCAGTTCAAAGTACTGCTGATAACTCCTAAGTCGGTGTGACGCCTCCCTTTGATGTGAGGAGCGTAGTATTAAAAATTAATACCCACGATCACTTGTAATTCAACCTCAAGAGCCCCAGGTTAGCAAAGTAGGCCTAATCGTTTGTTTCAACAGAACTGTGCATCAAGAAATCCATTATGCATGAATATATGTTTAGTATTTAATATAGTTCAATCTTTAGAACCACAGCCAACTAGAAAAATGTACTCTTATCTACATGTAGCTAAGCAGCAAATCTAGATAAACATATGTCTTTATAAGATCAGCATCAGCTAACTGGATTATTATACTATATTCGCCTATCTAACACCCCAAGAAATAGACTGAAGTATATTGTCTCACAAGTCCCTGGATTGTACTCTGTAGGCGCCAAAATAGTTCGCTTCTCCCTGAAGTCGATTGATTGCTCTCCGTGTTTCCATTCTGTTGAAGATTTCTCTTCATTGTCTTTATTCTTCTTCCTACTTTCGAAGAATTGCACTTTCAAAGGCAAACATTCAGTGTTCGACCGAAGTCTGTCGTAAGCCAGCGCTTCCCAAACTGTTCAGTGAGAAGGAACGGCAGGAATTTTCCATTGTAACAGAACCGGTGTCCAATTTATTAATTAGTTTTCTTTTTCGATCAAAGTAATTTTGCATTAATTATAAGATCTAAGAAACGAGAATGTAAAACAAATGTTGGAATTTGGTTTAAAAAATTACATAGTTACACTGGAAGGAGCAGATATTGCTGGGAAAACGTCACAAATTTAACTAAAGTTTTAATTATAAAACAAGTTTTAAACAGATTAATGTTAGCCTATTTGAAATATAATTATAGTCACGAACAGTGACTAAAAGTGACTAACTAATGGGAACGGTGGGCCTCTGTAAATTGGGTTAAAAAAGTTAAACTATTTTTAATAGTAACGCGGGTATATAATTCAGTACTAGGGGCCTAAATATCAACTGAATATTTTGTACTTATGAGATATTAATGAAAAATTTGCATTTCCTCCCAAGAAATTGATAAATATACATTTTTAAACATTTGTTCAGGGAATAAATGTATTTCAGCTATTCTAAACAAATAAAAGTCTAGTCTGTTTATTAATAAATATATATACATTATTTTTATTGTTAAAATTTTCAAAAATAAGATACTTACAAAATGCTAGTACCGTTTGTTAATATATTGATGTATATTATATAGGCCTATATATTATTTTTTTTATTGTTATCGAATCTAACAGCAGGCGTGTTTATTTCTGTTGACGGAAGCAGTGGCAGGTTATTACAGACGAAAGAGATACGTCACAACCGGTTTCTTATATCCGTTCAAGAAACCGCAAGTTTTACGATCAAAATTTCTAGTAAGCCTAAAAACGATCAACAACTTCTGTTTGACCTGTCATCAATTGTCGAATAACTATATCTTAGGTAGTTTTTGTTTGGAATAGCTGAATACATTTACTTCCTGAACAAATCTTTAAATTATATGAAAAATAAGGTTTGACTACGAGACAATCGTGTTTTTTGAAGATTGTTCGAGGCGAGACCTAATCGAGAAAACGTCTAGGTCTATCTTCTTTTTTTCCAATTTCTTGATATATATATATATTCGTTTATTCAAAAGCCAAATGACAAACCGTTTTAGTGTAGGGCCTACATATTAAAGTCAAGTAGAAACAATATCAAAGAACACTATATGAAGTTAAGAATTAAACAAGATAGGGCCTACGAGAAATAAAATTTTACTTTGCGCACCCGCAACTGAGAGCTCGCGAACCGTCGCAGGACCATGGCCACAGTTTGGGAAGCACTGTCGTAAGCGATATTCTCCCGCTTCGCAAACGCAACAACTACCAAATTCAGTAGATCAAGACGTGCTCGAATATTCGACCGTTCTTATTATATTGCATTGTATTTCAAAAATTATAAAGCGCCTCTACCCAGTGCCACCAATCAGAGACGCCCCCAGTGCGAAAGTTCTCGGGAATAAAGGCAAGTTTTAAGACAACGAAAACCTGTGGCAGGACCAACAGATAGTACTACAGCCCGGACCGAAGGAGGAAGCTGATTCCATAGTGAGGGCCGATACTAACAAAGGAACGAGACTGGGCCATCGCCGTTCTCACTCGGGGAACAAATAAGTCAAGTCGATCGGAGGAACGAAAAGGGCGAAGGGAGCTAGCTGAGGCGGGAAGACGTAATGAGTCACAGAGGCAGAAGGTCGTTCGATGCTATAATTTTGGAAATACACCGTCTCTACAACTCGCCGAAGAGGTTTACTTTAACTCAGACCTCTTAACTTCATCGGCATGAATATCGACTCTTTCTTTCGAAAAATCATGAGTTAGCGACGCGACAGATCTCGCAAGGAACTGCCATTACCAGTGTCAAACTGAAAATTCTTCCTTCGATCAGCCGTCAGCAGCCTCTCTTTCCTTTCGAACAGACAACTTTCGCTACTTGACCGTTACAGTTCGGTTCATTTAATCAGTTACATGTACATCCACACCTTATCTCAATAGTCTCGAAGATGCAATATTAGGGACCTGCGAATCACAAATTTTCAGTCGAATCGAATCTCGAATCGAATCGGGGGTAAAGATTCGAATTCGAATCGAATCTCGAATCGAATCGGCGGGTATCAGTTTGCTATTCATGAAGCTTACCACAATATAAATATATCAATAACTTTTCTGCAGTTTAAAATCAATTTAACCAAACATTAAGCAAATTAACAGAACTAAAAATAGCACACATAATTTATGAGTTAAGTATGTAAGTATATTCTTTGTTGTGCCAATTGCATAACCGTACTTTGGTGTAGGTCCTACCCATCTAAGTGGAGTATAACTTTCTAATTATAAACCCTTTTCTTGCCAGAGGGTTTGCTGTCGTCACGTGCCGCATTGCAAGCAGAAATCCAACTACCAATCCACGCGCAATAAACAATTAAAATTTTTTAAACAATTAGTTTACAACAAAGTCGTTATCATTTTCCGAAAAAAGATTCGGAAATTTTTCGAATCATGACATCATTTTCGATTCGAATCGAATACCGCCGTCCGATTCGTTTTCGAATCGAATATCGAAGCTTCGCAGGTCCTTATGCAATATAGCCCGAAACCTATTCTAATTTTATTGTGCTGGTATTTCAGATGATGATAATTATATTATTTTACATGTCTAAATTAAACTGTTCCATTAACTTATAGTCTTATACTAAATCACGTCTTACACTACACAACACATTTCTACACTTAGGTAGATAGATTAAGAAGGGCTGTGTGAACTCTGGACATCGCTACATCGGTCACTTTTAAGGCCAGCAGAACCATTGAAGACTTCAGCTAGAGCTCTTGGACTCCTCCTGTTTTTGCTATAGATCTGTCAACACTTCCTCTCTTGTCGACACAGTCCTCTTAATAATAATAATAATAATAATAATAATAATAATAATAATAATAATAATAATAATAATAATAATAATAATAATATTAATGATAATAATAATAAAAAATACCGCACCCCGGAGACGAGAACGGTGTGCTCCAAGCTTAAATAAACTTCTGTTTTATAGTTTCTTAGAGCCTGATGGATTTTCGTACCTCTGGCGATAAAATTAAAAATAATAATAATAATAATCTTTAATAAGTCCGACGTTGTCTCAATAAGAAGTTCATAATCTTTATAAGAAAAGTTTGCTGGCTTTCGGCTACTTTGAATGTATTTCGAATCCAATTAATATCACCTTTCATGGGAGGAAAGTATTTAACCAAGTTCGCTTCCGGGTTGTACATGTGACCTGCACATTTTGAACGAATGTTTGTTTTGAAAACACAATCCTTTTCAACTAAAAACTCATTATGAGGTTGGAAAACAGTCCACATTAGCCCACGTGTTTGAACATAAGTCCAGAACCGTTAAATTTCCTTCCTTGAGCCAACCCTCTAGGTCAGATTTTTATACCAGCAAATTAAAAAAAAACTAATTGCTAATAGTGTTGTATGATTGATTATCAGACTCAGCTGTACTTTATTAAACTGTTGCGTTAAATCATTTTCGGATTCGTTTCGTCGAGGAACGATAACAAAGATGGCTGCGCCCCTATTCAGACTTACAGCTCTGACCTACATGTATAGTTCCCTCCAGTGACCTCTATGATCTATATTCTATATAATTACTGGATGGCCCAGGACCTAAATATAGAATCCTTGCTGGATAGTTAAAAGGCAATGAAAGCCCGGATTATTGCTCCATGGGGTAACATACAAAAGAGACAACTGGCGTCAGTTTTAACCTTTTATAAAACTTTTTGTGTATGTTTAAAAACTGCTTGGAATGTTTTATTCCAATGAAATTTCTCAATGAAAATTCTTTTAAATTACAACTTTTCGCGGAACCCTTGTGTTTACCCCGCGGAACCCCTGGGTTCCGCGGAACCCACTTTGGGAAACGCTGCTATAGGACCTATCCGTTCGTTACTTTCGTTTCGACGCGCTAACAATCAATAGTAAATAATATATAGGTCAAGCCTAAAGTTCTCATGTAAAATCCATATTATCTATAAAAAAATAGTCGTCTGTAAAGTTAAGAAAATATATCGACTTTCCTCAATGACGAGACTAACGATTGCCTGGTTTAATAACGAACGCTTTGATAATAATATACTTCAAGAATCTAAGGCAAAATCAACCAATCAGTCAACTTTCGTTTAATCAAAATACCAAGCTGACATTAACGCAAATTGTAACAGATTATACATAGGCGTTTATCAGTAGTAAGTTGTAATGATTAAGGTAATATAGCTCACGATCGATTATTAAGAGATAAGTCAGTGTTAAGGGCCACGGTGTAGACCACGTGCTATACCAGAAAAGGTTTGAAACCTATAGAATATGAGTGCAGATAACGTGTACAGATTTACTAAATAACTGCATCGTTTATAAACAAATATGCAGGTTTAATGTATATAAAAATTTAATTAGTGAATAGAGAAGCCTAAGCATACAAACATATACATAAACCATGTCTTTTTCGATTACCTCAGATAGACACTACAAAGAGGACAATAGCTCTAGATACAGTGGTGCACAACCTTTTTCGGCCAAGGGCCACTAAACGATTTCTTAAACCCTTCAGAGGCCAAACAAGCTTAGTTCAAATGAATTCCTGCCAAAATTTATGAAGATGACATGCGCAGTAAAACACACATAACAGTAAACATAAAGAATTATAGAGATAATGGGACTCGGAGTACTTCTATATTACAACATTACTACAATACTAATAGTTTTTTCCAATGACTACAGTGTGCAAGTCACTGTAGACTTTATGTCAGTGCCGGCTCTTAAATAGTCGCTTTTCCTGTTGGACATCGCGGGCCACATCATGACGACTCGTCGCGGGCCAGGCACCAGACGTTGTGCACCACGGCTCTAGAAGCTTGGCGGATGGACACTTTGGACAGCATATAGTTAGAGACTTTTAAGAGCGAGGCTGATAGCCAGAGAGTCTGAAAGGGAAATGTTATTTTTCATAAGGTAGGCAAAGAAAGATTCCGGTGCCTCGATCCTCATAGCATTGTACTCCAGAAGCAGAGAACCGTTGAATGGTGAAAACCTAAAATAAATAATAAAGGTAATTGTTACACACCGATAATGATGACAAGAATCATGCCTAACCTCAATTCGTAAGTTGCGATGGGAATCTGCAGATCCACTCTTGAGAATCATTATGAGTGAGATTCATTACAGGGGCCCAAAACTAATTGTTCAACTTAGTCAAATATGTGGAGCATTTGCAGTTCTTGTCTAATACTAAAGACTGTTGAAATGGAACCCAGCTTTCTTCCCGATATATTGCCGGTCGATCTGTAGAGATTTTGGGTGTGGCGATAGGTCCGCCATTTTTGTTTTTTATGCATAATTATATAAAACATCGAACATAAAACATAAAACATCGAACATAAAACATCGAACATCGAACATAAAACATCGAACATTAAACATAAAACATAAAACATCGAATATGAAATATAAAACATCGAACATCGAACATCGAACATGAAACATAAAACATCGAACGTAAAACATCGAAACATAAAACATCGAGCATAAAACATCGAACATAAAACATAAAACATCGAACACCGATCATCGAATATTGGAAAACCTATATAAAGGGAGACAGAAGTCAGTGAGATAGATGCGAAGTTATGTGCAGAAGAGACACATGTATGACGACACAATGTTCGGACACTGGGATAGAAGAGAGAGAGAGATCTTCGGTATAAGATATTTTTGAGAAGTTTGTCTAATGCTTAAGTTCTTCGACGTGGATTTTGCCGTATTGAGTTTGCTAATTGCGAGAGTGATAACTTTGTCGTATTGTCGAGGTCCGAATTGTGCTTATTCTTCGAATTGCGAAGTAAGAGCTTAGTCTTATCGTCGAACTGTGAACTTAGTTTTATTGTCTAACTGCGAACTTGAGAACTTACTGTCGCTTTAAGTTGGATTTATTCTTTACGGATCTCTCAAAGATACTTGCGATAATTGCGATTGTCGTTGTACTGCAATCGTTTGAGTTTGATCTTGCTGTTGAGTTCTGATTCACTCGATAAATATAAAACTAAGCAGAATTTGTGTGGAATTCTTTAAATCTGCGAATCGACGTGTCTGTAAAACTAGCGAATCTTCTGAGTATTTGGCCCGACAGGCAAAGCCGACACGCTACGGTTAGATTTCGAGTCTTGAGACCGGGTTGGTGGTCATCCTGGTAACTTAGCCCAGCCCAGTTTCGCCACAGACCTGCCAAATTAAACTTTCGATCTGCTTTCAATGGCCAGTTGTTTGCGCTTAACTCTGACCGAAGACCAGCTTTTCCGACCTAGCTCACCGCTTAGAAATTCTACATAATATCCAGCTCATAATGTAACACCTCTCTTGTTTCATTTCACAGCTGAACGAAAGCTCATCTTGTTAAAACGTGCTTTTTATTCATTAACGTTACACTCGTTATTTTGATTTACAGAAGTAAAACTTAAGCGGCTTTATTATGTTGTCGATACTTCATGCCATATGCATACATACACGTTTGGCGTTATTTTAATAATAATAATAATAATAATAATAATAATAATAATAATAATAATAATAATAATAATAATAATGTCTGGAATGGCCCTTGCCGAACATGGCGGTGTTGTTTTTCGAAAAGACCCGTTTGTTGTTTATAGCTCGTTTTTACCGATGATTTTAACCTAAATTCAAGTCCTATTCGGGTGAAAGGTTTCTTTGATACCCAAGGTCGTATTTCTCTCTGTTTTGAATCGATTAAGGCGCAGGTTTAAGAGTTTAGACGACGGCATCGCGACATTTCGTCGCTGCCACGCCCCCCGTCTGCTGACCTACTTAGCGATTTCTCGCTGTTTTTCATTTAACTTACATGGAACCGGAGTCTAATGATACTGTTTCTCCGTCACGGTCCCAACAGAAGGCTAAGGGAATTTGTGGGGTTTGTTTTTCCGAGTGGAAACTGCATCATAAGAACGGCCTGGTGCACCGGCATGGACCCAGAAATAACCCCTGCCCTGGCTCCCACAAACTTCCATTGGTGGGACCGCCTCCTTCGACTTCATCTGATCGGGCGCCATTACACGCCTCTCAAGTGGCACCGGGGCCCTCAATAGCTGACGCGGGGCCCGCCCCCACGCCGGATCTAATCCCTCATCCTTCCCTTCAAGTTAGGCTTCTGAAACATATTCCTAAAGCAGCCAGACACAGCCTTTGCAGACTGTTGACGACTGTGATCGGTCGCATCCTGTCGGACCCGCTCTCTACGCTCCCTTGGCAGCACTTGCTCGCTTTTGGGGCCCTTACGCTTGCACAGCCTGTTAGAGGTGGCAAACGCCACAATCTAACCGCTAAGATTAAAACACGGGCGGATGAATTCTTCTCCACCGTGTCCCTCAGGATCCCAGTCCTTTTTGCCCCGCAGGAGAGCCCGGGCCTTGGGGGGAGGACGGTACCAAGCAGGGAGCAGACGATTGCTGCAGCAGTCGCGGCAAAAATCGAGGATGGCAACATCAGGGCGGCGGCGCGGATCCTCTGCTCGGATGACGAGCCGGTCCTAATCAATGAGGCCACGCTGGAGGAGCTCCGCCTAAAGCACCCAACACCCCCTCCAGACCGTCCACCCATCCCTCCGCTCCCAGTTAACAACCCGCTCCAGGTCACAGAAGCTGTGGTACTGTCTTGCATCCGGACCTTTCCGGCAGGATCTTCGGGGGGTCCTGATGGCCTCCGCCCCCAACATCTTCTGGAACTCGTTAACCAGGCCGAATCGGGCGCCGAGCTGCTCTCGGCGATCACGGCCCTGGTTAATCTTCTGCTTACAGGCACATGCCCCCCTCAAATTCGTGCAACCTTTTTTGGAGGCACTCTCTTTGCTCTGCGCAAAAGCTCTGGAGGTCTGCGCCCTATAGTCATTGGCTACGTCTGGCGCAGGCTAACCGCTAAATGCGCAAACGCTTATGCGGCACCTACAGTTGCGACATATTTGTCCCCTAGGCAGGTGGGTGTGGGCGTGGCCGGGGGTTGTGAGGCGGCGGCGCACGCCGCTAGACGCTTTCTTGACAACTTGGACAATGACTCTATAATGGTGAAATTAGATTTCTCTAATGCTTTCAATAGCCTTTATAGAGACCAGATGCTACACTCCGCTTTCACAATTCTCCCTGAGCTCTCACCCTTTTGCCACTTGGCCTACGCCGAACCTTCAAACTTGAAATACGGCGCATTCAATCTTCTCTCCCAGGTCGGCCCTCAACAGGGCGACCCATTGGGCCCTCTACTATTCTGCCTGCCTCTCCAACCTATCTTGTCTTCAATGGAATCCCCACTCACCTTGGGTTACCTAGATGATGTCACATTGGGGGGGAGGGCGCAGGTAGTAGCTGACGACATAGCACTGCTGGAGCTTAAATGTAAAGAACTAGGTTTACAACTAAACCATTCAAAATGTGAGGTGATTTCGCATGACCCTGGCCTTGCAGCGGATCACCACCCTTTGGACTTCTTCAAATACACCAACCCCCAGATGGCATCACTTTTGGGTGCTCCACTCTCTGCTCTTGGGGCACTTGGGGAGGCCCTGGAGTAACGTACAACAGAGCTCGCGCGGGCGCTCGAGAGACTACGGGACATTGCAAGGCACGACGCCCTGATCCTGTTAAGATACTCGCTCAGTTCATCGCGACTTCTCCATACATTACGTTGCTGTCCTTGTGCAGACCACCCGGGCCTAACGCTATACGACGCGACTTTGCGTTCGGGACTGATTGGGGTATTAAATCTGCCCCTGTCAGAGGGTCACTGGCTTCAAGCCTCACTTCCCATCAAGGCTGGTGGACTGGGAATTAGATCGGTAACCTCGCTGGCACTTCCCGCCTTTTTGGCTTCAGCCGCAGGTACCCTTCCGCTCCAGTCCATTATGCTAGGTGACACATTCCCTACCGACCCACAGTATGAGGCGATGCTGTCCCGCTGGCTGAAGACCAACTCAATGCAGCTCCCGGATAGCAGCCTTATGCACAGACAATCCACTTGGGAGAAACCTCTGACCGACAAAATCATCTCCGACCTGTACGCCGGGCTCCCGGACCCTCTCCATCAGGCGCGTCTCAGAGCGGTTTCAGCCCCGCACTCCGGTGACTGGCTGCTGGCTCTCCCTATCGCCTCCTGCGGGCTCAGACTGAGCGATGAGTCGGTCAGGGTGGCGGTGGGTCTCCGACTGGGGGTCCCCCTCTGCGAACCACACAGATGCCCTTGTGGCTCTCCTGTGGCCGCAGATGGCTTGCACGGGCTCTCCTGCCCTTTGGGACCAGGTCGTTCTTCTAGACACGCAACATTGAACGACCTTATTTTTCGTAGTCTGACCCGCGCTGGCTTCCCTTCAACTAGGGAGCCCGTGGGCCTTTTGAGAGCCGATGGCAAGAGACCGGATGGCCTCACCCTTATTCCGTGGCGCACTGGTCGCAGCCTCGTGTGGGATGCGACCGTGACTGACACATTGGCTGCTTCTTACCTGTCGGATACCGCTCGGACGGCCGGTGGGGCGGCCGAGAAGGCGGCAGCCCGCAAACACGATAAATATTGCCAGCTGTCCGCTACTCATTTTTTTGTTCCCCTGGCATTTGAAACCATGGGCCCGATTAACAATGAGGGCTTGGCCTTTCTTTCTGCTCTAGGGCAGAAACTCAAAACTGTTACGGGGGACATTCGTGAAACGTCTTTCTTGTTTCAACGCCTTGCGCTCACGATTCAACGTTTCAACGCGGTGGCCTTTATGGGTACCTTCAACAACTTAAACCTGGACGAATAGGGCCCATTCCGGACAAATCTACTCTGTAAATAATGTTGAAGTCCCTGAGGGATCCTGTATACCTCGGGGCAAAAAAAAAAAAAAAAAAAAAAAAAAAATAATAATAATAATAATAATAATAATAATAATAATAATAATAATAATAATAATAATAATAATAAACTTCTTGACCCCTACGACCAGGCGAGACTGAAGGCCTCGCAGTCACCGCACGCCTCGGACTGGCTACACGCCCTCCCGATCGCTGCTCGCGGCCTCAGACTGGATGACGAGACCATGAGGGTGGCGGTCGGTCTACGATTGGGTCTGGCAATCTGCGAACCGCACAAATGCGCATGCGGCGCTAACGTCTCGTCCAGAGGCGCGCATGGGCTGTCGTGCTCACTGGGGTTCGGCCGACAAGCTAGGCATAGCAACATCAACGACCTCATCCACCGCAGCCTCAACAGAGCCGGCACCCCGGCAGTCAAGGAGCCGTCCGGCTTATCCAGGTCGGATGGTAAGAGACCGGATGGCCAGACCCTAATACCGTGGAGCGACGGGCTGTCCCTATTGTGGGACGCGACGGTGGTGGACACGGTGGCCGCCTCTTACATCACAGCAACGGCGGCCACGGCAGGAGGGGCGGCGGAGGTGGCTGCCGCGAGAAAGTACATCAAATACTCTGAGCTACAGAAGCGATACATCTTCATACCTGTAGCTGTGGAAACCTTCGGTCCCCTTAACAGAGAGGGCCTCGCCTTTCTATCGGAAATTGGTCGCCGGCTGTCGAAAACCACCGATGACTCCCGCGAAATAAACTTCCTATTCAAGAGCCTATCGGTGATGGTGCAGCGTTTCAACGCAGTGGCTTTCCAAGGCGCCATGTCAAAGCTGCCCGGAGCCAAAGAACAACAAAGCCGTCGATATCCATCGCCTTCTTAACGGAGGCAGCGGCGTGGAACTCGATTTTATGAGTGAACAGAACCTTGACATAATAATAATAATAATAATAATAATAATAATAATAATAATAATAATAATAATAATAATAATAATAATAATAATAATAATAATGTTATTATTATTATTATTATTATTATTATTATTATTATTATTATTATTATTATTATTCTTTATTATTTCAAACTGACAGACGAAATAAGATTGCATTGAAACACGACAGTAGTACGATCAAGATCTTAATTAAACAAACCTTATGGCAGCCACGCAAGGCGCCGCCCTAGAGCGAGTTAGGGGCATCGAACCGCGTTCAATGCTCTCCTGGCCATGACTGTTACCATTACTCTATCTCCCCTTCCCATGCATGCATAGGCATACATGTATATTTACATAGGCTTGCTTGTGACATTAAATCTCCGGTAGCCATAAATAGACAATTGCTAACCAGTCTTTAAGATGCTCTAAGTTGTTTCTCGTGATCCATTCGCTGACGTCATCTTCCGTCCAGTATTTGACCGCAGAAGTTTTATCATGCGATGGATAATTGAGAGTGTTATTTACAGGAACCGAAACCGGCTTAACGAAATCGGTTTCGTCTAAGGAAACAGGAAATGAAACAGAACTTTCTGCTCACTATATGCACTGTCATTGCGTGCATGACACGAAAGCTATAGTTTTTGTAATAAGTTTCTACATTAGCTGTTGTATCGTTTTGTCGATACAATCAATAATAGTTAAAAACAACTATTAAAGGAGTATAACCCCTATTCCAGTGTAGAGCGATATGTCGGATGGTAATGGCAAGACATAATGGCAAGACAATAAGCAGACATAATCAAGAATAGTTTAAATAGGTGGTAGTAGAGTAAACTGTCCAGTTTCCCACATATTTAACATCATTATCATCAATAATCAAACATCGGTTGTTAGGTCATTGTCATATAACAACGCCAAGAGGTTTTGTAAATTTTCCTCATCTAAATTATCATTATTGTGAGGACTTGTCGTTTTATTATGCCAAGGGGCTGGACATTTGGAGCTAGTTAAAGTGTTTTTTATGTTCCTGTCATTTTTAAATGCTATTATTGGGTAAGAAGTAAAGCATTTCTGCAGTTTGGAGTTTTCACTAAGAAATTCATGCCAAAGTTTATACATTGTTTTCCTTAGGATATTTTTCTTATCATATTTATTTTCATACGTTAATATTAGGATTGGTGTAACAATTTTGTTAGGCTTGTCCTTATATTTAAGTAACAATGTTCTATCCACCTGGTTAAGCCTAAGAATAGCTTCATTTAAAATGGGGTCGGGATTATTTCTTAATTTAAAGGCGTTGGTCATTTTAGAAATCTGGTGTTGCAAGTCTAAAGATTCAGAGATAATCCTTTTTAGTCTCAAGAATTGACTAAATGGAATTGCTCTTTTGGTGTATGTTGGGTGACTACTGTAAAAGTTCAGGTACAATTTCTTATCAGTTGGTTTTGTGTATATAGAGGTTTGGAGTCCATAGCTAGATTTACTAATTCTAACATCCAAAAATGGTATTTCTTTATTAGAGTGGTTTAGAGTAAATTTAAAGTTTGAATGGAATTTAAGGGTCTTGAAATATTCAATTAGGTCATATAAGGAGTTATTCCAAATTCCGAAAAGGTCGTCTATGAATCTATCATGATTCCAAGCTATTTTTGGGTAATTGTTATTAAATTTTTAAAAGAATTTGTACATCACTATGTTGGCCGCTTGGACTCAAGATGAGCCACCCATTGTAAATCCTTGGACCTGCTTGTAGAGATTTCCATTAAAGGTAAAGTAACAATTTTTAAGGGTAAATTCTAGGATTCTTTACAGAAGTTTTGGAGGGACAGGTTTTATGTCTATTTCAAATTCTTTCCAACAAGTTAGTGTTTTAAGGTGATGTTCCGTTATGTATTCTATTCCCAGGTCAAGTGGTATATTGGTATAAAGGGATTCTACGTCAAGGGTAACCAAAATTGTCTTTTCTGTGATTAGGTTATCATATTTTTTTAAATTTTTGTCAAAAAATCTGTGGTGTCCCTAATCAAATTAGGGATCTGTGCCTCACCAATTTTGAGTAATTGCTGTAGGTATGTGTGTAGTTTGTTAGTTAGACTGTTGCATTGCGAAATAATTGGCATAATAGGGTTCAGCATACACCGTGAACAGTTGGAATATCTTATCTTATCTTATGTGATTATTTATAAAGCGCCTCTCACAGTATGGACTATTCAGAGGCGCTCCCAACTGACACGCCCCGAGGGAAAAGAAAGGTCTTTAGGCAGCGAAGAGAAGAGGGCGAGATCCCAAGCAATATCTTGCTACGAAGAGAGGAGGGCAGGTCATTCCACAGGGAAGGGCCAAGGATGGCAAAAGCACGATGCTGAGCCATCGAATATAGGCCTACGCTGAATGAAATAATAGATGACAACTAGAAACCGAACTATAAATGCCTTAGGCCTAACTAGGTGTAGATAAGGTTAATACAAATCCACGTTTTACATCGCGTCTTTGGTAAGAAAAGTTGTTGAGGCCTTTAGACTACCATAAAATCTGAATAGGGGCCTAATTAAGAAACCTGCATAAATATTGGAGTGCGCCTAGAAACGTTCATTCATAGGCCTGCATCAAGTGTTTATCTCTATGCTAATTAAGTGTTTACGTCTATGTTATTAAGCGTCATTATGGGCTAGTACGCCTACAGAGATTCCGTGAACTGGTATTTAACATTTACTAACCCATTCCTTTTCCAACATCTCCAAGTTCTTTAATCAGGTGTTTCATGTTCTCCTGTACTTTAGACAATTCACTGAAATCCAACACTAGCTTACTTCCGACCATTAGTCCGAGCCATCCATCCGGGTAATATTTTGCCTGAAGGCGAATAGGAACGATCTTTCTCTTCAAACGAAATGTATACTCAGCTTCTGAAAGGTAGAAAGATGACAGCAAAGGAATGTTTTGGCAAGTTTAGGACATTAGCTAGCCTTGATATTTCTTCCAGGACATTTTAGAGATCATAATAGAGAAAAATCTTTGAGCTCCTGCTGAAAAGTGTATATAAGAATATGGGTATAATTGTAGAAATAAAAAATTCTGAAAGATGATGACACCACCAGAATTCCAATTACATGATATGCAGTGGCGGCGCGTGGATTTTTAAAAGGTGGCGGGAAGCAATATTGTGCCGCCCCCTCCCCCGTAAGGCGGCACGCCTGTCTAGTGAAATTTTGTCTGTGTTGTGTAGGATAGTAGTTAGTATGTACAGTAGCCTTAGCCATTAGTAGCCTACTGTAGTATAAAGCACAGTAGCAGATGATGCAGATCCGCTCCTAGGACTTTTAGCATTAACAAATCAAATCAGAGGGAGTTTCCAGAGAGTAGCCAGAAAGAGGCCCGAGACCGGTTTCCAGAAGGCCAAATCAAAGTTGGTCTCCAGAAAGTAGTTCAAAGGAGGTCCGAGTCCAGTTCCAGGGGCAAGATCATCAGAAGAGGCAGAGCAGCTGACAAGGCGGGTGTCGTTTAGGGCGAGAATGATTGGAAGGAGGATAAGATGAGTCAGGGTAGGAGTATTTGAAAAGGTGGGACTTCAGTTTTTAGTGGAAAAGCCAGATGGTGATAGAGGAACATGAGGAGGAAGATGAAGGACGGGTTGTAATAATGATGGAGGAACTGAGAAGCTGTGGAATTGGGGGGTCAATCCATAGGTGTGGTGCTGTGTTGAATATGGCTCGGTTGGAGAACTTGAGCTGAGTAGTGACTGTCGGTCGAGAAAGACTGAGATAGGACGATGACCGGGTGGAGCGAGTTGCCTGGATGGTGAAGAGATTATGGAGATACTTTGGCTGGGAATATTGTAGGGAGTTGTAGGATAGTGATAGATCTGAGGTGGATTTGCTCTGAGATTTTTTACTAATGGAGTGATTAAGGATTGGAGTGATATGATGATCTTTGGGCGTTCTAGTGACAGCCCTGGCTAGTGAGTTTTGGATAAGTTGGAGACGCTTGATTTGGGTGGACTCAAGGTCGAGGAAGAGGGAATTGCAGTAATCAAGCTTTGAATGAACAATGGAGGTAGCAATGGTGGAGGTAGTTTTAGGGTCGAGCATGGTTCGGATGCGGCGGAGATCACGAATGTGCATGATACAGGAGCGCTAGAGGTTTTCTTGAGCTGAAATTTGTGGTTAGAAAAGATGTGGTTAGAAAAGGAGAGGTGTGGATCAAAAGTAATACCACATTATCAATACAATTAAGCGCAATAATTATTTCTGGAAACCAGCGTAGCTAGGAGTGCAGAGGGGCTACATGTGTCCCCGGGCGCCAAGGGAAGAGAGCGCCAAAATGAGGGTTAAGATAAATAATTTTACTCTTAATTTTGATGCAGTTTTAACTAATTTTTCCAAAATAAATTTATAAGATTTAATTTTACGCCCCAAATATCTCCAGTTATATCCTCGCTCATTACTTACAAGCCAGTTCTCAGGTATGATTTTGGCGCCCTATTGAGCACTAAGGGGCAGCATACACGTACTATCTGTATTTTTCATATTTTATTTAATTAAATTTAAAATATCCTTTCGATTATTTGGAAAATGTGATATAGTAAAAAGGAGGGGAGGTGTGGTGCCAGATTCGTAGTTCGTCCTCGGGCTCAAAATATCCTAGCTACGCCGCTGCTAGAAACTAGGCCTTAAATGATCTAAGTCGATTTAAAACTAAGAAACACATTGAAGCTCACATGAACCGTGAAGATTTACAGTTCACTGAATTATGATATTAAAGTTTAATTGAATTTTATAGCAACGAATTACATAATAACTGAAATGAAACACTACATTGACCACAGGAAGCAACCGAAAAAAATATTCCAGATAGTCAAAGTGCCGCCCCCTCGAGTGGCCGCCCGGTGCGACTGCACCCCCTTCCACCCACCACGCGCCGCCACTGATGATATGCACACGTCGGTTCCTCTTATGTCACCGGACACGTCGGTCGTAATTGACTTTTTCGTCATTTCGGATCATCATTTTGTCTAAATGCAGAATTTGCCCAGTAATTTCTAACAAAATACCTTCTAGACTCTAGAAGGTATTTTGTTCACAAATTGTCTTAGCCTATGTGACTGCATCAGGTAGACCCATCCTCCTGGATGTGGGATCGAGTCTGGATACACGCCAACGGATCGTAAGCCTATACTCCGTCAGCATGGGGTATTGGCTCGGAGGGGGACGACCGACTCGGGTCTTTGGAGTGAACTCGACCGTTAGTCGCTGGTGGTGCTTCAATCTACCGATCTGCACCGGAAAAATGTAGCACCTGGCACTTTGACGAATTGCCTGTGTCCCGTGACAATCTCCTTCATAAAAGTCTCCCCCGGAGACTCTTGGCCTATTTGGAAACAACTTCTCCCCGGCCGATCTGTTTCAGAATAAATTCGCCCTCCTCCCTCCCGGAGACCATATGCTGAAAAAATCTCCCGGGGAGAGAATATTTCATCTCCCGTTGAAATAAACTCTCTCCCGGGGAAACTTTATTTCAACGCGAGATTCCGCTTTTACTTCAGCCCATTTGGTCACGTATTTTGTCGCAATTAGGCTACTAGGTACTTTTTCCGGCGAGTTTCTTTCATAGGCCCGTCGAAATCGACCGCCCAGCGAAGCAACATATGATACCTTGATGTGATGCAATGTTGCTAGTGGTGACTTGTTTGAGGGATTCGCCTTCAGACAACGTGGACAGTTTCGAAGAAATGCTCTAACTACATTTGCAATTCAGGCCATTAAAACCGTTCGCTGATCTTGTGTGTTGTTGTATTTTTACCAAAATGACCCAGACCCGTCTTAAGGGGCCCTGGGGCTCTGGAGCACTCTGTCATGTTGAGGCCCTGCGTCTCTTGCCGCCTCCTCCCTTCCCTTTCTCCTCCCCTCTCTACCTCTCCCTCCCCTCCCTTCCCCTTCCCTAATTTAGTAATATTCAAATCTGCTGAAACTCCAATCAACAACAAATTCAACAATAATAGTAAGCACATTAATTTCACTCGAACATATTCGCATCATTACAGAGCAATAGTCAGTAAATGGATTGTCAAATAAAATGTAACAGACTGACACAAGTGACAGATAGGCCTATATTTTGAAAATACAATAATACAACGCTTTTTGAAAAGTATCTGAAAATTACAAAATAGAATTGTAGGCTTACTTTGTATTTTACAGAATGAAATCGTACGGTCAGTACCTTGTTGTATTTTCACAGCAAAGCAATTCTTTCACGTAGTATAATTAGTAGGCCTACTATGCTACTAATAATAAATTTGAAATAAACCGATATGTTTACTGGACTGCTTTGTCTTCAGCCTGTTCTGATGAGTAATTCTGAGATTCATAGTCTTCCAGCACTTCTGATTCTGCGGTCTCATAAGGTATAGACATTGTTTCAAAATGATCGTCGTTGTTGATAGACTGAATTGCACTTGCAGTTGAAAACATCTCATTTTCATGTACGCTGTCGTTAGAACTTAAATTAATTTGGAATCATCGTCAAGTTCGTCAACGATTGATCTTCCGACAATTTCTGGCTCACTATCATCACCAGACTGTCCACTCGCAGTCACATGCACACTATCAGAAACAGTACTACTACTTTGAAAAACGTCGTCAGTTTTTGGGTGCTATAGTTAGTTGCCTTAAAGGCCAATTCACCTTTCATCCCACCGGTTCTACTACCTCCGCTTTGATAGCAATTCTTCAAAGTATTACTGATCTGCTCACTAATCATGAACGTTTTATTATAATATCAATGGATTACTCCAAAGCATTTGACTCTATTCGTCATTCTGCCATTTCTGAATCTCAATTTCAGCTCGACATACCAGATAATATTTATAATTGGCTACTAAATAACTTCCAAGACAGAAATCACATCACCAGTTTTGAATGAAAACTATAAAAAATGGCTTCTATAAATGCAAGCGTTGTACCGGGGTCTGTGGTCGTCCCTCTAGAATTCATAGTTGGTACATCAGATCTTCAACCAGTCAACAGCATGAATAAACTTCTTAAATACGCTGATGACTCATACCTACTCGTTGGATCCCGGAACATCAACACAATCTCAGCTTAAATAAACCATATAACTGCTTGGGCAGTTAGTAAAAATCTACATATTAACCCTTCCAAGACTCGTGAAATGGTTGCCATCCGCTCCAACATGACTTCTCTAGCTCAACTACCTTCTGCCTCAGGAGTAAATAGATCTACTATCATCAAAATTCTCAGAGTAACTATTGAAGAGAAGCTCTCTATGTCTGCTCATATCAATCAGATCCTCTGTTCATGTTCTTCCTCCCTGTATGCCTTTAAAACTCTCCGTTGTCATGGAATTTCTACACAAGCTCTTAGCGATGTTACAAGAGCTGCTGGTTTGTAACGTTTATTTAACGACGTCGTCATATCAAAGATGATTGACGTCAGACACGGAACATATATACAAGTATATAATCGGTCACGTTTGGGGTCCAAGACAGGTTAAGCTGACGGCCGGCTGCCAACCAAGAAAACCCCCATAAGGGAAAGTGGTGGTAGGATTTTCCCATGCACGGTCAGCGGAGTTGGGTTTTTTCTCCCCTCCCCCGTCTTGGTTACATTTGTGGGGCTTATTATTTACATTAAAAAGTGTTCATGTATGTTAGAGTTCTGAGGGTTTCCCTCTTCAGTTGTCTAAGATATACACAGAGTAGCTAATGGTCTATTATTTACATTATACTGTTCGTGATTTATGTAGGTTGAAGAGTAATAGTGCTCTTCAGAATTCGTCAGTTTTGGAATTTTAGATTATTTACAGTTGTCAGATTGTTCGGTAGTAGTTCGTGGTCTTTGTAAACTCGGATTGTCTTGTTTCTGGCATAGGTACCGCCGTCTGAAGCATCTTCTACAGCTTTCTTCCGGAAACCTCCAGCCACTTGTAGATGGTGTTCAGGCAGCTGGTTTGACAGAGTGCGGTACGCAGGTCGAATGGCCAGTTTTCCCGTGCGCACATCCGGATGAGTTCATCCTGGAGGCCTGCATGAGCAGGGCATTCCAGTAGGAAATGGCGCACGGTTTCTGGAACATCGCACTCGTCGCAGTTTCCGGATTCGTGACGACCCCACAGTTTCAACTGTGTGTTTAGGAGGCAGTGGCCCAGCCGGAGTCTCGTGAGGGTGACTTCCTTCCTCCGGTTGGAGTCATCGTACTTCCGGGTCAGGCTGACGCTTAGCTCGAGGGCTCAGTAGTCCGTACCGGTGTCTGGGGCGGTCCACTCAGTTTGCCACTTCCGAAGGAAGTGATCACAGTGGACGCTCCGAGCCTTTCGATATTCCAGCGTCGTCGGGAGGTCCACGATGTTGTGACGTAGTGCCTGCTTGCACAGGGCGTCGGCAGTCTCGTTTCCCTGGACGCCGAGATGACCTGGGATCCAGACGATGGTCGCTGGTGACTCAAAGCGTCGTCCGTAGTCATCTATTGCATCCATCAGGTCTGCGAGCTGGTGTGGTCTTGCCCCGGACTTCTGATGCTACAAGAGCTACTACAATCGCTCGACTTATGTGCGCTTCCCCAGCTTGGTGGGGTTTCTTAAACAAACAAGAACTCGACCGTATCCACACTCCACAGATTCTTTCGTCGTGTAATTCGGGAAAGATATCTACCTGTTGATTATCCCACTGTTGACCACCTCTTCAACCTCGCTGATGAACAGCTCTTCAACTCTATTATTAACGATTATAGACATGTCCTCCGTACATTGTGTCCCTTACATCAAGACTCTGGCCATAACCTTCGTCACCGTCCACACTCCTTTGCTCTGCCTCTTAAGGACAATAAAAATTTCCTCCCTAGACTGATGTTTAAGGATATCTACTAGCATACCATCAATTTCATAGCTAGCACTTCAGAACCCCTTTTAATTATCCTACTATTTTGTCATTAATCAATTCCTCCTTTTTGTCATTTTGTCTAATCTTTCCTTTAATATTTGTTTCATTTTAGCTCTTTGTTTTATTCTGTACATACTGAACCTTCCTGTTTTATTGCTATTGTACACAGTTGCGTTATGTCAACTGTCTTTCTGAATAAACGAATATATATATATATATATATATATATATATATGCATATATATATATATATATATATATATATATATATATATATCCTGTGCATTGTTTTGCTAATAATTAGCAAAACAATGCACAGGATTATAACTAATTATAACTTTACATTTATATAGCACAACTTCAAGAGCAAACTTATCGGGGCGCACCCTGCGGTAGCCTATGATGTTAAAATGTAATAAGGGACATGAGTTTCGCCAATTATTGGCGCAGGGTGCGCCCCGATAAGTTTGCTCTTGAAGTTGTGCTATATAAATGTAAAGTTATAATTTCAATACGTTGAAGTATAATAATATTATGCTTCCGTTTCAGCGTCTAACTCAGCGTTACCAATCCTTGGGTTTTCCCAAGATCTTGGGTTTTTTAATCCGAACTTGGGAAATGGGGTTTTTCATAAAAACCTTGGGTTTTTGCTTGGGGTTTTCTTGTTTATTGAAACCTATTTTTCATAAATTCTTCAGTTTGTGCAACAGTTTGGATGATCGAGGTCAATAAATAAATAAAGAAATCGCGCACAATATGCGTGCAAGCGTGTGCTATACTAGTCTATTGCTATATTTAGAATATAATTGAGGAGGGAGGATAGAGTAATGGCCATGAGAGCATTAGGTTCGCGGATCGATTCCCGTAACCCCTCCCCCTCTAGGGCGGCGCCTTGCATGGCTGCCAAACCGTGTGTTTAATTAAGATTTGATTATACTGTCATGTTTCAATGTAATCTTACTGCGTTTGTCAGCTTGAATTGATACAGAAACAAATATTATTATTATTAATTCTAAAGACTAAATGCGCTACACTAGTCTATTGCTATGATATTATTTAGAATATAAATCAAGAGACTAAATGTGCGGTACTAGTCTATTACTAGTCTATTACTATATTTAAAATATAACTCTAAAGACCATACTGCAGACTCAGGCTGCGCTTTTCCGAAGTTTTCCCGACGTGAACTGTTGATCACTTTAAAGAAATTTAAGAAATAGTACTTTTGAGTCTTTAATCTTTATTCTTGTTTCAAAATAAAAGAAATAAAATGTGCGATAGAGCAATAATTCACGTGATACGGACTCTGATGAAAATAAATACATGTATATAAAATTTTTCACTTGCTTGGAATATTAACTAATAATTGTTAGCAATTAAAAAGTATAAATAACAGATAGAACAACAATTTTATAACAGAAATGGTATAATTGCATTATATTATTATATTATAATTCGTTTACTGAAGTCTGAAAAAAACCTACCTTGGGTTTCTTGGTTTTTTTCATGTCCCAACTTGGGTTTTTCATTTGTTCAGAGCGGTAACACTGTTCTGACTTAATTTAACCAACCTTGAAATCTTACCTTTCGTTTATTTTCAATATAATTATAGTAACATTTAAACTTCTAGAATATTTAGTTGCTGAAGGAAACGAAAATTGTTTAGCCGTTATGTTTTTCTTGATAATTTCTATTTTTGGAACATTTCGCATAGCATTGTGGTTGCAGATAAAAAAAATATCAGTATAAAGAAGTTTGAAAAGTGAGAAGATTGATTACCTGATCGGCAGTTTGGACTTTCTTTATACCTCTGCGAGAGGCAGATGACAACAACGGCCGACTTTTCTACCGCAGTAGCCATTGCATCCAACACATTCCCAGCTACACGTAACAGGAAATATAGAATGAACCTCAAATATCTCTGAAGTAGTTTTAATCTAATATCATCTGATAGTATCTTACCTAATTTGATTTAAACTAAGCTAATTTTATCCTATGTATTTGATTTAATCTAAACTAAGCTGATCTTGATCTATTTTGATCTTTGGGATTTAGGTAAGACCCTATAGGTTGAGCAGACAGTTACCTGGAGCGTCAAAATGTATGGGCGCCATTGTCATAAAAAATTCTATAGGTTTTATGTTTTTCAATCATTTTTCAAAAATGACAGTGTTTTCTGTGGCTTGTTTAACACTAAAATGATGAGTTCAGTTAGGTGGGTCGAGGGGCGCCAAAGTGTGTAGGCTACTTTGCATGGATCACCATTGAGGCCAAGGTCGGCACTAAATAGATTCTTATCACAGCGATCAGCGCAAAAATCAATGGTCGCTTCAACTGAAACTGTTGTCAAAACCACAGCACAATTATAAATTATTTAGTTTGTGTCTTTTAGTAATCGGTATTTAATAAAGTTGAATATACTGACACATGTCATCTTCGTCGATCCAAACTCGAAACCCTGAATCTTTCAGACGATCTCTAATCCTCAAGACCGTTGCCTTTGAATCCCACTGGTAACTGATAAAAACGTGGCCATCTTCATTGCCGATTTGACCTAAAATGTAGAACATACAAACGTCGGAGTTCATTCTTTAGACCAACTAAGAAACTGGGCTTCGACTAAAGGTAAAATAAACGGCTCTCAGAGCATCTGCATTCTGCATGTGAACTGCTTTGTGCACTGGCCAAGACTTGTCAACTCAAATAACCTATCGTAGCGCTTGTTCCGTCGCTTTAAACATATGGACTACAATTAAAAGGATATATTATCAAAATTGAAACTAGTCATACATGGTCACAAAAATAGAATATTATGCTTACTAAAATGAATTTAATAAATAAATGAAATAAAATGCCAAATAAAACTCGTTTGAATATGCCCTACTCAGTACTCACGTATAATATTACATGTATAATGCCCTAAACTTGGCGTCCTATTCATGAGTGATTTGGCAAGAGAGCACGTGGTAAAATTCAGTGTTTGTGAATGGTCTTAAAAGGGTGCTATTCAAACAGATACTTGCATACATATACATAAACACATACAAACAAAGCAAATATGCAAATGAAAAGCTTACACCGAAATTGAGACGATCTATTTCAACATTTTATTCAAGAATGCACGCAATTGTTAATGATGACTAACCACCTGTAGTTTCAGCTTCAAGGTGAGGTTCATTTTTCTCTTCAAGTATCCATAAAGCGCCCTCTGCTTCTTTCTTAACTTTCTCATCGGAACTTTCTAACAGTGTCTTTAAAGCTTGAAAAAGAAGGAAGCAAAAACAGATAAACGAGTCAGTACATTGACAACCTGGATAAAAACTGGTATTGTCTGCCAAAGTACGTAGAGTTTCACTTGGATATATTCTTGCCATCAAACCTTTGCCAATGAAGCGATACTTACTTGCAATGTTAGATAGCTAGGCTAATGTAATACCTAGTAAGTACCGCTAGAAGGCGCTTCGCAGCTGCTTGACTTCGGTTAAAAGTTTAATTAATAACGACAGATTCACCTGAAGGTGAATGATGCTCGAACACCCGATTCCAGAGTCAGGTTCTAGCACAAGAGGAAAACTCCACCGGCTTCGGAGATAACAATCCGTGATTACTGGGGTGTCCCAAGACAAACAAGGAAACAAATTTTGATGAAACTTTTGATGCAGTCCCCCTAAAAAGTTTCTTTATGGTCCAATAATAACGCCTGCAAAATTTTCTGACATTTTAAAAATATTTAGGGGTCCCCAAGGCTCATAAAATTAGTGTAATCTGTCCTAAATTACGCGTGACATCTCTGTTTGAAAATTTTCGGATGACCACACTTTGATCCCATAATAACATGCTTAGTACCATTAGAAAGCTCTTAAGTAGCACAATCTACAATGTCAACATATAACCTTACTGTATATCTGAGTAAAGTTTCAGGTATATGAAGAATACAGAAAACATACAAAATCAAGATTTCTTGGCTTCAACGTCTATTTTGCAATAGTTTTACATAAATTTTCCAATAATATTATTCACGATGATTGTAGCTTCTCCAGTCAATGAAATAGGATGATCAACATATTTAGCAGTACTTTCTAAGAGTATTGTTCACAGTCAACGAAGCATTTTCATAGTGAAGCTGCTAGCACACCAAGGCTGACTTTTGAGCCAGTAGGCTAAATACGTCATGCACTGGTATGGTATATACGCGGACAAAGTGGACAGATTGCCGGTCCTGATTTCTTCTCTAGTTGATGGAAGTACTAATACTTCTGGGTGTGCCAAAGCAGTGATGGGCACTATAGTATTTTGAAAATAGATTTCTATTTTCAAAATAGAAAATACTATTTTATTTTGTGTTTTCAAAATACTTTTGAAAAGTAGTTTGTAAAAGTATTTTCAGAATATATCGTTTTAAAAAGTATTTTTGGTGAATTCAAAATACTTTTCCAAAATACTTTTCCAAAATACTTTTGTAGCGTCCTTTTAAAAAATAAATTTTAAAATCTTTCTGCCAAAATTATTATTTCAGTCTTATAAGGTTTAAGACCTCAACTCTAGATGACATTAAAAAGATTAATAATCTTCTGGTCACCCCAAAACGTGTAAATTTGTGGTATCAGGATATATAATCAATGCTTCAGTCTACAACATGATGCAAGAACCTTTTATACAATATACAATATAGAATCCTTGTATAGAATCCTTGACCATGATATAAGAGACACCAAGACCATAGATTATAATGACTAGGAATCTAAACCTAGTAGGAGTAAAGGCGCCATTAGCGGCTGCCAAAGCCAATGCTAAATATCGTTCTCTTCTCCACTCTACCAATGCCAAATTGTCAGGTATATGGAACAAGGTAAATAGTCCACAGTCCAATGAAATAATTCAGACAGCTTTGGGGTGCCAAATTGTCACTTCTGTGGCCACCAGCTGGAACAGTAACTATGATTCTCGTAGAAGTCTTTTGACACATTCTCCAGCCAAATTGGATCAATTGTGCACATCCCTCCACTTGCCAGTATTAAGGGATGTTGAAATCACTTTCACCAAGGAAGACATAGAAGTTTTCTTCCACTTAGCTCAAGGCCTTGATCGTCTTCAAGGTGACTTGAACCCCGAGAATTACTTGAGTTTTCGTTTTCCCACTTTACTTCCACTAGGCACAGTAGGCAGGGGCCTCCGAAAGTCTGAAAATCTTAAAATGAGATATTGAATGATTGACCAGGAAAATGGAAAATTGAAAATTGCAAATAACAGCCAGTTCAAATTTAATAACTTTTCTATAATACTGAAACAGTTTAAGCTAAGCTGTGCTAGCCTACATTATGTGAACTTTGTGCAGTTGGAGTTGACAGTTGACTTGGGGTCTACAAATGTAAGATGACCTTAAAGCGGCCATGGCTCCAGCACATCGCATGGTAATGGTTTAACATTTTGCATGCCATTGGCATCTGCATTCTGGCTGACATCATTATGCGCTTTAGTCACTATTTCACATTCTCCGATTCCACTCAGTTCGCTGCACTAGCATCTATGACGCACCCAGCTTTCAAGCTTCGATGGATTAAACCAGCAAATATGGAGCAAATGAAAAAACTTTTTTCTCAACACGTTACGATTTTCAGCTTATAGGAATTCAGCAAGATGCTATGAAGCCCGGTCGTTCTGATGAAGTGGTAGACTCCAAAACTTTGGATTTATTTACCTGTATGGATGATGCTGCTGGAGAGCCAAGAACCGCTCTTCATTCCCAGGTCGAACTGCAGGGTTTGCAATACAGTGATAGAACATTCAGTTGTTTGGAGATATATCCATTGGTCCGCAGTAGCCTATGTTCCGACAATTTAATATTGGACTTCCTTCATCCGAGACAGTTGAACGGTTGTTTAGCTTTGGAGGAATGGTATGTTCAGCAAAAAGGAATCATCTGAGCCCACAATTGTTTGAAAAACTTCTACTTCAACATGTAAACAACAGGGCTAGCCCATAATTCATCATCAGCTAGCCGTAAACCATGCATCAGCTTTCTTAATATGGGCAATTTCAGTCACTCAGTAAAATCACAGTGAAATCACTTTCATCAAAGAAGGCGTCGAAAATGTGCTTTTGTTGAGATTTTTAAACACTGGCAGGCTGGCAGCACTTCAGCATGTCTAGTTTAAACAAACTGCTAAAACTGGTCAGAACAGTAACTGTTGCCACTTGTCTGTGTAGACTGTATTGTGAAGAACTGTTACACGGATAAAGTGCAACATCTTTCTCGGTTAAATTTATCTTTTCCATTGCTCTTAATTAATTTCGAGAGTCAAACTTGAGCCTACTGAATGTTTATGAAGTGTACTTCTTCAGACAAGTCATAAGAAACTACAGATCACTGTCAAGTACACTCATGGAACGAAAATGTACACATTAATGAGTAGTGATAAAAGTACATAATGTTGATTTCTCAAAAGTATTTTGAAAAACTATTTTCAAAAGTATTTTCAAAATACTTTTGAAAATAGTTGATGGAAGTAGGCCTAGTAATACTTCTGGGTGTGCCAAAGTTGGCCTGTAGGTCAGGACAGGCAGCAGCAGTAGCAGTTCTGGACCTTTTGAAGTCATGGCAGTGCGATGCATTTGTTATCGGCATGTGCTTTGACACAACGGCAGAGTCAATGGTGCCTGTATTCTTATAGTAATATGCTGCGGATGGCTTGTCGACATCACATGTTTGAATTCTTGTTGTCTGGTGTATTCGTAGTGTGCCTTGGTAAAGTTTGTCCGTCAACTGGGCCTGACATTCCGCTCTTCAAGCGATTTAAAGATGCATGGTCCGACCTGTCCCACCGTCAACCAAAGCCCCGACTAATGCCATTGATGCCTGTGTCTGACAAATTGAAGGAGTTGTTTACTTGGCCATCCTCGAGATGATTATCAAGAATTTCTCCAACTCGCGGCATCCCTGGTTGGATTCAGCAGTTCGGCAGCGGTTCGCAAGCTCTCACAGAGCGTGTTGAATGGGAAGGCAATGTACTCTATAAAGATTGAATTGCTTTTTGGTGGTAACGAATTGGTTAGCGAGTTGACTGCCCGTGAAGTACAGGACATCTAACGATTTAACAGCTTCGTATCCACTCGTGGTTCACGTATTGTACTCGACATCTACATCCACTCGTGGTTCTCGTATTGAGTCGCTGCTTATGCATGATGATTTTGCTCTACAGACCACAGGTCCGAAGATGATGCAGCGTCATCTTGGTATGTAAGCCAAGAACTAGCGACCCTCTCTCTCTTCTCTCACCATCTGTCTTCTGAAGAGAAAGCACAGGTCATCTCGACCAATATATGGTGATCGAGGATTGCACATGGTTCAGTCTTCCCCGTATTATACTGGAATTATCTATTTCTAGAAGCTTCTTCCAAATTACCACAATCCACGAGTTTTATCGATGTTCCAGTTGAATAGTGGCTCAAAAGCCAATTGCAAAAAATCGCATTTGAGTTTGTTAATAACTTGCCGTGTGTGAATAACAGTGCTGAACGTTGCGTTGCTCTTATGAGCTTACTTATATAATTTCAATTCAACAATAACAAAGAACAGAAACAGTTTCTTCTACAAGTTCTAGAAAAAAATAGGTTACATAGGCACGATTTTTCTAAGTGCAATCGTGAGAATCGTGTAAACATGTAGAACTGTGCAATATAGATTGTAGAACTGAAGAATAAAGAATAAGCAGTGATGAAGGATAAGCAGATGAAGGTATGCAGGAGCTGAAACCATGGTTTGTGGCCAAGGATTTGTAATGATTAGGCCTACTACTAACGTTTTGTGATAATAACTGATAAGGTCCAAAAATCTTGAGTTTGTTCAATTTTTGTATGTATAATTTGATCTCAAAACCATACCGATGTATCCAACAAGTTACATACATGTAGATTCTACTATTTACGTGCTTTCCAGCTGTATTAAACATGTTATCGTGGGATACAAGGATGGTGTCTAAAAGCATTTCGCAATTGAACACGTCGCGCGTAGGCCCTAAATTATGCCAATATGGGGAAAATGCGAGAGCCCTGGGAGACCCCTGAATATTTTAAAATGTCATAAAATTCTACAGGTGTCATTATGGACTATATAGAAACTTCTTAGACGGACTGCATAAAAAATTTAAAAAAAAATATTTTTGTGACACTCTAGTGATTACGACTAATTCAGGCCAGGGTTCCTAATCCATAATGTATCCATTGTGGCTGCAGGGCTTCAACGGCATGCGTATTTTTACTTATTGATGATTATAATAGTCAGCATATACATGTACGGCTTTAGGATTTATATATCTAGAGTATAACAGATCGGTTAGGGCTAAAATAGTATTATTCGTTAATGATGCTGACTTTACTCATTCAAATGGACATAAATACGTAGCCTGCATAAAAATGACCAATCAATTATCATATTTACGTTGAAATCGCGTTATTTTGACCAAATAAATTGACCAAAAAACAAATCGATGGCGCTTGCGTACCTTTGATACATCCAGGTTGTTTGTTGATATCGTCTTTACAGTTGAATGCCAAAATCCACAAACCATGTGCCGCTTCAGCCTGCTCCCTTGGTGTTCGCTCTGGACCCATGAGATCCACGTAGTAAGGCAAGGCTCCACTCTTTACGATTCGATATTTGTTATTGTCATTCGCCGCCAAATTATTAATCGCTTCAAGTACTTCAATGACGGCGAAGATGACGTTCATGTACTCCTTCTGCTTGATGGCGGCATCCAGTAGTTTAACGAGCAGTTCGAAAACTTCGTCGTTCGAATTGATCTTTTCATTTTCGGCCTCAGTCACCAGGTAGGACTGAGTCATGAGCGAAAAACAGGACACCATGCTGTTGCTGCACTCACGGAAAGGCTGGAGGCGTTCGACGGCATTGCAAGCCCGCAATGACTCTCTGGCGCCTGATGCTCTCTGGACGACGTTGTGTATGATCCCAATGAAGTGCTGGACAATGCCGCTCGGTTTCTTCTTATTCATGAGTTTCGGTTCAAGGTGTTTGGACTCGAGGAAATTCAGCAGGTCAGAGTGAAGCTCCACTTGAAGGATTCGTTCGCAAATGGTGGTGCACTTGTCGCTCATGCTCCACATGACTGAGAGCAATAGGTACTCTTTGAACCAGTCGAAAGAGTCACACGTTTCCGGAAAGAGTCTTTCAAAATTGTCTCTCCAGTGCTGCTGAAATAATTCCACAAAATTCAGCTCCGCAAGATGTCTGCCCAGTTGATCTCCTTGAATTGGATTTCGGTATTTATCTCGCACGGAATTAAGATAGGAAGCTTGATTTTTGGTGACTTTTCTTGCCATTTCGGGTAAGATTTTCCTCAGTTCTTCAAATATGTCCTCCATCGATACTTTAGACAAGTCGAATTCTTCAAATTCATCTTCACCATCATCATCACCCTCGCCGTCGCTTGCTTCTTTCTCTTTATTTGAATCATCGTCCGCACTCGGACTTCCGATCGGTGGCAGAGGAGTGTATCGACTCCTGAGTCGATACACTCGATACACTTGATACATTCAACGGACTGCAGTGAAATTAAAATAACTCAGTATATAACGTTATTATTTCACAAATCTTAGAACTGTGAGCGAATGAATGAAGCGAATACACAACGATGATTTGAAATCGATTGTAGCGCGTTGACGACGAATGCTTATTTCATGCGAACAGAGTCCCGACTCCCGACAGCGTCCAGATTAGTCATAAAAACCTCAGGGCTCAGCTACTGCAATCAGCCCAGATCTGGCATCTCTATGTAATACCCCGCAGCGCATTTTCAATTGAACAGACCCTCGAAGTTGCAGGACACCGAACTAGCATGCAGTCCGACAAGATAACATCTCCAAACTGAACAAGTCCACTTAACTGTATAGGCATATGTGTCCCAACTTATAAAAGTCCTGAACTACTTTCACGCAGCTCCGTTGACTTGTATTGTACTCGGCCACTGCCCGTAGTCTGGTAGTCCCAGTCCCAAACCTGGATGGAGTAGGTGACATCAACGGCCCTGGCAGCCATAAGATATCGCAGTGGAGGCGCCAGCCAAATAATCTCAGCAGGTTGCGTCAGGGTCATGGGAGATATTCAGCAGGTCGAAGATATTAATGTTTGAGTTTGACGCGTTAAGCAGCATAATCTCAACATAAGGAGCATAAGTTAGATATATAAAACGAAGAAAATTATTATTGAACACTTACAGCCCAATTGTTGCAGCATATTCAAATTTGAAACAATTCAGCAATTAAAATGTTAAACTTTAGTTACTTTACTGATCTTTAAAAGTCAAGAGTAAAATAGGCAGGTCATAAGGCTGGTCAAGAGTAAAATAGGCAGGTCATATGAACTACCTCGACCCATGGTAGCGCGACCACTGAGATATCGTTAAGCACTGGAAACTACTACTACTACTACTACACCTGTATAGGCATCGTCATGCATAGCTTCCGTTAAGGCAATTCCTGGCCTGTATTGGTCTTCCGCGGTAGCCTGAGGGCGATTGTCCGTTTCACGAATGTTACTGTAAGATTAGATCCTCCGCGCGTCAACGGAATTGAAGGGAGAGTTAACACTACACCGTGAAGGTTTAGGGTTACAGAAGTTAAGCTCGGTATATATATATATATATATATATATATATATATATATATATACATGTATATATATATACTAGCTGTAACTAGTCAATAATACATCGGTACATATGCAACACGCATACAACTAAATACATCTAGGCTTAACTATGCTATATAAATACAACAAATAAAATAATAAATCTGCGAATTAATCTAGTTCAGTATTATCTATGCGTCAATTAAATCTATGTACAGCGTCCTTAGAATAATGTTTAATGCTATAATTATATCAATACATAAATGCCTATAGGACTACAACCGAACTGAAGTGAATAGGCTATGGCAATAGTAAACTATAGATGAACGGCTCAACTCTATAATTTCAAGGCTATTTCACGTAATAATTTGTTGTTAAACGTATTATGCTGAACATGAAAACCAAAAAAAGATATGCGTTTGCGCCTGTTCACTGCACGTGTTCCTATAGCACACAAAATGGTGAATTAAGAGCAGTTGCAGTATTTCGCTGGGTTAAAATCGCTACAAATTCTAAGCTGCGAATTCAGGGATAGACGAATTAACGCATATTGTCCCTAGAGCAAGACTTCCATACCCGTGTGCAACGTTGGTGAAGCGATTGTTACTACTCTTCTGCCCTTGAGTTGGCAATAGACGAAGTACAATGACTTGGACAAGAAGTCATGAGCGTATACAAGAATTTACCACTGACAGTTACAGCTAATTCAACTGCTTGGTTACTAAGGCACGAGTATACAAACAACTTCGGCCCTTGAGCTGTGAATTGACAAAGTCCGATGTCCTGGACTCGAATTCATGAGTGCATACTAAGGTGTCCCAACAAAAATAACGGAAATTTTAAAAAGTTTACATATCTTGGCGTTCAACCTCTAGAAAGTTTCTATAGGGCTAGTTATTATATATTGTATGAAGTTACAGCTAATTAAATCAACATTCAGGGGTCTTTCAGAGTCAAGCTCAGTATACCTGAATCATAGACAATTAACTTACCATTGAGGGAAATTTTATCCCAGAGTATCTCAAGAACTATAAGTGATAAAGTGATATTTGTGACCATTATAGGGTTTTCCGGGTAGCAAAATTCAAAGACGCTAGCTCTATTTTTAGGACTATCGGACGACCTTCATTTTCAAGGTAATTTACCTCTATTACCAAACATTAATATCTCGTTATCGGTGACGGATGAATAGGTCTCAGTCCAGAATAGTCTCATTGGGGTGGTAGATATTCAATAAAATATGTAAACTTTGGAAATTTCAGAGTTATAATCGACCTATTATGACCATTTCATGACCATCGCATAACTTTGTAGTTCAAGGTTACTTGACCTGTCGTGGTTAATCTTTGGCTTTATGGGAACTACAAATGTTATAAAAATGTTCCTAGTGTCTACATTATAGTTTTCTTAGTCTCGGAATCTAAAACAGTATAGGCCTACTCAGCAGAGTTTTATTCAGCATCGTATGCTCATCGCATGACTTTGTTGTTCAGGGTCACTTGATATGCAATGTTTAACCTTTGGTTCTCAGGAAATACATGTAGGCTTACTGGAATGGTGTTCTTGATGTCTATTTTATGATTTTCTCGTTCGCAAAATAGAAAAATTGTACATCAACTCGCTAAAAGAATTTTGAATATCTTTCCGTCTGTAAGTAATGCATCGGAAACCGCCATTCAGATAAAAAAAAATCCAAACAAGTTGCTGCGTGAGGGGTATACACAAATTGGAAAGGATTTGAGGGATATCTAAATCATGCTCAATCTAGCTGTAACTTTACAGGTTTTATCAGTTTCGCCAAAAGAAACTTTGCAGAGGTTGGTCATAGATATATTACAACTTTGATTCTTTTGGAACACCCTAGTACCTGCAATAATTTACCACATTCCACTCTGCTACCCTTAAGCTGGCAATAGACGAAGTCGAATGTCCTGGACATGAGTGCATACAAGAATTTACCATTTTCGCCGGTACCAACTGCTTGGTGACGAAGGCACGTGTATGCAAACAACTTCGGCCCTTGAGCAGGCACTAGACGAAGTTCAATGTCCTGGGCACGAAGTCATGAGTGCATACAAGATTTAACACTTTCGCCGGTAACAAGTTATACTGCTTGGTGACGAAGCCACGTGGTGCAAACAACTTGCTTAAGGTCGTTATATGGAGTCTGCCCAGCAGGATGAACCCACAGCTTTTCGGATCACAAGTCAAGCGCGCTAATCAAATAGACATCCTATAGAACACGAGTCTCACGTGTGTGAACCGAATAACTCGAAAAAAATATATACCTCATTGCAGTATAGCGTAATAGCCTATCTTCAATGTTTTAACTATCGTTATTATAAGATTTATAAAACGCAAGTTTATATAACTAAATGCACCTCATATGCTCTAGTAGCAGCTCGGCTTAATCATTGACGTGAGCGAGTAAGTTTCATTTCTACCTGACGCTTTCCATAGAAATTCCGGAGCATGGAGTTCGACGGGCAACGCATTCCAAACCGTTGGGCCAGATGCACCGAATGTTTTGCGCCTTTGCAGTAGCCTATCCGGATCACACCAGATCATAACTCTTTCCCGAACGGAATCTAAAGACCGACCAGGAGTTGAAGATGCTGGCACACAGTCTCTGGCTAGGTACTGTGGCGCCATTCCGTGAAGACATTTGTAAACAAGTGTCTCCTCCTTGAAGGCAATCCTCTTGTGGATGGGCAGCCAGCGGAGTTCTCGAAGTACAGGGGTGATATGGTCAAACTTCCGAACCTCTGTAATGAACACTTTGCAGCTTCTTGAGCAGCCCCGCGCTCACGCTTTATGGCAAGCTGTTGCAGTAGTTCAATCGACTACTGATAAGAACATGAGCCAGACTCTTCTTGTTCAGTCGAGTGACAGCGATGTTCGTAGCTGTCTGAGCTGGAGCAGTTCAAAAGGAGCAATTTTTGAAAAGGTGTCGATGATAACCGACCGGTTTGTAACGTTTATTTAACGACGCCGTCATATCGACGATGATTGACGTCAGACACAATATATATACACAGGTACATAATCGATCACGTATGGGGTTCAAGACAGGTTAAGCTGACGGCCGGCTGCCAACCAAGAAAACCCCCGCAGGGAAACAGGTGATAGGATTTTCCCATGCACGGTCAGCGGAGTTTGGTTTTCTCCCCTCCCCCGTCTTGGTTAAACCTGTGGGGCTTATTATTTACATTAAAAAGTGTTCATGTATGTTAGAGTTCTGAGGGTTTCCATCTTCAGTAGTCTATGCCACCTATATACAGGTTACATAGTGTCTTATTATTTACAGAACAATGTTCGTGGTTTTGTGCAGTTCGAAGAGGTTTAGTGTTCTTCAGTGATAGTTCTGGAACTGGCGTAGGAACCGCCGTCTAAGCATCTTCTACAGCCTTCTTCCGGAAACCTCCAGCCACTTGTAGATGGTGTTCAGGCAGCTGGGTTGACAGAATTCGGTGCGCAGGTCGATTGGCCAGTGTTCCCGTGCGCACATCCGGATGAGTTCATCCTGGAGGCCTGCATGAGCAGGGCATTCTAGTAGGAAATGGCGCACGGTTTCTGGAACGTCGCACTCGTCGCAGTTTCCGGATTCGTGACGACCCCACAGTTTCAACTGTGTGTTTAGGAGGCAGTGGAACAGCCGGAGTCTCGTGAGGGTGACTTCCTTCCTCCGGTTGGAGTCAGCGTACATCCGGGTCAGGCTAACGCTTGGCTCGAGGGCTCGGTAATCCAAACCGGTGTCTGAGGCGGTCCACTCAGTTTGCCACTTCCGAAGGAAGTGATCACAATAGACGCTCCGAGCCTCTCGATATTCCAGCGTCGTCGGGAGGTACACGAAGTTGTGACGCAGTGCCTGCTTGAACAGGGCGCCGGCAGTATCGTTTCTCTGGATGCCGAGATGACCTGGGATCCAGACGATGGTCGCTGGTGACTCAACGCGTCGTCCGTTGTCATCGACTGCATCCATCAGGTCTGCGAGCTGGTGTGGTCTGGCCCCTGACTTCTGATGCTCCAGACTCTGTGCAGCTCCGAGCGAATCTGTAAATACAACAACATGGAGTATGTTAGCGTTGGCGGCCCATTCTACCGCCCTTCCTATGGCCTCCATTTCCGCTGCCAGGACCGACGAGCCGTCGGTCATCCGGTAGCTTCCATGGTGACCATAAGAGGGCACGTAGAATGAGCACGATACTTTACCTTGTGTGTTTTTTGATCCGTCCGTGTAGACAGCCACTTGTCCTTCGTAGGCGTGGATGTGGCGTTCGACCAAGGCTCTCCTTGTGAGAAGGTCGTCCGAGCCTCGGATCTTGTCCTGGAGTGTCGTGTCTATGATGGGTGGACGTAGTTTCCACGATGGTCTTGTGGTGCAGACGAGTGGCTGAATTTCTGGCGTGGCGATTTCGTTGCCAATCTTTCTCGCCTTCACTCGTATCGGGTCCATGTCGTCTTTGGTTGTCTTCAGCTTCCGACCGTTAATGATGATTTGCGTCGGGTGGTCCGGTATGGCGTCTATCTTCATGATATACTCCATCATCGGCTGTTTGCGTCGAAGGTGGAGTCGCATCTCCCCGCAGACGACCTGCAGAGCGGCCAGACTCGTACCTCGGAGCGCCCCAGAAGCTATCAGCAGTGCCTTACACTGGATGCTATCCAGCACTTTCTTCTGGTTTGTCGAGGCGTTTTCGTACGCGATGCAGCCGTAGTCGATGACGGAGCGGATCAAGGCTCGATAGACCATCAAGAGGGTGTCTTTCGACGCCCCCAGTGCGATCCTGCCATAGCGCGCATCAGGTTGAGGCGCTTCTTGCAGCGATCGGCCACGTACTTAATGCGATCGGACCAGGTTAGGTACTGCTCGAATATCACACCAAGGAACTTGACGCTGTCCTTGTAGGTCAGAGTGGAGGTCCCGAGCTTCAACGGTCGGCGTGCTGTCGGTGTCCCGTTTCGATGGAATTCAACGGCCACGGTCTTGGTTGTTGAGACCCTGAATCCCCAATCGTCGAAGAATTTCTTCAGGCGGTTGAGGTAGGATTGTAGGTTACGCTGGTTCACGTCCGGGTTCGGTCCTGCTCTCCAGATGGCGCTGTCGTCTGCGTAGAGAGAAAACTTGACGCCGTTCTCCGGATCCGGGATGTCGTTCATTGTGATGATGAACAGCATAGGGCTGATGACACTGCCTGTGGCGATCCGTTTTCCATGCGGAAAAGGTCCGATAGCTCTGCTCCAACGCGAACACGGATGTTTCTGTCGGTCAGGAAGTCCCGGATCCAGTTGAACATCTGGCCGGTGATGTCGTGCTGCTGCAGCTTGTGCAGCAGCCCATCGGTCCACATCAGGTCGAAAGCTTTCTCGAGATCCACGAAGACTCCAGTAAGGCTGTACTTGGCGTGGATGGCTCTCTGGATGTGATCTTGGAGTCGGACGATGTGATCCTGGCAGCTCATCAGCCTGCGGAAGCCAGACTGAAACTTGTTCGATGATAACCCTTAACTCGGTCACTTTTAAGGACAGCGGAACCATTGAAGACTTAAGATGGAGCTCTCCAGTCGTGGCAAAACTCAGATGGCGTCTCGTTCCAATCCAAATGAGTTGCATCTTGTTCACGTCCAGCTTTAATCGATTCCGACTCATCCACTCCTTGATGCAACCTATAAAGCGCTGGACAGGTGATGTAGCATAAAAGGAAGGGGCAACGGGATACATCTGGATGTCATCGGCGTAAGAAAGCGCGATCAATCCTCTACCTTCGATGATGTCCAAGATCTCGGCTGAATAAAGGAAGAAGAGCAATGGGCCGAGAACGGAACCCTGATGGACGCTGCAGTCTAGTAGGGGTGATTGATGACAAAACCCCTTGGAAGTAAACCTGCTGAGTTCGGTCCGTTAAAAAGGAAGTGACCCACTGCACCAAAGTCTCATTGATTCTGAATTGCCCCTGAAGTCGACGCAGCCTAATTAGGCTTTTAAAAGTGTAGAAGAATTTGTAATTGATCTAAATTGAGAAACAAATGTTCAGCATGTATGGTTTACAAGGCCATTACCAAACGTATGCAATGGTGCAACCATTTTAAAACGTATTAGGAGCTATATCGACCAGTAAACACAAGCGTTGCCAATCACGCGTATGCCTGCACTGTTAGAACCACTACAGCTGTCAATCATATATGATCAGCCTATGTACAACGAGACACACGTCCTTGGAAATGAGATGCAACAACAGCTACAGAGATCGCGACTGGCGCTCGTTAAGGACACCGGATGTAGCATATATGCAATGTTGCTAGCGGATGAGAATGATATTATCGGAGGTCCCTTGGCCTTAACTACAATGCACTGCAATTTCACGACACTTTTAACTTTCAGGGGTTCTGGTCTATTTTAATATTAAATTTTGTGCTGACAATGTATTTCATATGCAGTTCACCTTTTATTGTAAAAAGTAGTTTAGAAGCTATTTAAATATGCTAAAATAAAGAAAGGTTGAGAAGCAATCCAAGCTTTGTTGTTTTAATACGCAGGTTTTTAAGAATAAAAAATTACTTTGGATTCGGAACAACTCATTTTGGGGGCCTTAGGCCGAAATTTCAAATTTTCAAAGTCTGTTACATAAATCATCGGTGAAATTTCCAGCGTTTTAATATTTACTCTCTCTCTCTCTCTCTCTCTCTCTCTCTCTCTCTCTCTCTCTCTCTCTCTCTCTCTCTCTCTCTCTCTCTCTCTCTCACTCTCTCTCTCTCTCTCTCTCTCTCTCTCTCTCTCTCTCTCTCTCTCTCTCTCTCTCTCTCTCTGCCACTGCCTCTGTCTCTGTCTCTGTCTCTGTTTCTGTCTGTTTGTCTGTCTGTCTGTCTGTCTGTCTGTCTGTCTGTCTGTCTGTCTGTCTCTCTCTCTCTCTCTCTCTCTCTCTCTCTCTCTCTCCTGCTAGCCAAAAGAGGTCCATCGTGGTCCCGCTGTTTTAAGCGGATGGACTCGACGCTACTGAGCCAACTCATTTTAGGCCCATAGCAAATGTTTCATTCCTGTCTAAAGTATTGTATTGTATTGTATTGTATTTAAACATTTATAAAGCGCCTCTAGTAGGGTGAACCGTTCAGAGGCGCTCCCAGTGCGCAAGGCCAAGAGAAAAGAAATATGTCTTGAGGAAAGCAAAAGAAGATGAGGGGTTACTTATTAAAATTTGAGAGCGAGTAGAAGGAGACAGTGTATTCCAGAGAGAGGGACCAATTGAGGCAAAAGATCGGGACTGAGCCATAGCTGTTCTAGTATGAGGAACTGATAGATCAAATCTGTTTGAGGAGCGAAGTGGACGATGCGAAGAGACAGAAAGAGGCCGGTGAATTACATCAATTAAATATTTGGGGGCGAGACCCCGCTGTGTCTTTGACACCAGCATAAGGATTTTGAACTTAATACGTGCAGAGAGAGGAAGCCAGTGCAGTTTCTCAAACATGAAGGATGAAATGCGTGAGTAGCGTGGCAGACGGGCAATTAATCTCGCAGCTGCATTTAGGACTGACTGCAGAGGCATGAGACGGACCTTAGGAAGACGGACCTTAGGAAGTAATTGAAAAGATTGTTGTCGCACAACTCATGTCCTACCTAGACAAAAATGGCCTTCTCCCACTTTCCAGTCGGGTTTCCGTAAGGGCCACTCCACAGAAACCTTGTTAATCCGACTCCTATGTCAGATAGGAGTCGGACTAACAAGGTTTCTGTGGAGTGGCCCTTACGGAAACCCGACTGGAAAGTGGGAAGAAGGCCATTTTTGTGGCCTGAGATCTGTCGATGGCTCCATATATTATATGGAGCCATTGACAGATCGCAGGTCACTCTCCTTTTGCTGTTTGATGTGAGTGCCGCGTTCCACACTGTCGATCATGGCATCCGCTTGCAGCGCCTATCCATTGCCTTTGGTTCTCTGGTAATGTTCTTGATTGGCTAATCTCATTTCTGCAAGACCGCTCCTTGATGGTGGTCCACGGATCCACTAGGTCCCCTTGGGCCCTGCTCCATTTGGCCTGCCTTAGGGCTCTGTCTTTGGCTCCCTTCTTTACATAATCTACACTGCCGACCTGGGGTCCTTGCTGGCGGCTGGATCAGTTCTTAGCCAGTCCTATGCTGACGACCTGCAAGCCTATATACACTGCCCGGCTATCCGTGCTGTTGCAGCAGTGGAAACCATGACCCATGCCATTGAGTCCCTGCAGGCCTGGATGTCCTCAAATCGCCTGCGGCTTAACCCCGCAAAGACGCAGTTTATATGGCTTTGCACTCCCAAGCAGCTCTCTAAAATAGACCTGTCTTCTCTTGCCTTGCAATTTCCACACCTTTCTTTCTCGACCTGGGTTCGGGACTTGGGAGTCATCCTGGACCAGGAACTTACATTCACGCGGAACATAAATCTCTCCCGCAGTTGCTATTACCAGCTCCGAAAACTCAAGGTGATCTCCCCTTCTTTGTCCCCCGGTGCAGCTTCTACGCTTGTCCATGCATTTGTTGTTTCTCGATTGGACTACTGCAGTGCCATATATGACGGACTCCCGGTCTGCCGGATTGAGCCCTTGAATAGAATTATGCGTACTGCTGCCCGCCTTGTAGACCGCATCCCCAAGTTTGACAGAGTGTCTGCGTATATGAGGGATATCCTCCACTGGCTCCCCTACCAACAGCGCATCACTTATCGAATCTCTGCTTTGGTCCAGCGGTGCTTTGAAGGCTTGGCCCCTCCATACCTGCGGGAGCTCTGCTGGCCCACCTCGTGCTCGCAGCGCCGCTGCTCTCTCCGTTCAGCTGCGCAATCTGAACTTATTGTTCCCCGCGCGCGGACAGCCATACGGCAGCGCCGCGCTTTCTCTGTAGCTGCCCCATGACCTGGAATGGGCTCCCGACCAAGTACCGTCAAATACCGATTGGTCATTTCACCCTGTTTCTTACCGTCCTCAAAACTGCGTTGTTCGACCGTGGATGGGCTGGGAGTGCTCCTGAGTAGGCAATCTTGAAGGGGCGCTATATAAAACTGCTTCAATAAAAAAAATAATAATTATAATAATAACATAAATTACAGGAATGAAAGTGAATATATATTTATATATATACATTCCCTGGCCTTCACAAATCTTCTTACCAATTCTAGCCCATATGACTATAACCTGTACTATGTATTCATGAAGAAACTGACAGTAGGACTTTCACTCGTCTGCACTGACCTGTAGGCCTATCCGCAAATAGCGGCTAAGGGCTAGAGATAGAGATGCTGCATAATTTCGTACTATAGTGGCAACCGTAGTATAACATCATCAGTCTTCCGGTAAAGTCATCCACTTAAAACACTTTGGTTTTCTCGTCTCTTGAATGGCTGATCTAACCAGCTTTGCATGGTTATCACGAGCTGAATTCGCCTACATTTAATCTACAGTACGAAATGGTTACCGCGAATGGCAACCCCGTCGAGACTAAACGGACGGCTGCTGATGCTTGGCATCCTGTCGACAGGCGAGGGTCGAAATCTTTCCGATCTTAATTGTTTTGGTCCAGCATTTCGCCATCAGATTCCTAGTTGGGTGTGGCGAGCCTGATCTTATAAGCAAATATAAACAACACGATAAGGGGCTAATCTAGTTATAAATGTAGGATGAAAATATTACCCCAGTGGACGTATCGCTTTTATTGCCTTCAGTCGCACAAGACCTAATCAGTCAGTATTATAAATCAATTGTTTTCATTCAATCACTTTTTATGATAAACAGTCACGTCTGTTTCATTTTTGGGTAGGCGTATACCTTGTGTACTTTGCAGCAATTATTTTTCATTCATTGTGCACGTTCTTCACACAGGATATGTGCCACCACACCATCGATGAATGTAAAAAAAAATTACAATACGAAATAGATAATATTATTTAATGATCATCAGGTGACGTTCATGACATAATTTGTTAAAAATTAAACTGAAAGCATTTTTTAAAATACGAGATTAGATAATTACGCTAATTATGCATAAAATATTTTATTGGGTCTATCATATATTAGCCTATGTTTCTACTCATCAAATTATCTTGTGACGTTATAAACATGTCGAATATCAACGTACGCTTGAAACTTTATGACTTTCAGCGCAATTGTTTTGTTCACAATTACCTTCAGATCATTCTGAAAGTTGCAAATTAACTGCAACTGATTTTTAAACGGAACACAATAGTATTATACAACCAACTGTAAAACACAAAAACGTGTAAGCTTAAACAGCCGAAATATAGGCTTGTTTCACTACGAAACAATCAATTACAAGCGTGAGAGACACAACATTCAGTTTACCCCTACAATTCGAGATCAGAATCTACAAATGGCTGTACCTTTTCATAAAAATAACGCCATGTCAAAATCTGCCATCTAAACTTCATGCATTCCATTTATAATACAACTTAGCATAATGTATCGAACCACACTCGGTTCCGTACTTCACATCATTAACTAGGCCTATAGCTGTCAACACTTCCTCTCTCTCGACAATAGTTCTTTCAACTTCACCTGTCTTCTGTGTAATTACGCCTATTTAATGTTCACTGTTTCACTTAAGTCTACGTATATGTAGCTTATTTATTATTATGTACTGATTAATAAAATTAATGCCGAATTAAGACTAGTAGGAGAATGGTTTAAAGCCAACAAACTGTCGTTAAATCTCATGAAAACGAATTTCATATTGTTTCATTCACGAAGGAAATGTGTTCCAACTTGCAATATAAATATCAATATTGATAACCAAAACATAACTAGGGTATCTTCTACTAAATTTTTGGGTGTTCACATTGATGAGCACTTAACATGGAGTGAACATATAAATGTCATATCTAAAAAGATGTCAAAAAATATTGGTATAATTTCTCGTATTCGGCACCTTCTACCGCAATATATACTTGTGAATTTGTACTACTCCTTAATATACCCTTACATATCGTATTGTAATATCTCGTGGGCTTCCACGTATCATACTCGCTTAACAACTCTTAAAACTCTGCAGAAACGAGCCATTCGGACTATATGTAATTTACCCTTTAGAGCTACAACTCTGCCGTTATTTCTTAGTTTGAGAATATTGCCTTTTGAATGCATAAATAAGTTGCAAGTTGGATTATTCATGTTCAGATTTCAATCGAATCTATTGCCTGTGAATTTTAAAAATTGTTTTTGTAAAAATTCTGACGTACACAATCATTACACGCGATCGCTCAACAAGTACCATCAACGTAGTGTCCACACTACTGTTAAGCAGCATAGCATCAAAGTCTGTGGCCCGATATTCTGGAATTCATTGCCTATTGAAGTTACTGTCAATTTAAACAAAAACTGAAACTCTATCTCTTGGATGCACTCACATGACTGCATTAGGCCTAGGCCTATGTGTTTATTTGCACAGGTACTGTTGTTTTTTTGTTTGTTTGTTTTTGTTTTGTTTTTTGTTTTCATCTCTTTTAACTAATGAAAATTGATCTGTATACCTTAGTTGGAATCCATGTGTACTGATAGTTAAGTTCTCTAGTTAAGAGTTCTATCATTGTTTCTTTTACCTGCTGATCATATAACTTGATCGATGTTACCGTTAAAAGTATTGACTGTGCTGCCATTTACTTGTATTGTCGCGTTACTAGCAGGCTGGGCAACTACAGGATGGCCGATACCAGCCCGCTAGCTAGTGGGGGTCCTACGTTCTGTCCGCGGAGTAAGGCTCCAGTGGTATGCAGGAGACTAGAGTAAGACGTTTTACTCTTTATTCTTTAAAACACAATCAACTTCAAGTAGCAATTACACAAAAGGAGTATAGTCACCACACAGTCCAGATTTCCGTGCTCCTTCACAGTCCTCACACACTGCAGCCAACATTCTCGGTAGTCCGCAGAGTTCAGAGTTCCGTATTTCTTCCGGCGATCAGTTTCGTCCTTACAGAGTTCGCTTTCGCGTACGTGAAACGTTATCCCGAGGCTTCGTACCCCGTCAGAGATCAACCGACGACGCACAAGAGCACGCAACCGCCGACGGACATCTGTCTGTCCTTTCCCGACGACGACTGTGACCGACGAAGGACACTGACCGACGACTGTGACCGACGACGCTGACGTAGAGTTCCTTTCACGACGACGACTGACCGACTGCGCTCTGACTGTGACTCCAACTCGATGACTCCTGCGACTGTTCTCTGCGACTGTTCTCTGCGACTGACTTGTCACTGTGTTGCGGCAGCTCCTTTTATATTGTCCATTAGAGGCCGCGCGGCAGAGCGCGGCGGTCACGCGGCAGCGCGGCCGCGGCAAGGTTTCTGCAGGCGAGGCACAGCGCGGCCGCCGTGCGGCATAACGCGGCCGCCGCGCGGCATACAGAGTTCCTCAGGAAAGCGGCAAAACGCGGCCGCCGCGCGGCATGACCCACGTGAAGAAGGCCGCGGCAGACAAGGAGGAATCCAAACGGCCATGGGACCCCCAAAACCGCTACAGTATTACGATAAATGTTAACTAGGTGGCCCTGCTAAGCGGGATCTAGATCCCTTTTGGGTCTCCTCTTGTTGCCAAAGTTCAAACTTTTTTGTTGTATTTTTTTCCCTTGTACTCCAAATGGCTTCAATAAAAAAGGATTGATTATTTTTTTTACCCGAGGTATCAAGGATCCCTCAGAATTTGGAAAAATAATTGTAATTTGGGAGCAGAGATGGTGTATTATTATTATTATTATTATTATTATTATTATTATTATTATTATTATTATTCTTTATTGAAAAACCAAAAGCGAACCGCACATTGGTGAACAAGTATAGAAAAAATATAAAACATAGAAGTAATAAGAAGATAATAATATTAATAAGAAGATAATAATATTAATATTTGAAAAAAAGCAGTGTGAATTTAACAAAAATTAAATATTACTTTTCTAATAACACTAGGCCTACATCAAAAGCATCACAATAGCAGAGAAATTTAAAACTATAACTATTATCTAAAATGTCTGGCAGTTTACTAATTAAACAACATCAAAAAGCATCCTAATAATAAAGCTTTTTCTAACCAGATTATTTATTCCGTGTAGCTTATTTATTCTGTGTAGCATAGCTTTGACTGAACACAAACACTGTTTCGAAACGTTTTCAGCATAGGAGTAGCTACATTGAGGCAAGAGCAGGCAGTTCTATCTATCTATCTATCTGTCTATAATGAACCTCTATAGCACCCCTTCAAGAAATCTACTCAGTGGCGCTCTCGACCCAGGCCCGGTCAAAAACCTCCTCTTGGTTTTATAAATTTCTAAATTTTCCTTGGGTTATAGCCCTGCACCTGGATTTTGATTCCTCTTGAACGGTGATTCCTGGCCCAAGAGAAGAACTTTTAGAAGAAATCCCCCCAAAAGGGTCATCAATTTCTTTGGGTAGCAATCTCCAAAAAGTCATCAAATTTTTTGACAGAGAAATCTCCCAAAAAAGGTCATCAATTTCTTTGGGCAACAATCTCCATAAAAGGTCATCAAATTTTTTCGAGACTTTTTTGCCTTCTCTTGAATTTAAGTCTGGTTTTCAGTATCTTTGTTTTAAAACATAAATCTTCAGAATATAATTCACAGTTCAAATACAACATTTATAGAGAAATTCAAAACATCTATTCGTCAGCAGAAATCTTCGCGCGCTTAAAACACGTGTCTTTCCAAAAATTCCACGCCTGAACGACATCTAATTAGGCCTACAGTATATGCAAGGCGAGAGCTGACCTACAGATAGACTGCGCGCCTCGCTATACCTGAGCAGCATCTAATTAACTATGCATAACGAGAACTGGCCTTTCGCGGCAGGCGCACCCCTCGCTAAGAATACAGTCAAACGCTCAATCTATCATATATATATGTAGGATTAGGTTGCCTTAGAAGTAAGACTGTAAGTAAGATCGTAAATAAGATTAAATGTAAGGTTACCTGCAATACAGTTGTGTCTCTCAGTTTGATTATATGTAAGATTATAAGTGACACGATTGTATCTTTCAGTTTGATAACACATAGTACGATTGTAGGCCTAGAGCCCTGCGCCGACGTCATAGTGTCGGCGGCGGCGCGCCGGTCATTTTTGATCGGCGGCGGCGGCGCGCCGACGAACAAAAATCGGCGGCGGCAGCGCCCACAAAATTTCGGCATCGGCGCGGCGCGGCGCGGCGTGCCCTAGTCAGAAACATGAATCACCATGGGCGCAGGAATTTTTCCGGAAGGTGACAAAAATTTTCTAAGGGGACAAAAAATTTTCCAGGGGGCAAAGTGACGTTTTGCATACAAAATCTATTCACAAATCCAGGGGTCAAATCCCCTTCCCCTCCTCCGGGCGCCCATGTGAGTCACTATGAGAGTTGAACAGCCGTTGGTCCTGTGACCAGTCAAAGGGCCAAGTTCTCTAAAGCCACTCCATCACACTGAAGCTCAACTACATATAAAGGGACTGAAAGAGAAGACAACTTCAGACATTTGCCTTACAAAATATGAACATCCTTAATTACATTGCACATCTGTATAGGTATTGGCAAATTGTAATCAGATGAAGCAACATCCATCTGCATATTGCATGAATACACCTGCATATGCACTGATACAGTGTAGGCCTACACACCAAGTCACATGGCAGATGCTGGATAACAGCATCCTCCCAGTAAGAGAGGCTGCTGAAGCCATGAAGTGAAATGTAAATACATATGTTTTCCTATGGTAATACACTGGCCGAGTGACCTCACTCCTGTTAATTTTTCAATGAATTTACCAGGTGGTCTGCTGCCCGTTTGAATTTGTGCCACGCCATTTAAAGTTTCCACATATAGACCATTGTTTGTATCAGACTAAACTGAAAGAGACCATTCTTGATACCATACGTACTAAGTCAAAACCTGTGTCAACTGATACTGTTTACCAGCCAAATACCTTCCCTTCTGCAGGATTATTACTTAAATAGCATATCTTGATATTAATAGCACTCATAAACTCCTCTAATCTTACAACATTAAGCCAAAAATTTTCACCATTGTAATAAGACCACAGACATCAAAGACAACAATCAATAAGTTATAGAAGCTATTCAACATGAAGGTAACGAATGAGGGAATACTGTAGTACTGTAGTACACATACAAAGACATGCATTGCATATTGCTTTTGTTGTCAAGGTATTAAGGAAATGGCAACAGGAACAGGTGTATCAAAACAATGGTTACTTCTAACAAGATATCGCTGTAAATGACTGTGTGTATCATGGCACAAAGACAAGATCATCAAAGTATAAGGAAAACGAATTTAGTCAGGAAGACAATGCATTCTTGATATCAAGACAAAGACCACAAACATTGTAATCAGCTATGTTCACTCTTTATCTTCTTCATTAACACACGAGTTCCAACCAATCAAAGTGCTATTTCTGAGAATAATTTGCTTATCTTTGCAATATCATGCAAAACATGAAAAATGCAGCAATAACAATTAAGAATATCAAACTGGCATCGGCGGCGCGCCGACAGATTGTCGGCGGCGGCGGCGCGCCGACAAACAAAAATCGGCGGCGAAATGTCGGCGGCGGCGGCGCGGCGCGGCCGGCGCAGGGCTCTATGTAGGCCTACACTTTTTTTATTAAGATTAAATTGATAAATTTCGTTTCAATTGATAATTATGAAACCTAGGGAAACAGAAAGATCTGTGTCGCGCCTGTCTAGTTCTAGTTCAGTAGTAGAGGAAACCCTAGAACGACAGAGTGTTCTGCTGGAAAGAATGAGTTTGGCTCAAGAGCAAGCCTCAGAACGACAGAGTCCTATCCTAGAGATACTGGTATCACGCTTAGAGCGCCTCGAGTCAGCTCCTGTTAATCAATTCGCTATGGAGTCGCACACGAACCCTAGTTCCAGCGATGCTGGGGCCGCTGCTCATCTGGCAGCCGAGCCTGTCCACCCGACCATCAGCCTGGTAGATAACAAGTCTAGATTTTAGTTAGCGCCCTCTTCCGATCTTAATCTAGCCAAATATATGGATAGTTCTGACTGGCCTACGGTTAGGATTCCACAGCGATGCGCACGGTCGTAGAGCGATGAAGCGACGCTGGCGACGTCGACGGAGCTCGCGAGAACGAACCGAGACACCTGCGCGACAATATTCCAGGCAAACACTAGATACGAGATACTGAAAACCGGAGGGCAGAGTAAGTAAGTAAATTATATTCTTTAGTAACTAACTGATAATCGCACTTTGGTATACAAACCTCTAATAAATGCAATTAAACAGTGTAGGCCCTATAACATCAAGACACACAGAGACACTGCGACGCTCTTCGGCAGTGCGAACTGTCGACCGGTGCGTGCACCCAGTAGGCAAAAGCCGCAAGATAGACCATTCAGTTACGCCTAAAACACTACATATGTTGAAACAAAGGATACCTTTGTAGTGGAACCTTTGTATGGCATTAGATCATGTAGCCATATCTCATAGCTTGAGACATTGTAATGTTATATTGTAAAAAAGATGGACATAAGATTACATGACCGATTTTTCTCTTGCCTCATTGGTTTCAATTTTGTGGAAAATACCTAATATGTTAATTCTATATAGGTCTAGCCTAAAGGTTCTCCTGTAAAATAATAATCTTTTTCTTTATTTAAGCGCCTGCTAACCGCACTGCGCTGTACAGTGAACATACATATAGTAGAAACAGCAGCCACCCAGGGCGCCTTACATACATGATGTATACAGTAGAAGCTCATGATAACAGTTTACAGGAGTCGAATATAACTGTCTATACGGCAGCCAACAGGGCGCCATTCACGGCCTACTATTCATTTAACCACCGCCGCCACCTAGCGAGTGGAAGGCTGAATAAACCTTACGGGGTCTATGGGGTTCGAGCTTGGTACCTACTGCTCTTCACGCCAGTGTGTTATCCATTACTCTACGGGCCCCATACTATCTAAATAAAACAGTCGTCTGTAAAGCTAAGAAAATACATCGACTTTCCTCAGTGGCGTGAGTAACAATTGCCTAGTTTATATAACGAATGAATGAATGATAATATGATTTGCGTGCCGTACGCAAATACTTCAAGAATCGGCGGCAAAATCAATCAATCAATCAAGTTTTATTTAATCACAATTTCGAGCTGACAATAACGCAAATTGTAACATATTAGACATCGGCGTTTATCACTAGTAAGTTGTAGTGATTAGGGTATATACCATATAGCTCACGATTGATTATTAAGGGATAAGTCAGTTTTAGAGCCAAATGTAGACCACGTGCTACACCAGAAAAGTTTGAAACCTGAAGAATATGAGTGCAGATAACGTGTAAAGATATATTAAATAACTGCATCGTTTATAATCAAATATGCAGATTTAACGCATACACAAATTTCACTAGTGAATAGATAAGACCTAAACATACATGTACGCTTTGCATAAACCATGTCTTTTTCCATGACCTCAGACAGAAACTACGAAGAGGACAATAGCTCTAGAAGCTTGGCGGATGTACAGCGTATAGTTATAGACTTTTCATAGCTAGACTGATAGCCAGAGCGTCGGAAAAGGAAATGTTATTTTGCCTAAGGTAGGCAAAAAAAGACTCCGGTGCCTCGATCCTCATAGCATTGCACTCCAGAAGCAAAGAACCGTCAAATGATGAAAACCTAAAATCAGGAATAAAGACGATTGTCACACACCAATAATGATGACATGAATCTTGCCTAAAAGCAATTCGTAAGATCCGATTGGTATCTGCAGTCCACATTTGAGAAACATTACGGGATTCATTACAGGAGCCGAACTAATTATTGTTCAACTTAGTCCAATGCAGTGCTTTTTTCAGCCGGAACGCGTCGGAACGGCGTCCCGGCACCTTTTTTCAGTCACTAAAAATAATTTGTTGATTTTTGTAGTAAAAACAATAATTTAGTTATTTTAATTTGATTTCAGTGTTTTGAATTGTTTTCAGCGTTTATTGAGACCCCACCGAAACCCCAATCCCGGTTTTCTCGGGATTTTAGCCCGCCCATAATGGTTCCGTTCCGGAACCTATTGTTCCGTTCCGGAACCTATTGCTCCGTTCCGGAACCTTCTTTTCTAGAAAAAGCACTAGTCAAATGTCTGGAGCATTTGCAGTTTCTTGTCTAATACTTAACACTGTTCAAATGGAACGCAGCTTGCCGATATAGGCCTATACATTGCCTGTCGATCTGCCAAATTAAACTTTCGATCTGCTTTCAATGACCTCAACGATGACCAGCTTTTCCTACATAGCACACCGCTTAGACATGCTGTATCAATCCACTTCTCTTGTTCACTTTCACAGCTGAACGAAAGCTCATCTTGTAAAACGTGTTTTCAATTCATTAACGTAACACCCGTTATTTGGATTTACAAAAGTGAAACTTGAATGATTTTATTATGCTGTCGATATTTCATGCCATAAGTATTCATACACGTTTGGCGTTATTTTGCATACATACGCCACATATATCTTTTGTGGCGAAAATGAAACCGGAAGTACCCCACTTCTGGTGCCAGTGTGGCGAAAATGCACCTCCCAGTACCTCACTTCTTGAGTTAGTGTGGCGGAAATGCTACTCCTCTCTCGCCGGGGTATATCTCTATACCGTATACTTCCAAGGCCAGCCGAGTGGTTAAGAAGGCCCTGGACGTATGTGCGTAGATAAGGCCTCCGATGTCGTCGAAGGACTTACGAGTTACCCGCAACTGATCGACAGCAAATCATAAGACCGAATAACGATTGAAGACTTGTATTATATCCACGATAATCAACGCAATAATCGATATTTCCAATTGAAACAAATACACTTGTAGTGTCCAGAAATTATATCCATATATTCCAGAGAACGATCGCTTTACAACTCGTAATACGCAATCAAATACCGCAAGAAATATCTCAACGACGACTAATCACCTGCTTCTATATCCACGTTAACTCCAAAGATGCCCCACGGTCGGATAAGAACTGTCGCCGCTCGCAATTTCGGACTCTCTCTCTCTCACTCTGACTGACTCTTCTCTTCCGAGGACTGACGACGACTGCACTCTCACGGCAACTCACTGCGACGGACTGGCTGCCACTGTGTGATTCTGTCGCCTTTTATACTTTTCTGAGGGGCCCCAGCGCGCGAAAACCCCTCCCTCCGGGAGTTCATCGTAGGCCACCAGGTCGCATCGACCAAGTCCCCGGCGGGGCATCAGTGCCCCAGGGATAAGCGAAAGGCTAGAGGTCCCTGCTGGTTTTGCGCGCCTCAATCGCTACCCCCCCTCCTTGAGTCCATCAAAGCACTAGGCCGCATCGGCCAAGTCTTCGGCGGGGCATCAATGCCCCAGGGAGACACAAAAGGGCGTCAAGTCCCTCTGGTTTTGCGCGCCTCAATCGCTACCCCCCCTCCTTGAGTCCATCAAAGCACTAGGCCGCATCGGCCAAGTCTTCGGCTGGGCATCAGTGCCCCAGGGAGAAGCGAAAGGCTAAAGGTCCCTGCTGGTTTTGCGCGCCTCAATCGCTACCCCCCCCCCCTCCTTGAGTCCATCAAAGCACTAGGCCGCATCGGCCAAGTCTTCGGCGGGGCATCAGTGCCCCAGGGATACGCTAAAGGGCGTCGAGGTCCCCCCTTGAATTCATCGAAGGGACTTGGCCACATCGGCCAAGTCTTCGGCTGGGCATCAGTGCCCCAGGGATACGCTAAAGAGCGTCGATGTCCCCCCTTGAATTCATCGAAGGGACTAGGCCACATCGGCCAAGTCTTCGGCTGGGCATCAGTGCCCCAGGGATACGCTAAAGAGCGTCGAGGTCCCTGCCGGTCTTGCGCGCCTCAATCGCTACCCCCCCTCCTTGAGTCCGTCGAAGCACTAGGCCGCATCGGCCAAGTCTTCGGCTGGGCATCAGTGCCCCAGGGAGAAGCGAAAGAGCGTCGATGCCCCCCTGAATTCATCGAAGGAACTAGGCCGCATCGGCCAAGTCTTCGGCTGGGCATCAGTGCCCCAGGGAGACCCCAAAGGCGTCAAGACCCCCTTCCCCTTGAATTCGTTGAATTGAATTTTTACTGCATCAGGGTCAGCGATGGAGGCCGGTCTTTCCCCCCCTCAATTTCGCTACACTTTATATAGCCTGCTTGTGCCATGCGAATTCCCGTATTGCATATAGACCGAGCTATAAATAGACTAATGCTCACCAGTCTTTAAGGTGTTGTAAGTTGTTGGTCGTGATCCATTCGCTGACGTCATCTTTCGTCCAGTATTTGACAGGAGAAGTTTTATCGTGCGATGGATAATTGAGAGCGTTATTTACGGGAACCGAAACCGACTTAACAAAATCGGTTTCTTCTAAAGAAACAGGAAATGAAACAGAACTTTTTGTTCACTATGCACTGTTATTTCGTGCAAGACACGAAAGCTAGCCTTTGTTATAAGTTTTTACATGAGCTGTTGTAAGGCCCATCGTTTTGTCGATACCGTATTTCAGCATACACCGTGAACAGTTGGAATATGCTCCGAATGACATAATAAATGACAACTAGAAACCGAGCTATAAAATGTCTTACGACTTACTAGGTGTAGATAAGGTTAATCAAATCCAAGTTTCACAGCGCGTCTTTGGAGGGAAAAGTTGTGGAGGTCTTTAGACTACCACAAAAACTAGGGGCCCATTAAGAATCCTGTATATATACTGGAATGAACCTAGAAACGCTAATTCACAGGCCTGCATCAAGTGTGTAGGCCTATTCTAGTTATGTTTAGGTCTATGCTAATGAGCGTCATCATAGGCTAGTATGCCTAAATAAATTCCTTGCGCTGGTATACAACATTTACTAACCCATTCCTTTTCCAACATTTCCAAGTTCTTTAATCAGGTGTTTCATGTTCTCCTGTACTTTAGACAAGTCACTGAAATCCAACACTAGCTTACTTCCGACCATTAGTCCGAGCCATCCATCCGGATAATACTTTGCCTGAAGGCGAATAGGAACGATCCTTCTCTTCAAACGAAATGTATATTCAGCTTCTGAAGATAGAAAGATGACAGCAAGGGAATGGTTTAGGACACTAGCTAACCTCGATATTTCTTCCGTGACATTTCTATAGATCATGATCGAGGAATATCTTTGAGCTCCTGCTGAAAAGTGTCTATAAGAATATTGGTGTGATTATGGAAAATATAACAAAATTCTGAAAGATGACACCACTAGGATTCAACTGTCGTTACATGCACACGTCAATTCCTGTTTAAAATTGCTTATGTCACCGGACACTTCGGTCATAATAGACTTCAGCGTCAGTTCAGCTCATCATTTTGTCTAAAATGCAGAATTCACTCAGTAATTTCTAATATGTTGGAGTTTACTGTTGTTAAGCTTGTTTCCCGAGCTTTTTTCAATTCTGCTACGGCTTTTGTACGTCTAGAAGGTATTTTGTTTGCAAATTGTCTTACAGTATGTGACTGCCTCAGGTAGGCCCATACTCCTGGGTATGCGATCGGATGGGAAGCCAGTGTAGTTGTTGCATGTATGGCGTGATGCGAACTCTAGGACCGAGACCTTTTACTAGACGAGCGGCCGTGTAAAGAACAGATGACAGAGGTTGTAGCGTCGATGAAGGAAGACCGGATAGGACAGAGTTGCAGTATTCGAGCGAGAGATGACGAGGGCTTGAACAAGAATACGGAGACAGGTTTCATTTAGGCAGCGTTTCACTTGTCGAATTCGGCGAAGGTGGAAGTGGCATGCATAATGTTATTAAACAACGCTAAACATTCAGCCTTATCCTTGAAACTAAATTTAAACTGTCTCACGAAGTAGTACTTATTAATGCAACTTATAGCCAATATATACAAACTAGTACTGAATTTGTTAAGATCATCTAAGCCTATGGGGAAATAAACTTGAGCTACGATTAATTTATGGTGGTATTAACTCTGCACTTCATAGTCAACCAATCAACTTTGTTCTAACTTTTGTAACCTCCTTGAGCAAATTCCAATCTAAGCCGAATTATTCCGTAGTTCAACGAATGCTTCAGTAGTCTTTGTCTCAATTAAGACTGTACTTGCTTCAAAGAGTATAAGCCTTATTTTTCTTTAATTGATACCGGCCTATTGATACTAAAAGGTTTGGTTTAGATGTGATTATTTAAGCTTATTGCCCACAATTTTGTGAATGGTATTGTGGCGAAACTGGACTTGTGCCCCCTGTTTTTTGTGGTTGCCTGGCACTTCTGGTGTAGGGTTTCAGTTTGTAGAAATTTTAGCCTCATCGGACGTTGAAATGCTTTGTCCTATTAATAGATTTTCGCCAAACGCAGTTTTGTAGAAATTTTGGCCTGATCGGACGTTGAAGTGCATTGTGCTATTAATAGATTTTCGCCAAACGCAGTTTGTAGAAATTTTAGCCTCATAGGACGTTGAATTGCCCTGAGTATATTATGCATTTTCTACCAAGGAGTTTGCAAAAGTTTTATTCGCGCCAAGTGTTTCTGTCATGTATTTGTTGGCGAAGGTTCGATAACTGGTCCACAAAACTAAATCAATACAGGCTGACCAAGGCCATTTGAATTTTGCCATTTTCAAGCAATCTTTTCCCGCCATCTTGGGTAATAGAATCTGTTCCCAGAATCTGTTCTGGAGTCTTCCGATAAGCTACATCGCTTTTCAAACACAACGAATCCTTCTGACGCCAGTATAATTTTACTACTTCGCTCTCAATCATAATTTAAGCAGACTGGGAATTTCTGCACCCGCACTCAACCAATTCATTACCACTTTCAAATCTGGATCATTCCGTTGAGCTTTTCCCAGGCACATCTGACAATCATTGGTAGCTCCAACCGACGGAACTTCCAAAGCCTCGCATGCACGATCGAGTTCGGGAAATGAATCATATTCCCCACAGTGGCGACATGTCTTTCCAGACAAGGCGCCTACATCACCATGCTTACGCCTTGGACGATGAAGAAACTCAAAATCGAACTCAGAGCCTCTTCAACCATCTTCCTTGCTGCCCCATGGATTCCTGCGTCCTCTGTAGCCATCTTAGTGCGGCATGATCCGTGCGCAGAATAAAGTGTCCCCCGAGCAAGTTCTGACGATACACTTTTGTGAAATACACGACAGCAAGTAGTTCCTTTCTAGTCATGCAATACTTCCTTTCTGCCGTATACAACAGTCTGCTGCCATAGGCGACTACCTTTCTTCATTTCCAATACGCTGGAATAACACCACGCATATCTCGGTATCAGATGCATCGCAACAGAGTACACATTTCGCTCCATCTACCGGCAACACTAATACGGGTGCCGTTGTTAACGCTACCTTCAAACGGTCAAATGCCAGTTGGCACTCGTCGTCCCACAGGAATATCTTTCTTTTTCGTCATTGCAAACAGAACTACAGCCACAATCGAAAAACCTGGAATAAATTTCCTATAATAAGCACAGAGCCCTAGGTATGCTCGCACATCTGACAGTTTTGTCGTGATTGGCCAAGAAACTAAGTCCTGTACTTTTGACGGATCTACAGCAATTCCTAACGAAGTTACCACGTGCCCAAGGAAATTAACAGAGCGTCTCAATAACTGACATTGCCCGGCCTCAGTTTAAGATTGGCCGAGTGAAAACGTTGGAAGACTAATCTCATTCGTTCCAAATGCTCTTCCCAAGATTTCCTTAAAAAAATAGTCACATCATTCAGATAAATTAGACAGGGTTCAAAATTTAGCCCCGACAGAACGATGTCCAATAGACAGGGTTCAAAAATTTAGCCCCGACAGTACGATGTCCATTAGACTTTGGAAAGTCGCAGGTCAATTGCAAAGTCTGAACGGCATAACTCTCCAATTGAAGGTTTCTTGGCGACATACGAGAGCAGTTTCATCTGCATCTCGCGAATTCATTGCCACTTGGTGATATGCACTTCCTAGGTCTAAAGTACTGAACCATCCAGCTCATGAAAGGGCATCCAAACATTCATCAATCCTCAGAAGAGGTCTAATCATTTAATTGACGATATCGATGCAGAATCACGGAGTTCCAGAATTTTCTTTGACGTTTGTGGCCCATTCACTCAAAGCAGTTTTTACAACCCCTTTTGCCAGCATTTGATTCAATTGTATGTCGATGGCAATCCTGTAAGAAAGAGAGTGTCTTCTTAGTTGTTGCCTTATCGGATTCGCACTTCCAGTGTCTATGCGATGCTGACAAATAGTGGTCCTAACCAAGTCCTTTTCGTCTACTAAAAGCACATCCCGATAATTGGTCAACAACTCTCTCAACCGTTCAGTTGCTTTCGCCGGCACATCTTCTGGACGACCTCTAGGAGATCTTCTACTATGGAGTTTCATAAAAATCTTTTTTACTCTTACCCGTTTCATTCTCCTGGGCGACACGTACGGGATGCAACCCGCTAATCAACTGGTATTTTGTCAACTAAGCTGACTGCTCACTCTGATTTGTCACCCTAACTATCGCTAAATTAGACTCATTACCGATTACTACACGAGCTACATGGACTCCTGATGAAATTTCCGCTGTCTCAGTCATCCTTGCAGGTGTTGTGTCTGCTATTCTTCCATACTGCATTCGCGAAGGGATGTCATCCTGAGACCGTGGTGCTGCTACCACTTATTTAGCCACTACTACCCGCCTACACCAAGACGAACCATTCCCTTTCACTAGTGTAATTCGCCGCCTGCTCATGAAAAGGGCTCCGATTGCAAAGTTTATGCAAAACGGTAGTCACGCAACATGGGTTCTAAGACTTGATCAGAGTCAAGAAATCGAGTGCTAAGGAGAAACCTGTTTCCAATCCGAAGAGGTACAATTAATTCATCTACCCTTATTTCCGAGCCAGTTGCAACCAAAAGAACGCTTGAGGTGGATTGCAATTCACGATCCTGGACAACAAGAAAAGGCACAATACTTACTTCTGAGCCGGTGTCGTTAAGGCACAGCTGCGAGCATTCCTAGATCAAAGCTCAAATGTAGATGGCGTTATTGGTGGTGACGAAAGGTCGTTCACGTTCCGTATAATTAGTGACCACGGTTTCGTCTGCTTCCGGATTGGTGGTGTCTCTGTTGTAACTGTAATTGTAATTGTAATCGAAAACTTATATAGCGCCGCTCAGATCAGCGGCGCTTTCAACCCGCATCAATGGGATACACCGGCAACAAAAGTTTTCAGGCGTCTACGGAACTGGAGAGGAGATAGGGCAAGAAGCTCTTGGCGATACACAAAATGAGACAGTTCCTAGCAGAGGGGCCAACGTAGGTGAAACTCCAGGATTGTGCCGTGGAAGAGCGCATACGAGGGACAGCCATAAGGCCGTGAGCCGAAGATCGCAAGGAAGCCACTAGCTGGAAAGGAAGAAACTGGGTAGCAAAAATTCATTAGGTAAGAAGAGGCAGAGGCAGTGAGGCAGTTGCGAATGAGAGTGAGGGTTTTAAATTAAGTTCGCTGTTGAGCAGGGAGCCAGTGGAAAGAATCATGGATAAAGCAGAAATGTAGGCAAACTTAAGAATGTCGCCTATAAGCCCAGCAGCAGCATTAAGGCTAGTCTGGAGTTTGTACATATTGGAGGAGTCTGGAGTTTGTACATATTGGAGGAGGAAAGTCCAATGTACATAGCATTGCCAAAGTCTACCCGAGTGCAGATCAGAACGAGGACCAGTGTAATGACAGCATGAAATGAAAGAGACTTGCGGATGGATCGGAACTGGCGTAGATGATAAAAGCAAGATCGGGATACAAAGTTAACTTGATAAAGAGATTCAAAATCAATCTTGCTGAGATGGAGGCGACCACCGAGCCAGATAAACTGAGTCTTGTCAGGGTTCAGCCGCAAGCTATTAGAGGAAAGCCAAGTATCCAGATCAGAGGCTGCTGCTAAGATACGCTCGACCATTTGGACAGCAGAAGAGGCTGCACCATGTAGAAGACACTGGGTGTCGTCAGCATACACATAAGACAAAACCCCATACTGCTGGAAAAGTATATATAATGTAGAACAGAGGAGCAAGAATAGAGCATTGTTCATGATATACGTTGTACATGATATACATGATATATAGCTTGCACAACTGACGTTCCGTTATGTGGACGACGAGGTCAGTCAGTCTCGAGGACTACAAGACTGTGGACCGGATCCCTTCTGATAAGTTTCTTTTGAACCGGCTTCGTGATCAAAGGACATCAAATTTCGAATTGGGCCAGAAACGACTCTAACGACCCAGTTCCGTCAAACTTGCAAGGTTTCACCGTTGTCGTCTTGTGGCTGAGCAAAGCATCGAGTTCCTTCACCCATCGCGAATCGGGAGCAGTTCGAGGCTTGTGCTGTTTTCTTTTCGTCGTTACTCACTGCCTCAGCTCTTGGCGTGCGATTTCGATGCTCTTGACGTGGATCCGACTTGGGATTCTCTTTCCCTGAAGGCGTCGAGCACAGCAGACGGCCCGGCGACGAATCGGCGACATCCAGTAGCGTATAAACAGTTGTCTCTTCGCCTTCTGCGGCATCCATTTGGCGGAGTTAAGTATTCAGTTTTAAAATGTATCAATAAATTGGTACCAGAAGTACCCCACTTTTGGTACCAATTATGACGGTTACCGGGATCGAACTAGTTACCAGGATGACCACCCTAATACCTCAGAGTTCTTCTTAGTCCGTGGGATACGGCTCCCGTGGAATATCGGAATACTGACACAAACAGTGCCGTTGAAGAACTTTATTAACTCAAAAAGAAACCGATTACTCGTCATTGAGATTTGCCGAACTGTTAGAAAAGATTCACAGTAACAGTGCGACTGTAATGCTGCACAATTCGGAAGGAATGTTCCGCGGTAGCTCAGTACAGTTCGCAAAGAAAAGTTCCACTGTCACGTTACACCATTCCCAAGGAATGTTCAGTTAGAAGACGCGATGAAACTTTCACGCCGTCCGTAGGAATACACGATGAAACTTCCACGTCGTTCGTAGGGATACGCGACGAAAATTACACGCCGTCCGCAGGAATACTCGAAGATACTTTCACATCGTCCGTAGGGACATACGACGTTGTCCGCAGGGACACACGACGATACTTTTACGGAGACCGCAGGAACGCATGACGTCGTCCGCAGGAATACACGACGAGACTTTCACGTCGTCCGCAGGAATTATACAGAACGAGAATTTCACGTCGGCCACAGGAATACACGACGAGACTTTCACGTCGTCCGCAGGAATTATACAGAACGAGAATTTCACGTCGGCCACAGGAATACACGACGAAACTTCAACGCCGTCCACAACAACACTTGACGCAGCTTCCACACCGTTCGCAGGAACACGAGGAAACTCTAACTCCGTCCACAGGAACACTTGAGGAAGCTCCAACTCCGTCCAGAGGAATACACGACGCAGCTTTCACGCCGTCGACGCAGGAATACACTACGATGCTCCAACTCCTTCCACAGAAACACTTGACGAAGCTCCAACTCCGCCCGTAGAAATACACGACGAAACTTTCACGCCGTCCGTAGCAATACACAACGACAACGACGACGACAACCAGTCAACTTCACAAGTTCCGTCCGATTCCGGTTCATTCCTCCACTCGTCCCTGCTTTCCCTCTGCGTCCTCTTCTTCTGTTCCTGTTCTTCTTCTGTTCCTCTCCTGAACACGCGATCAACTTCCTTTTACCGACTGACTGTTACCGACGCCTTTACCGACTCAATGACCGACTTTCCTCTTCACGCTCCGGCATTCCTTTTGATAGGCTAGCATTCGGATCAGAAGCAAAAGGACTGGCCGGGTATCAAAACGATCCATCGAAACGATACACAGGCGAGCATCGAAATGATACACAGGCAAGTATCAAAACGATACAAAACGATACACTGGAAGGCATTGAAAGAATACTAGGCGAGCATCGGAAAAATACTCAGGCAAGCATCGGACCGATACACGGGCAAGTATCAAAACGATACACGGGCAAGTATCAAAACGATACACAAGCAGGCATCGGAAAATACCCGGGCAAGCATCCAGACGATAAACAGGCAAGCATCGGAAAAATACTCAGGCAAGCATCGAAACGATACACAGGCAAGCATCGGAAAAATACAAAGGCAAGCATCGAAACGACACACAGGCGAACTTCGGAAAAATACCCAGGCAAGCATTCAAGCAAAGAATACTCAGGCGAACATCGAAACGATACATAGGCAAGCACCAAAAGAATACAAGGCGAGCATCGAAACAATATACATAAATAAAAAAAAACACAGCGGCAGAATTACCACAATCGTTTAAGAAACCAGTCCTACCTAGCACCAGTAAAATGTTTACTCCTAGTCAGTACTATTTTCTTTATTATATAACAATGTGTGTAATCCCTCCACTGCATTTTAATTACATACCCGCACCCGACATCCTAGAAGTGTTATTACATACTACATAATACTATTATAAAACATTTATTTCATAATCTTCTTATTTCATTTTATATTTTTTTCATGTCCAATTCAACTAATAAGCATAAAAGTCATTTATTTCAGAAAATGCACATACTAAATCCTATTTAAAATGATGTAGAAAAGCAAGCGCAAATATAGGGGGTGATTTTCATAGAAGAGACTGTATCGTAGATGGGACGATTCTATTTCAATGGGGACGACTTTGTTCCGATAGAGTCTCCAGGGGAGACATTATTTCAGCCAGATGAAGACTCTGTTTCGGGGGAGACTTTCTTTCGTGAAACCAGAATGTCTCATCTTATAACAATGAGGGGCAGCTGGGTGATGGCGTCATAGTGTGATGCGAGCCCTGCCACCTGCCGTCACTCCAAACTATAGATGCAACTCAATTGAGGCGGCGACTCTGAACCTGATGCCATCTCTCAACTGTGGACGGAAATACGTTGGTTGGGCCCCACGTATGTGCGTGAGTCCGCCACTGGAGTAGTGACTCTTCAATTTTTCTGTGTATTGTTTTGCTAATTGATAAAACTCATTTCCCTTATTACATTTTAACATCATATAGGCTACCGCAGGGCGTGCCCCGATAAGTTTGCTTCTGATCTTGCGCTATATAAATGCAAAATTACAATTACAATACGTTGAAGTATAATATGCTTCCGTTTCACCGTCTAACTAAATTTAACTAACCTTGAAATCTTACCGTTTCAATAAAATTATGGTAACATTAATTACTTTTAAAATATTTAATTGCTGAAGGAAACCACACTTGGTAAACCTTAGTTTAGGTTGGTAAATTGCCTGTCTGAAGTTTAGGTTGGTAAATTATTTCTATGCATTATATTCGGTTTCCATTATGCAATCATTCAACTTCTTGTTTCAATTTTTATGTGAAAAATTTTCATCGCTAATCCGACTTCTAATTTGAGCTGTATTTTCATCGATCTTCCAACATCTAGTTTGAGCAAAGTTTTCATCGCTAATGCAGCTTCTAGTTGCAGTTGTAGTATGAAATGTTTTCATCGCTCATCCACGGCAATTATTTCGGCACAAAAAAATATATTTTCATCGCAATTCCAAGTTCTAGTTTGAGTTTTATTATGTAACATTTTCATCAATCATCCAACTTCCAATTTCAGTTTTATAATGAAAGATTTTCATGGATCATCCAACTTCTAGTTTCGGTTAGAAATAGGCCTAATTTACCAACTTAAACTACGGTTGTTTCCATGCAGGAATAATTTACCAACCTAAAGTACGGTTTTACCCCAAACTTATTTAGCCATTACGTTTTTGTTGATAATTTCTATTTTTGGAACATGTCGCGTAACATGGTGGTTGCTGATAAAATATCAGTATATGATCTCGTTATTATAAAAGAATTCGAAAACTGAAAAGATTCATGACCTGTTCGGCAGTTTGTACTTTCTTTGTAACTCTGCGAGAGACAGACGACAACAACGGCCGACTTTTCTACCGCCGAAGCCATTGCATCCATCACATTCCCAGCTATACAAAACAGGAGATATAGAATGAACCTCAAAGCATCTCTGATGTAGTTTTACTCTAATCTCATCTGATCGAATCTTACCTAATCTCGTTTAATTTAAGCTAATTTTATCTCATGTAATTGATTTGATCTAATCTCGTAATCGCAATCGTAATCTCCAAACTTTTAAAGCGCCACTCGAAGGCCAAGCCCAGGGCACCGGCCTATTCACGAGCGCCACGTCAAGTCAGAGGCTGTTTTAGCGAGTAATCCAAGAGAAGTCCGAATCCAGATTCTAGAAAGCCAAATCAAATCAGAAGGGGTTTCCATAGAATAGTCCAAAAGAGGTCCGAGTCCGGTTTCCAAGAGACTAAATCAAATCACAGAGGATTTTCCAAAGAGTAGTCCAAAAGAGTTCCGATTCCGATTTCCAGGATTTCCGATTTCTTTATCTAATCAAATCTGATCTAATCTGATCTTTATGCTTTGGGCCTAGGTAGGACCCTATAGGCGGAGCAAGCAATTGCCCGGAACGCCATACTTAATTGCGCAACTGTGAAAACAATTTCATAAGTTTGTATGTCTTTCAATTATTTCGTGTTTTCTGTCGCTTAGTTCATACTAAAAGATGCCACTGCCAGTGTTCGCCAGTCACTGTCCTCGTCGTTGCCACTGCCAGTCTTCGCCCGTCACTGCCCTCGCCTTCGCTTCGGGCTGCCGTTGCAGCCACTGCCAGCCTTCGCCTCGGGCTGCCGTTGCAGCCACTGCCAGCCACTGCTGCCGTGGCAGCCACTGCCAGCCACTACCAGCCAGTTCTGTCACTGCCGCCTTTGTTATTTCCCTCGGGTTTTCTGCTATAAAAAGAGACGGCGACAAAGACAAAAAAAGAATGAACGATATCGAAGAAGCGGACAGTACAGTACAGTACAGCGAAGTGCGGCAAGATTGATTCCGGGAGTTCAGTGAGGCAGTCTGACAGTCGGGAGAAGTAATTATGTTACATTTGTCACTGATAGCGTTAAGTGGTTTATACGTATTCATTATAATGGAGAAAGTCGACTAGGCGTCGATCGATATAGTTAATCGACACTCAGCAGAAGTGAGTGGTTTTGGACGGACTCTGTACGATCGAACATTACGTCGGTGCAGACAGAATATTCTTTGTCGAACAGAAATCTTGTGTATGAACTTTGTGTTTGGCGATTGTGCTAATAAAACGAAGTTTGTAAACTACCTACAGTCTCCTGATATACCACGGAGCTTTATCTACGCGGGATTCCGAAGAAGAAGAAGGTATACGCCCCTCAGGGTGGTCATCCTGGTGCTAGCTGTTAGACCCCGGGCGGGTACCGCCACTATAATTTTCCTGGAGCGTAAATGAAGCTCAGGTCCAGATTCAAATCCTGTCACAATGCAGGGTTCAAAATCAATTTATTGTCGGTTCAACTGAAACCGTTGTCAAAGCCACAGCACAATTATAAATTAGTTACTCTTTGTCGTTTTTTCAGTAATCGGTATTTAATTAAGTTGAATATACTGACACATGTCATCTTCGTCGATCCAAACTCGAAATCCTGCAGCTTTCAGACGATCTCTAATCCTCAAGACAGTGGCCTTTGAATCCCACTGGTAACTGATAAAAACGTGACCATCTTCACAGCCGATTTCACCTAAAGCGTAGAACGTACAAAACGTCGGGGATCACTCTTTAGACCAACTGAGAAACTGGGGTTCGACTAAAATAAATGGATCTCCGCTACGCATCCAGGGCATCTGCTTGGTGAACTGATCTGTGCACTGGGCTATGACGTGTCAACTATGAAGCCCAAATAGCCTATCGTAGCGCTTGTTCCGTCGCCTTAAACATATAGGGACTACAAAATAAAAGGACATAATATTAAAAGTGAACCTAGTCATACATGGTCACAAAAATGGAACATTAGGCCTACTAGCAGGGACTAAAATGAATTTAATAAATAAATATTAAAAAATGCCAAACACGTTTGCATATGACCCATAGGCCTTCACGTATATAATGCCCTTAACTTGGCGATCTATTCATGAGTGATTTCGCACGCGGGGACGCGGTAAAATTCAGTTCATATGAGAGGTCCTTAAAGGGTTGAGAGGTCTTTAAAAGGTGCTATACAAACGCCCAGATATGCAAATACATAAACGTGCACACATACGAACAACACAAATATCGTGCTTTTTCAGTGGTGGGCCCGACGTCATGGAACGGGCTCCCTCCGGAGCTGCGCCTGCACCCCAGAACTCCTTCTGATATGTTCTACACTAGACTGAAAACTGTTCTATTTGGCCGTGCTGGAGTCGAGAGCACCTCCGAGTAGCCCCCTGGAAGGGGTGCTATATAAATACTCGAATGAATGAATGAATGAATAAATGAATGAATGAATGAATGAATGAATGAACGAATGAATGAAAATATGCCAAAGGAAATCTTAAACCGAAATTGAAACGATCTACTTCAACCGATATTTTATTCAATAATGCACGAAATTGTTACTGACGACTAACCTCCTGTAGTTTCAGCTTCAAGATGAAGTTCATTTTTCTCTTCAAGTATCCATAAAGCGCCCTCTGCTTCTTTCTTGACCTTCTCATCGGAACTTTCTAACAGTGCCTTTAAAGCTTGAAAAAGAAGAAAGCAAAAAGAGATAAATGAGTCAGTACATTGACAAACTGGATAAAATTTGATGTCTGCCAAAGTAAAGTTTCACTTGGAAATATGCTTGCTATCAAACGCCAGCTTTCACAATGAAGTGATGTCTAACGCATATTTACTTTCAATGTAAAGCAGTTAGATATCTAGGCCCAATATAACACCTAGTAAGTACGGCTAGAAGGCGTTTTGCAACTGCTTAACTTCGGTTAAAAATTTCATTAATAACGACAGATTCATCTGGGGGTGAATGATGCTCGAACACCTGATGAAGTTCCAGGGTCAGGTTCTAGCACAAGCGGAGAACACCACCGGCTTCGGAGATAACAACTTGATCCGTGATTACGTCTTATTCAGGGTTCTAATCCATGATGCGTTAATTGTGGCCGTAGGGCTTCAATGGCTTACACTTTTTACTTATTGATGAATATGATAATAGGTAGTAGTGCTCATTTTAACACGGCTTTAGGATTTATATATCTGTCATGTTACAGATTGGTTAAGGTTAAACTAGGTTTATTCGTTAATCATGCTCATCACCAGCAGTCTGTACTCAATGAAATAGACATTTAGCCTGCATTAAAAAATGACCCTTCAATTAGAACAGTTATGTTGAACTTACACTTATTTTGAGCAAATAAATTGACCAAAAACCAACTCGATGGCGCTTGCGTACCTTTGATACATCCAGATTGTTTTGTGATTTCGTCTTTGCACTTGAATGCCAAGATCCACAGGCCATGTGCCGCTTCAGCCTGCTCCCTTGATGGCCGATTTTGACCCATGAGATGCACGTAGTACGGCAAGGCTCCGCTCTTTACAATTCGATATTTGTTTTTGTCGTTCGACGCCAAATTATTAAGCACTTCAAGAACTTCAATGACGGCGAATTTCACGTCGTCCATGTACACCTCCTGCTTGATGGCGGCATCCAGTAGTTTAACGAGCAGTTCGAAAATTTCGTCGTCTGAATTGATCTTTTCGTTTTCAGCCTCCGTCACCAGATAGGACTGAATCATGAGCGACACACAGGACACCATGCGATCGCTGCATTCACGAAAAGGCTGGAGGCGTTCGACGGCATTGCAGGCCCGCAATGACTCTCTGGCGCCTGAAGCGTTTTGGACGACGTTGTGCAGGATTCCGACGAAGGTCTGGACAATGGAGCTCGGTTTCTCCTTATTCATAAGATTTGGTTTGAGGTGTTTGGACTCGAGGAAATTCAGCAGATCCGAGTGAAGCTCCACTTTAAGGATTCGTTCGCAAATGGTGGTGCACTTGTCGCTCATGGTCCACATGATTAAAAGCAGAGCGTACGCTTTCTTCCAGTCCCAAACGTTACAAGTTTCCGGAACGACTCTTTCGAAATTGTCTCTCCAGTGTCGCTGGAATATCTCCACAAAATTGAACTCCGCAAGATATCTGCCTAGTTGATCTTTTTGAATTGGATTTCGGTATTTATCTCCCACAAAAATAAGATAAAGAGCTTGATTTAGGGTTACTTTTCTAGCCATTTTGGGCAAGATTTTCCCCAGCTCCTCAAATATGTTCGATATATCAGACAAGTCGAATTCTTCAAATTCATTTTCACCATCATCATCATCCTCGCCGCGGCTTGCTTCTTTCTCCGCATTTGAATCATTGTCCGCCTTCGGACTTCCGATCGGTGGCAGAGGTGTGTATCGACTCATGAATCGATACGCTCGATACATTTCACGGACTGCAGTGAAATTAAAATAACTCAGTGTATAACGCTATTATTTCAGAAATCTCAGAGGGATGTGCGGTGAATGGCATACGAAGCGGAGACACGACGATGATGAAATCGACTGCAGCGCAATGACGACTCAGGGCTACTCTTATGCGAAGATTTTTCAAGGCAACCCTCGACCTGACATATAATAATAATAATCTTTTCTTTAATTAAGCGCCTGCAAACGCACTGCGCTGTACAGTGAACATACATATAGTAGAAACGGCAGCCACGCAGGGCGCCTTACATACATGTATTAAGTAGAAGCACACATGATAACAGTTTTACAGGAGTCGAATATAACTGCTTATGCTCCAGCCCACATACGTCGCCAAATCACGGCCTACTATTCATTTAACCACCGCCGCCGCCTAACAAGTGGAAGGCAGAATTAACCTTAAATAACGGGCGTCTACGGGATTCGATCTTGGTACCTTCAGCTCTTCACGCCAATGTGTCATCCATTACTCTACGACCCCCGCCCCTCAAGAGGCGAAGAGACCCGATAGCGTCCAAAGAGTTGGTCATCAAACCTCAATCCTCAGCTACTACACTCGGCACCGATCTGGCGTCTCTAAGTAAGACTTCTGAACGCATTTTCAACTGAACAGAACCTCGAAGTTGCAGGACACCCGACATGTCTTGCAGTCCGACACGAAAACAGCTCCAAACTGAACAAGTCCGCTTAACTGTATCGGTGTCCCAACTTTTAAAAGTCCTGAACTACTTTCACGCAGCTCCTTTCACTTGTATTGTACTCCGCCACTTCCGTAGTCTGGTAGTGCCAGTCCCAATCCTGGATGAAGGAGGGGACGACAAAGGCCCAAGCAGCCATGTGATATCGTTAAGCACTGAAAACTACTACTAGGCTACTGCACCATGGTCTGTATTGATCTTCCGCGGTCGGCTGAGGGCGATTGTCCGTTTCACGAATGTTACTGGAAGATAAGATCCGTCCAGCGTCAACGGAACTGAAGAGAGAGTTAACACAGCACCGTAAAGGTTTAGGGTTACAGAAGTTAAGCTCGGTATTATATTAATACCAGCTATAACTAGTCAATTACACATCGGCGCATATACAACTTGCATATAACTAAATACATCAAGGATTAAATATACTAAATAAATACAACAAATAAAAAATAAATATGCAAATAAATCTAGTTCAATATTATCTACATGTATGTAGGCTACATCAATTTAGTATGCACAGCGTCTTTAGAATAATGTGTAATGTAGGCCTAAGGCCTATATATACCACTACATAAATTAGTTCCACTCTTCTGCGGTTCTGGCAATAGACGAGATACAATGACTTGAACACGAAGTCATGAGTGCGTACAAGAATTTACCACTTACGCCGGTATCAACTGCTTAGTGACGAAGGCACGTGTGTGCAAACAACTTAGGCCCTTAAGCTGTTGTTAATACTCGAAATCCAATGTCCTGGTCAGGAAGTCAAGAGTGTTTACTAGGGTGTCCCAAAAAACACTAAAATTTTCAAAAGTTTACATATCTTGACGACCAACCTCTAGAAAGTTTTTCTAAGGCTAGTTATTATAGTGTATGAAGTTACAGCTAATGAAATCAACACTTAGGGGTCCCTCAGAGTCAAGCTATGTATACCTGAATCATGGACAACTTACCATTGTGGGACATTTATCCCGAGTATCTCCATTAGTTTCCATTGCTCACTTTCTCATCTTCGGTTCGAGACCTTGGTGTCATACTGGACCAAGAGCTGACCTTTACGCAACACATAAACCTGCTTTGCCGTAACTGTTATTATCAGTTGCGCCAGCTTAGAGTAGTCTCTCACTCTATAACCTCCATCCCCGCTTCCATGCTTGTCCACTCATTAGTCGTATCTCGCCTTGAATATTGCAGTACTCTCTACCTTGGTCTTCCAGCGGCTCGGATTCGGTGCTTGGACCGGGTCCTGCGCGCAGTAGCACGCCTTATTGGTCGCATCCCGAGATTTGGCCATGTCACTGAGTACATGCGGGATGTTTTGTATCGGATTCCTATCCCGCAGCGTATTGCCCATCGGGTCTCTGCCCTAGTGTGGCGGAGCCTTGGAGAAACCTCTGTGTATTTGCGAGAGCATTGCCGCTCCACTCTGAAACCCAGCGCTGTGGTTCCCTGCGCACTTCTAAGCAGGCTGAGCTTCTGGTTCCTCGCTCACGGATCGCCCTTAGGCAGCGCCGCGATTTTTCCATAGCTAGCCCTGCAATCTGGGATGGGCTCCCTGTAGCGCTTCGCTTGGTCCCAAGCACCCATTCCGCCACATTTTATTCAAATCTCAAGACTGTACTCTTCAGCCGGGGTTGGGTCGGGAGTGCTTCTGAATAGATAACCTTGAAGAGGCGCTATATAAATTCTGCGTATGAATGAATGAATCTCAGGAACTATAAGTGATAGAGAAGTGAGTTTTGTGTCTATTATAAGGTTTTCCAGGTAGTAAAAATCAAAGACGCTAGTTCTGGAGCATCGGACGACCTTCATTTTCAAGGTAATTTGCCACTGTTGCCAAACGTTAATATCTCTTAAACAGTGAAGGATACAAAGAAGGTCTCAGTCCAAGATAGTCCTATCGGGGTAGTAGAAATCCAACAGAGTTATAATCAACCTCGTATGACCATTGTACGACCATAGCATGACTTTGTAGTTCAAGGTTACTTGACCTATTATGGTCAACCTTTGGCTTTATTACACGTGTAATAAAAATGTTCCTGGTGTCTATATTATGGTTTTCTGAGTCTCGGAATCCAAAAGAGTATACTCAGCAGAGTACTAATCAGCATCATATGCTCATCGCATGACTTTGTTGTTCAGGGTCACTTGATATGCAATGTTTAACCTTTAGTTCTCAGGAACTACAAGTAGGTCTACTGGAATGGTGTTCTTGATGTCTATTTTATGATTTGGGGGTCGAAAAATAGGAAAATTTTACAATCAACTCGCTGAAGGAATTTTGAATATGTTTCCGTTTAAAAGTTATGCATTGAAAGCCGCTATTGGTGTAAAATTTTCACACAGGTTGCTGCATGAAGGGTTTACAAAAATTGAAAAGGCTTCGAGGGATATCTTAATTATGTTCAATCTAACTGTAACTTTACAGGTTTTATCAGTTTAGCTAAACGATACTTTGTAGACGTTGCCCATTTGATCTATCAAAACTTTGAATTTGTGAAACACCCTAGTGCATGAAAGAATTTATCACTATCTTCTGCCCTTGAGCTGGTAATAGACGAAGTCCAATGTCCTGGACATGAGTGCATACAAGAATTTACCACTATCGCCGGTAACAAAACTGCTTGGTGACGAAGGCAATTAGTGTGTGCAAACAACTTCAGCCTGTGCGCTGGCAATGGACGAAGTCCAATGTTCTGGACACGAATTCATGACTGCATACAAAATTTGCCACTTTCGGTACCGGGTACGTGACGTTTTGGCGCAGGCCGTTTTGACGCAGGACGTTTTGGCGCTGATAAACAGAAATAAACGTATATAGTACATAGCAGCAGGCAAGAAATGCTTAGTCATTTTTATTGCATGTGTAAAACATGTATTAACCCAGTATATCAAAGCTTACAAGAAATGTTCAAAGATGATACTGTTCAAAACCACTAGTGTGCTACCTTTTGGTAAGTTGTACAGTCCTTCCGCTCCTCTGGAGTCCATCCAAAAATTATGCGCTATTCCTCTAAGCTACTCGAAGATGTTTTGTTCTCTGTTACTGACGACGATTAGCGATGAAAAACGAGATTAAACTGAAAGCTGGATTAGCGGTGAAAATGGAGTTCAAACTAGAAGCTGGATAACCGATGAAAATGGAGATTAAACTAGAAGCTGGATTAGCGACGAAAATATCGCTCAAACTAGAAGCTGGATTAGCGATGAAAATGGAGATTATTATTATTATTATTATTATTATTATTATTATTATTATTATTATTATTATTAATTAAATTTGTAACGCGCGCATGGTCACACCGAAATGTGAATCTGAGGCGCGGATAGTCAGCCGCCAGGAGAAGATGCAGTTAGATATCGAAGTGTTTGAAAGCCAAGGAGAAATAGTGAGTTTTGAGTCTTTTTTGAAGGTAGAAAGTGAATTTGAGCTACGAAGAGAGATTGGCAGTCGATTCCATTACTTGGGGGCAGAGACATGGAATGCACGCGAGCCCATAACTGTTCTGCATCTTAGCTCAGCTAAAAGGCCCGTATTTGATGATCGCAAGCAACGGGGAGGGATGTAAGGAGTTAGTAGTGATTGAAGGTAGGGAGGTGTGCTGGTGCTAAGGGCTTTATATGTTAAACAGGCCAACTTGAATTTTATTCTGAACTCAACAGGAAGCCAATGCAGTTCACGGAGTAGGAGCTAGGAGCTTGTTCGTAGTGGAACACGCAGTACAACACGAGCTAAGGAGTTTTGGATGCGTTGCAACCTGTTGAGTTCATGGTCTGAGAGACCAACAAAACAGAATTAGCATAATCAATGCGAGAGGAAACAAGGGAACAGGCTATGGTTTGCGACATGTTCTTAGTAAGAGCCGATCTGATGTGACGTATTGCTCTGATATGATAGAAACAAGATTTACAAAGGTTTGTTATGTGTGGTCGAAATGTGAGCTTGCTGTCTAGGGTTACCTCAAGTGTTTTGACAGTGTCTGATAGTGGCACAGCAGTACCAGCGAGGTCGATGCTAGAAAGTGAAGGAAGAGAACGCAGGCGTTGGTGTGAACCAAACAAAATAGCCTCAGACTTGTCTGGGTTTATGGCCAAACCATTGAAACAGAACCATGCATACAAAGATGAGAGGGACTCCTCAAGTTTGAGTTTGCCATATTGATCAGTGTGTGACAAGGCAATATGGAGCTGAGTATCATCCGCATACTGTTGTAATTCGACTCCGAAGTTATAAGCTATACGACTGATTGGGGAATAAAGATTGTAAATAATAAAGGGCCAAGGACAGATCCCTGTGGCACTCCAGCATTACAAACAGTGGGCTCAGACCGAGCGCTACCGATGCCAACCTGCTGATTCCGATTGCATAGGTAAGAAGCTAGCCAGTTTAAGGCTGTCCCAGAGACACCAAAACTTTTGGAGTGGTCTACGGTGTCGAAGGCTGCACTGAGATCACGGCAAACTGAGAGGCAGGCTTTTCCGTTGTCGACAGACGAGACTATGTTATCGAGTGTAGAGGCAAGAGCAGTTTCAGTGGAGTAACCTTCACGGTAAGCTGACTGATAAGGACTGAAGTTGGGAGAGGAAGTGATGTGTTTCTTGATACGCAAAAGAAAGAGACGTTCGAGGATCTTGGAAATGTTATTGAGGTTGGAGATAGGTCTGAAATTAGAAAGGTTGCTGGTGTCCAGGTTAGGTTTTTTAAGTAAAGGCGTGACTAATGCAGATTTGAAGCTGGACGGAAAACAACCTTCGGCAAAAGACAGGTTAGCCAAGTGTGCGATATGATGGGAGAACACATCAGAACATGAGACAATAAGTGATGTAGGTATGAAGTCCATTGGGGATGTTTTAGGGACCATGCCCTTAAGAAATTAAAGACTTCAAAGTAGGTGACAGGTGGTATGTTATTAAAAGCAGTGCCATAGAAGTCAGAATCAAGCAGGAGGTCATTCCATACTAAATTAGCAGTACATCTAGCAATTTTACATTTAAGATTATCAATTTTGTTTACAAAAAAAGCAGCAAAGTTAGAACACAGGGTCTGATTCTCAGGGTCTGTGCTTTGGCAGTTCACAGTGTCCTTTGAGTGTAGAAGTCGTTGGGCGATGCGCCATCGGTCACGTGGATTTTCTGCAGATTCAAGTTGACTGAGGAAATAGGAGCTTCTTGAGTTGTTTATAAGCTTGTTTGTTACACGGCAGTGGCGACGGTAACAGTGTCTGTCCTCCTCAAGGCCCGAACTCTTCCATTTTCTTTCTAAGCGACGGCGTTCCCTCTTTGCCTCTATTGCGTCAGATAAGAGCCATCTAGTAATGGGTTTAGATGGTCGCCTACAGGAGGTCTGAATCGGAGCGATTTTGTCCAAGGTGAATGTCACAATTCTTTTCAGTTGTTCCGCAGAGTCGTCTGCACTGTTTGCAGGAGCAGTGAACAGATCAGAATCTATGAGCATGTCGCTAAACGTTAGAGGGTCTATTGCTTTGATGTTACGAAATACGTGTGGGACTGGTTGGCGGTGACAGGAAGTCTTCATTTTCCACAGTATGAGCTTGTGATCGGATACAAGGCCAGCATCGCTCACCTGTATATCGTAGACTGTTGTGCGATCATCGGCCGCTAGGACATCTAAGATGTTTTCTCCTCGAGTCGGTACTTCAACGTACTGGTGGAGACCGTAGGTGTTGAAGGTTTCGGTCAGCGTGTCATTAATGCGACCTCCAGATCCAGGGCAGTTCAGGTCACCACAGAGCAAGAATCTTTCGCCAGCCTCGACACAGATGGATGATATGAGCGTGGCCAGGTCGTCGTAGAAGTCACCGATCGGACCAGGAGGGCGGTAGATATTCGCAATTGTTATCGATGAGGATGATCTGCCCAATCGTACCAGCTGAACCTCACATGAGGAAGTGTGAATCCTGTCTGACTGAGAGTGAACATTGACGTCTAACGTGGACCTATAGATAATAGCGAGGCCCCCGCCGGCACTGAGCGGCCTGAGTTTCACTCAGATGAACATGAGGAGCAGAGAAGCCTTCTGGAGCAATGTCACGCTTAATGCAATCAAGTGTATCGGCGCACATCCACGTTTCAGACAATACCAGGATGTCCAGTTGTTCGTCTTTGATAAGATCGTGAATGATGGCAGAGCGACGTATGGCTGAACGGATGTTGAAACTGCCGAAGATCATGGTCGTTGGAATCGATTTTAGCTTTTCTAACGGGACACTGCCGGTGTGTGGGCCAGTGTTGCTTTCGATGTTACCCGACTATAGAAGGAGAAGAGCAACCACTGCTGATGAGAGAGAACGACAACGCTTGGGACGATAAGGCCGGCCCGTACGTGACCATAACAAGATCCCAGTAATGTTGCGCAGCGCCGGGTTTATTCGTCCAGTGAACGCTTGCGTAGGGTGACTTTCAGACTTTCGCAGACACCGCACGTAAATTAAAGGACAAGCTGAGAGGTGACATTGCTGGACTGATGACTGGTGTTGGTCGAGATAATTGATCGAAATGGCGACACCAACCAGCAGCATTACGTCCATACTGGCTGTGCAGCTTACGGCTAACGGCTGCCGACGGTAAGAAAGGTTTTTCAATTTTAAGTTCTCATATTCGCCTGTTTGAAAATCTGTGCTATTTACCAATCGATGAATCGATATCCAGTTACTCGATATATAAATGATATGAAACAAAAAAGAAACAATAAACTCGAAAAAATAGAAGAAATAGCGAGTTGAAAGTTCACTTAAAACTTGTTTGCGTCCATCTTGGCCACCTGGCGACTAACATGATTTAACATGAGATTAAACTAGAAGCTGGATTTACGATGAAAATATCGCTGAAACTAGAAGCTGGATTAGCGATGAAAATGGAAATCAATCTAGAAGCTGGATTAGCGATGAAAATATCGCTCAAACTAGAAGCTGGATTAGCAATGAAAATGGAGATCAAACTAAGAGCTGGATTAGCGATGAAAATAGAGATCAAAATAGAAGCTGGATTAATGATGAAAAAGGAGATCAAACTAGAAGCTGGATCAGCGATGAAAATATAGCTGCCAGAGAATGAACTAAAGCAAATCAGAGGCCATGCGCCTAAACGTCCTGCGCCAAAACGGTCGCGCCAAAATGGCCATGCGCCAAAACGTACTGCGCCAAAACGGTCGCGCCAAAACGGCCGCGACAAAACGTTCTGCTTCGTGCCACTTTCCCCAGCACCAAGTTATAGTGCTTGGTGACGAAGCCACGTATGTGCAAACAACTTGCTTAAGGTCGTTACATGGGGTCTGCCCAGCAATATGACCCCACAACTTTTCGGATTAGAAGTCCAGGGCGCTAATCAACTAGACCATCGTATAGAACACGAGTCTCTTATGTGTAATAATCCGGAAAACTATAGATTGGCTACATACCTCGTTGCAGTATAGCCTACCTTCAAAGTTTTAACTCGTTATTATAAGATTTATAAAACGCAAGTTTATTATAACTAAATACACCGCATATGCCGTAGTAGCAGCTCGGCTTAGTCAGATGACGTGAAGGAGTAAGTCTTTAATTTCTTCTTCAAACTTTTGATAGTAATTCCGAAGCACTGAGTTCAACGGGCAGCAAACCGTTGGGCCAGATGCACCGAATGCTCTTCTACGCGTCGCAGTAGCCTTTCCGGTCCACATCAGGCAATAGCTCTTTCCCGAACGCAATCGAAGCTCAAGATGCTGGCACACAGTCTTTGGCTAGATACCGTGGCGCCATTCCGTGAAGACATTTGTAAACAAGTGTCCTCACCTTGAAGGCAATCCTCTTGCCAGCGGAGGTTTCGAAGTACAGATGTGATACAGTCAAACTTCCGAACCCCTGCAATGAACACTCTGCAGCTCCTTGGACAGCTCCGCGCTCACGCCGCATAGCAAGCTGTTGTATTAGTCCAGTTGACTACTGATAAAAGTATGAACCACACTGTTGAATCGAGTGACAGCGATGGCCGTAGCTGCCTGAGCTGGCGCAGTTCAAAGTAACATTTTTGGCAGAGGTTGGAAACAATTCTTTTATTGTCAGCTCTTTGTCGATGACAGTCGGTCACTTTTGAGGATAGCGAAACCATTGAAGACTTCAGCTGGAGCTCTCCAGTAGTGGCAAAGTCAAGCTGGAGTCTCGTTCCAATCCAAATGAGTTGCGTCTTGCCCACGTGCATCTTGAATCGATTCCGACTCATCCATTCCTCGATGCAATCTGTAAAGCGCCGGACAGCCGTAGTAACATCAAAGGTAGGGGAATGAGATAGATCTGAGTGTCATCGGCGTAAGAATTCGCGATCAATTCTCTACCTACGATTATGTACAAGATCGTTGCCGTATACAGCAGCGGTTCTCAACCTGTGGGTCGCGACCCCACAGAGGTCGCCTTACGATTTGCAAGGGGTCGGCTGCCACCTTCAGAGAAGTTGTCAGCATATAGTTTCTCAATGTAATATTCCTAATACACAATAAAATTACAAATTGATTTGTTGATTAATGACTTATGATGCTATTATGCATGATGCGTATGAATTATAAAATGGTCAGAAGTGAAATACATAATTATACTGATAGCAAAAACAGTCGGTGAAGGTGAGTAACCCAATAAATTTTAATGTTGGGGGTCGCCACAACTTTGGAAATATTATCAAGGGGCAGTGATGGGCAATAGTTAACTAAAAAGTTGCTAACTTTTTGTTTAACTACAAAATTTTAGTTAAGGATGAAGATTAACTAAAAGAAATTAGTTTAGTTAAAACCATTGTTTAACTAAAAAATTTAGTTGCTAACTAAAAAGTTTAACTAAAAACATCAGCAATACGCAACTATTTTCCGCAATGAGCATTGAACACTGTCAACAACTCATTGCGAAACTTATTGATTGCAAGGTTTTAGCATTAACAGCCTGTGTTTTCAAATTCATACACTACTTACAGTATGCCTGTAACTGTATGCTAGAACAGTACACATTTCATAGCTTGAAGGTGAAATTGTCATTGACACTCTGCACTATTACAGTTCACTTAACCTCTGTTACTGTGAAAATGTTTGTCATAAAAAGTTGGAATAAAGTTGGAAAAAGTTTAACTACTTTTTTAGTTTAGTTAACTAATTTCCAAAATCAGTTGCTAACTTTAGTTAAACTATATTTTTTAGTTGGAAAATAGTTTTAGTTTAACTAAAAAAAATAGTTTAGTGCCCATCACTGTCAAGGGGTCGCAGCACTAAAA